>HG992305.1:20612500-21020397 GCA_905220615.1 Tinea trinotella | reverse complement strand
TCCCCTCGGCATGGAAAAACGCTTATGTGAAGATCATCCCTAAACCAAATAAACTAGATCACACCGACCTAAGCTCATACAGACCAATAGGGTTACTACCAGTGTTCGGGAAAACACTTGAAAAACTATTCACTAACAGAATTAAATACCAAGCATACAAAAACAACAAAATGAACAGGAACCAGTTTGGCTTCAAAGAACAAACATCAACAACAGACGCACTCCGAAAAGCAATCAACACAATTCAAGAGTTCAAGAAGAAAGGCAACAAAACACTCGCGGTTTCATTGGACATCAAAGCAGCATTTGACAACGCGTGGTGGCCGGCACTGCTCAACAGACTCAAAAAAATAGAGTGCCCTAGAAACATCTACGGTCTTATACAAAACTACTTCACTGGCAGAACAGTAACCTTGGACTACGCAAACTCAAGAGCTTCCAAAACCATGAGCAAAGGATGTGTCCAGGGATCAACGTGCGGCCCAACAATGTGGAATCTAATACTAGACGAACTCCTTGAAACCAAGCTGCCACAAGGATGTCACCTGCAGGCATTCGCTGACGACGTGCTACTCATAACAGGCGCGAAATCCCTAACGGAATTACAAGAAATAACAAACACAGCGATAGAATACATAGTAAAATGGGGATTAAGCACAAAACTACAATTCGGACCCAGCAAAACTAAACTAGTCGCATTCAGCCCACAGACTAGAACAATAACCATAAATATGAACGGGAGCAAATTAGAATTCACAAACGAATTCAAATACCTAGGAGTAATAATCGACGAGAAACTTAAATTCACCAATCACATCAAATACATACTAGAAAAATCAAGGAAAATCTTCCACAAACTGTGCACCTACACGAGGGCTACATGGGGAATACACCCAGAAAACACACGCACAATATACCTCCATGTGATTGAACCAATAATAACATACGCGTCAGCAATATGGGGACATATTGCTCGCAAAAAATACATCCGAATCCTACTAGCATCCTTTCAGCGCATGTTTGCAATTAAAGCAATAAGAGCATTCCGCACAGTATCCACAGCAGCAGCATTGGCACTGGCTCAGTTCACCCCTCTCCACCTGAAAATCAAAGAGATCCACACAATAGAGAACATAAAACACCTCTGCCAAACCACCTACTTGCCAAGCGACATCAAGCTTGAGAAGCCAGTTACTCCTCAAGACCTCTTACACCCAGCTGAAAGAATAAACATAAAAGAAAAGAAAGCTACAAACAATGACGAAATCACCAAACTAAACTTACCAACAAACACCACAGCCATATACACCGACGGGAGCAAGCTGGAAGACGGACAGGTTGGAGCCGCATACTACATACAGACGCCACAAGGAATAACATTCACCAAAAAATTCAAACTCCACAAATGCTGCACCGTGTTCCAGGCCGAGCTACTCGCTATACAAAAAGCATGCGAATGGACCGAACACAACTCACCCACGAACAACACAACAATACTAACGGATAGCCTGTCTGCATTATATAGCATCAAAATTAGAAGCAACACGCATCCAATTGTAAACAAAATTCACAAAAACGTAAAAAGAACAAAAGAAAAAGGAAACACCATAAATTTCATCTGGGTAAAAGCACATGTGGGTATTGAAGGAAACGAAATAGCAGACGAAGCAGCCAAATTAGCAGCAATGACCAAGAGAGCCCCAGACTACAGCAACTTCCCGCTAAGCTATGCAAAAAAACACATTCACAAAGAAACAAGAAGAAGGTGGCAACAGGAATATACTGAAGCAGATGGAGGATCCTACACACGCAACATATGCCCTCAACTGCATTCAATAACGCACATGTTTAACACAACAAATAGATCATTCAGCCTAACACAAATATTAACCGGGCACGGATTTCATAAGGAATACCTGCATAGATTTAAAATCACAGAAACAGATAAATGCCCTTGTGACGCAAACACTGTCCAAAGTCTCTCACATCTCATACAATACTGCCCAAGATTCGGGGCCAAACGTTTGGAACACGAAGCAGCGTGTAATATGCTAAAGATACCTCCGTACCACCCCACTGAAACTTTCAAAAAACAACTCACCAGGAACTCATTTATAAAGCTCATCGAACACGTAATAGGAAATCTAAAGTCCTACAACGAAACCCCCTCCCCCCCCCCCCCCCCCCCCACCCCCCCCAACGGCATCATAATTCACTCACCCACATAAGGCATGGCACAACTTCCTCAAAACAACTTTTAAATCAATTGCAATCTGCTACAACTAGATGGCGCCACTACAGTTTTAAAAAACGTTTATGCACCTGGGGCTCAACAGTACAGCTAATTAATATCATAAATCACTCACTCACAGATGGAGCCACTATATTTTTAAAAACGTCTATGCAACTGGGACACTACAGTCCAGCTAACTAACGAAATTTCAATATAAAAACAACTCCTAATCAATAAATTTTATTTCTACAACTTCAGATAACAGAGGATCACCACCACCTAAGAAACAAAGAAGAAGAAAACAACAAACAAATAAATAAAATGACTGACCTAAACATCAGACAAGAGTGCCTAAACTGTGAAACTTTGTTTCAGCAATTAAAGGAATGCATTGAACAGAACAAAGAACTCATAAAAACTAACAAAACCCTTACAGATATAATAGCCTTTCAAACTACAACCTGGACAGCAAACATACTAGAAAAAATCAATAATCTATACGAAGGAAAGCAGACAAAAATAAACGAGCAAAACAAACAAAACACACCCCCAGCATCACCCTCAAATTCCACCACAACAACAGAATCATCATCTGCCTCTTCAAGCCCCGCATCATCACCATCAACATCAATCTCATCGCAACAACCACCCAACCCACCTGGTGAAAACAACAATAGATCTCCAGCAACACAAGTCCACTCCCCAACGACACCACCAAAGCCAATCGAGCACCTGAAACGGGAAACACCGCCACAAACCCTGCCGACCATTAGCAAACCAGAGCCCAAACAAGCGTCGGAAAACATAAACAAGGAGAAACCGCAACCAACAGAGACAGAACAAACTAAACCTAAAATAACAACAGATCCACTACCAACAACAACCAGCATAACAACCAACGAAACCAGCCTAACAATCAAAGAAATAGTGCAACACCATCAATTACCCTCCCCCATCAGCCCAATAGAAAAAGATACAACAAAACCAAAAACAAAAAAGACACGGACATGCACAATCTGCGGAACAACAATAACACAAAGCAACCTAGCCAGACACGTCAAAAGGATGCACCCACAGGACCCCTAACCAACCAACCAAGACCCACGGAAGCCGGAGCTGCCGCCGGATATTAGTCTCATATATTGTAAATAGCACTAGTTTTAACTTTAGCAGATAAGGAAAATAAAAATAATAAAAAAAAAAAAAAAAAAAAAAAAAAAAAAAAAAGAAAAAAAAAAAAAAAAAAAAAAAAAAAAAAATGAATAAATAAATGCGTGTGTGTGTGGTATTTTTATTTTTGTACTGTGCGTAGGTGTATGTATACATATACGTGACTTAATAAATGGAGATATAGAGTGGAGATACTTGGAGTAGAGAGACTTGTGTATGTATATATATACATATGCATAAATGAGAAATAGGAAATATAGATATGAATAAAAACAATAGATAAGATAACAAATAACACAATAAATAAAGAATACAAATTGTATATAGTGTAATTAGTTGAAACACATATAGATACGAATGAAAATAATAAATAAGAAGATAGACAAGACAATAGATAAGAATAGAATTGTATTTAGTTTAATTAGTTGTAACGCATTAGACTTAACGTGCCCATATGTGCACACACCCGCGAAAAAGGGAGCTAAAAACACTCCACGTGGGACAGTGAAAACGAAAAATGTGACCAACATAAAAACAAAATAGGACAACGCAAAATAACTTGTACCAAAATTAGCAAGTAAGATAAACCCTCATTGTAAAAACATAATAAAGAAAAAAAAAAAAAAAAAAAAAAAAACCTAACCTAACCTAACCTAACCTAACCTAACCTAACCTAACCTAACCTAACCTAACCTAACCTAACCTAACCTAACCTAACCTAACCTAACCTAACCTAACCTAACCTAACCTAACCTAACCTAACCTAACCTAACCTAACCTAACCTAACCTAACCTAACCTAACCTAACCTAACCTAACCTAACCTAACCTAACCTAACCTAACCTAACCTAACCTAACCTAACCTAACCTAACCTAACCTAACCTAACCTAACCTAACCTAACCTAACCTAACCTAACCTAACCTAACCTAACCTAACCTAACCTAACCTAACCTAACCTAACCTAACCTAACCTAACCTAACCTAACCTAACCTAACCTAACCCAAGTCTCCCCCGCACCGCCGAGGCGAACAAACGCGACAAAAGTGCTCCGCGCGAGAGAAAGTGCAAAATAATTCATAAAAAATCATAAAAGTGGAAAAAAGTGTTTAAATATTGGCATATTATACATCAATAGATGCGCAAAATTTTGAAGAACACAGTGGTGATATTTGTTTTACAAAATTTGGAAAATTGAAACGAAAAACTGTGAAATAGTGAAAAATTTCAAAAAATTCAACTTTGACCCTAAATATCTCGCGATTTGTCGCGACGACATATGTTTTAAAGTTAACTTTCTAAGGTGTTTTCGAGAGAAGAATCTGTCAAAACCATCTCCAGATTTTTATCTCTAGAATTGGAAATAGTAGGAACAAAAAAGTGAAAAACCACGTGGCACGTGGTACAAGTTCCCGAAGAGATACGACAAAACTGAAGCCTAATCCAGGTGCAGGAAGACCAGGCGAATTCAACACCGTTTGCAGACTGGAAATTGGACTTAAATTGTAAATAATATTAATGTTTCAAATATTTGTAATTTTAAAAAATTTTTTGTGTAGAAAAGCGATCGACGACATATGGTTTTTATAGCTTGTAAATATAGATATTGTAGATAAGTATTAGCATAATTAAAATCATAAAATTTGGCATAGTAGTTTTGAAGATAGGATTTTTTGAGGATCAAGGGTAGGCACGTGGTACCATAAATATTGCCCCGATCTTCAAGATTCGTATCTCAAAAAATAGGATAATTCTTATGTATCATTTAGAAATTTTTTTCAAAATTATAGACCCACTGGTTTTATTTTTACACAAATTTTTGTTGAAATTTTGATATTTTTTCCAAATTAAAAATCGGGGGTTCTAGATAAAAAACTGTTGTCGGTTGTATTAGTTTGTATATACAAAGACTTGTAAAACGAGCCCAAACTCGGGCAGATTCGGACGGAAATTGACCGAGTGGCACAGAGTGGGCAACAAATGACAGCCTAATATACCCAAAACATCAGGAGCACTCCTAAACTAAAAATAAAAGTTGCCACTCGATAGAAAACTGTGCCCTCTTTTAAACGATACCAAACTCGGTCACTTTCTGATCGAAAAATTTGTAAGGTGCACCCAGTTTTTGCCCACTTAGGCCCAAATAGTTAAACGTCCATAACTCCGGAACGGATATTCCGATCGCGACGCGGTTTTCGGGTTTGACGTGGCCTCCGCCCCCTCTACACATTGGAACTGGTCGGGACTCTATGTAGAACACTTTATGTAGAGTCGCTCAAAAACAGTAGAGCATACGTACCGTGTATTGCGCTGGTTGATTGGAGCTGCCTCGACGAATCTGAAATTAGACAGTATTATTATTAGTACATTGACAATAAAAACTTCCTAGGAAGTAGACCTTAAGTCCCTATTGACTTTTTATTAGTGACATTTTATAAATATTGACACACTTTATTAGTGTACCGTTTTAAATATAAAGTTATTTTATAACTGACCACTTAAATAAAATTTATTTTATATTTTAATTTTATAGTTGACTATCCCTCACGACATGTTTGGACATAGAACGCCAACAAAAAAGACTAACCCAACCATTATGACCAACCCGAAATCCCCAGAAACGACGGAGAGGGCAGGTCCCTCGCAAAAGACGTCTACGTCTACCGCGACGTCCAAAGTAAGACGAAGTGTGGGAGAGTGGGAACTAGGGAAAATAGGAGCAAAACCTGTGACTACCCCCCCTCCCCCCCAAAGCAAGACTGCCACCACTTCCGCTTCTATAACTGGGAGTGGAGCGGCTCCACCGCAGGAGACAAAGACACGGAAGAACATCCATTCCGATAGCTCTAGTAGCTATATAAATAGAGTGGCTGAGGCGAAGGCCTACCTCATGAAGGCGAAGGCCGGCCTTGCTAGCTCTAAGAACATTCGGACAGACATAAAGACCGATGTGACTCAGGCGGTGGAGCGGCTCTATGCCCTGGTGAAGGAGGCGGAAAAGGAGAGGGAAGAAAGGGAAAAAGAGATGGTAGAAAGAAAAGAGGACAAGGACAAAGAGACAGGTGGAAGAAAAGCGGAAGTGATAGGGAAAGCAGAGGAAATGAAACAGATCTCTACCACGCCGCCGGACACTACTCCTTCGGCCACTTCGCTGATGGCGACACTCATGGAGAGAATTCAGGAGCACGGGCGACTAATGTCGGAGTGTAAAGAGCACACTTTGAAATTGACCGACCGCATCCAGTCTTTCTCCCTGTCTGTGCCGCCGGCTGTACAGAAGGCAACTTATGCGCAGATGGCGGCCTCAGGCAGGAGGCCTCTCCATTCGATAGTGATATCGAATGAGGGGGACAGCAGCGGGGAGGTGGTGGAGAAGATTAGGACGGCGGTTCAGGCCACAACATCTGGCATAAAAGTGGACCACATAAGAAAGGCAAGGGACCAGAAGGTTGTTATCGGTTGCAGCTCCAGGGTGGAATTAGAAAAAGTAGCGCATAAGATCGCGAAAGCAGGAACGCTACATGTAGAAGAGGTGAAAAACAAAGATCCCCTAGTGACAATCAGGGACGTTTTGAAGGTCCATACCGACGTGGATCTGATAAATGCTCTGAGAAATCAGAACAAGGATTTAATAGGGGATATACCCTTGGACCAACAGAGGATGACCGTCAGATTTAGGCGCAGAGCAAGAAACCCACTGGAGAACCACGTGACACTCCAGGTTTCTCCGCTTGTCTGGCAGCGCCTGACCAGGGCAGAGAGAGTACATATAGACCTGCGGCACCCGTGGGTTGTGGACCAGTCGCCGCTGGTACAGTGCTCTCTCTGCCTTGGTTATGGGCATGGCAGGCGACTATGCGCTGAAACCATGGCAAAGTGCAGTCACTGTGGAGGCCCCCACATGCGGGCGGACTGTCCGGACCGGCTTGTGGGGACAGCCCCAAACTGCTGTAACTGTGCACGGGCGAAAATTGAGGACGCAGCCCATAACGCGTTCAGTAACGACTGCACAGTAAGGCGTAAGTGGGATGCACTAGCGAGATCTTCAGTGGCGTATTGCTAAGGGCGCCATGGTGGATACTGGGACCCGCGGAATTCCTACCAAACAAAGTAACTACCTTGTGGTCCAGGCAAACCTGCAAAGAAAGGAGTTGGCCACCAACGAGCTCATGGTAGAAGCAGGAAAGAGAAAGATCGCCCTTGCGCTGCTTCAGGAGCCATACGTGGGCGGGGCAAAAAGTATGAAGAACTACAGAGGAGCGAGGATCTACCAGAACACTGAAGTAGGAGATGGGCCTGTGAAGGCTGCAATAGCAGTCTTCGACCATGACCTAGATGTCATACAGGACCCGAAACTCACCACGAACAACATCGTAGTGGTGAGGATCCGAACCAGTGCCTGGGAGGTCACCGCCGTTTCTTTCTACTTCGAGCCAGACCGCCCCGTAGGGCCATACCTGGAGCAGCTCAAGAAGATAGAACAGGAGGTGGGAAGAAGGAAACTCCTGCTGGGAGGCGACTCAAATGCCAAGAGCACTTGGTGGGGCAGTATAAAGCCGGACCACAGAGGGGAGGAAGTGTCAGGAACGTTAGAGGAAATGGGCCTGCAGGTGCTAAACGAGGGAGACACCCCAACTTTTTTCACAATAAGGGGACAAAAGACATATTCCAGCCATGTCGATGTAACGGCTTGCTCTGTGGACATGCTGCCTCTGGTGGAGGCGTGGACCGTGGATGACGGCATCACGAGCTCGGACCACAACAGCATCACCTTTAGAATTAGACTGGCTAAGGCAAAGGGCATTAACATCCAGAGGACGACGCGTAAATACAAAACTAAAAACGCCAATTGGAACATATTTATTGAAAAGCTGGACCAATTGAAAGAAGAGAGTGAAATTAATAAGGAAATAGTGGATAAAGTCAGCCTAAAGGAGGAGTTGGACTTTTTGGTGGAAAAGTATACGAGCATTATAACTAAAACATGCGCCGGTACATTACCAAAAAAGAAGTCCAACGAAATACTTACCTCACCGTGGTGGTCCGAGGAGATTGCGAAGCTAAAGCGGGATGCCGTCACCAAGAAGCGTCGTATCCGGTGTGCAGCGCCAGTCCGTAGAGCAAGGGTCGTTGAAGAGTACCTGCAGGCAAAAGAAAAGTATGAAACTGAAGCAAAGAGGGCAAAAATAGAAAGTTGGAAGGAATTCTGCGGAAAACAGGACAGGGAAGGACTGTGGGAGGGGATTTACAGAGTTATAGGTAGGACCACCAGAAGACAGGAAGATGTGCCACTGCGGAAAAATGGGAAGGACCTGGATCTGAAGGAGTCTGCCAAGGTGCTGGCTGAAGCTTTCTATCAGCAGGACTCACAAATCGGGGAAAGCGCAGAACACCAGCGCACCCGGCGAACAGCTGACCAAGTGAATGAAGAGGCCCGGAATGGGACACTGGATCCTCCCTTCACACTGGTCGAAATGAGGACTGCTGTGGAAAGCTTCAACCCAAAGAAGGCCCCGGGCGCCGATGGATTCACGGCTGACATCTGCCGACAAGTCATTCTCCGGGATCCAGAGTTTTTTCTATCCCTAACTAACAAATGCCTGGAGTTAGGACACTTCCCTACCATCTGGAAGGAGGCCACGGTAGTAGTCCTCAGAAAACCGGGTAAGGAGGACTACCGAGATCCGAAATCCTATAGACCCATAGGACTACTACCAGTGATGGGAAAGATTCTGGAAAAGATGACAGTTGGCAGACTGAAATGGCATTTACTTCCCAAGATGAATACTCGCCAGTACGGATTTACGCCACAAAAGAGCACCGAGGACTCCCTGTATGACCTGATGCACCACATTCGTGGAAAACTTAAAGAGAAAAAGTTGATCGTACTGGTGTCTCTTGACATAGAGGGAGCCTTCGACAACGCATGGTGGCCGGCTTTAAGAGTGCGTCTGGCTGAGGAAAACTGTCCAATAAACATCCGGAAGATCATGGACAGCTACCTTCAAGACAGGATTGTCAATGTAAGGTATGGCGGCGAAGAGCACACTAAGAAAACGAACAAGGGCTGCGTTCAAGGCTCTATAGGTGGTCCTATCCTTTGGAATCTCCTCCTGGATCCACTACTGAAGAAGCTGCAAGACAAGGAAATATATTGTCAGGCCTTTGCTGACGACGTCGTCGTGGTTGTCGATGGTGACACTGCACTGGGGGTGCAACGGCAGGCCAATGCCGCTCTCGCCTGTGCCCTGGAGTGGGGTGCCAAAAACAAACTGAACTTTGGGCCACATAAAACAAAGGCCATGGTCATTACGAACAAGTTGAAATTTGACACACCACTCCTGAGCATGGGGGGGGTCGGCGTGGCTATGTCAGACGAGATCAAGCTGCTGGGGGTAACCGTGGACCGCGGGCTGACATTTAACAGTCATGCTGTGAATGTCTGCAAGCGGGCCATGGGTATCTACAAACAGATGGCAAGGGCAGCAAAAATTAACTGGGGGCTCCACCCGGAAGTGATTCGTGTTATATACACAGCGGCGGTGGAGCCAATAATAACATACGCAGCTGCGGCCTGGGCACCAGCTACACTAAAAATCGGGGTCCAAAAACATCTAAACGCGGTCCAGAGAAGCTTTGCCCAGAAGATGACACGAGCGTACCGTACCGTCTCCTTGAATTCAGCGCTGGTGTTGGCAGGCATTCTCCCCCTTGACCTTAAGATAAGGGAAGATGCCGCTCTGTACGAGGCAAGGAGGGGATTGTCGCAGCTGGTGCTGGCCGATCGGAGGACGGAGCGGGTCGCCAGCTTCACTGTGACTCCTCATCCGGCAGAGCATGTGAACCTGGAGTTTGTGAGCCTGGTGAACCAGGACCAAGTCGACAGCCATAACACCCAGGCAGTCCGAATCTATACGGATGGTAGCAAGATCGAGGGTAAAGTCGGAGCGGCATTGTCCATATGGAACAATGACGCCGAGACCAAAACCCTCAAGATCAAGCTATCACCGTACTGTACGGTTTACCAGGCGGAACTTCTGGCCATATGTAAAGCCATGAAAGTCATAGTGAAGCGCCCAGAGTCAAGCTTCGGGGTATACAGTGACTCTCAGTCAGCGTTGGAAACAGTCACCAATTACAGGTCTCTCCATCCCCTCGCCGTTGAAATACGAGAACACATCAAAACCGCGGTGATCCAGAACAAGAAGGTATCCTTGTTCTGGATTAAAGCTCATGTGGGACTCGTGGGAAACGAGAGGGCGGATAAACTGGCCAAAGAAGCGGCCTTAAAAACGAAGACGAGACCAGACTACGACCTGTGCCCGGTTTCATTCGTCAAGCGACAAATCCGAAAGGACTCGCTTGAGGAGTGGAACCGGAGGTATGGGTCTGGAGAAACGGCGACTGTCACGAAAATATTTTTCCCCGATGTTATCCAGGCGTATAAAATTGTAAGGCAGCTGGAACTGACCGGCGTAATGACACAGGTGCTCACTGGGCACGGTGGGTTCTCTGCATACTTGAGCAGGTTCAAGTGTAAAGAGAGCCCATCGTGCGTCTGTGAGCCAGGTGTGGAGGAGTCGGTCATGCACGTCCTGCTTGAATGCCCCGCTCACGATCGAGATAGGTTTGACGTGGAACAAGAACTGGGTGAAGCCATATGTCAAAAAGGCATTAGCGTCATAATGAAAGACCAAAATAAAAGAAAAGTATTCCTAGAATATTGTGTAAAAATAAGTAAATTGGTGATATGTAGAAATAAATAGTATAAGTAAATTATGATATAAGTATATAGTGTGATATATATATTATAGACATAAATAAAAAATAGAATAATAATAGGATAGATAGCACATTAATAGGATTGATACTAAGTTAGAATAAGTTTTTCATGTATTTTAGCCAAAAATATGGTGTACGGAGTTGGAATGTAATGGAGATGTAGTAAAAATGTAAGTATAGGCGAAATTAAGATATAAGTATAGAGAGGTAAAATATACAAAATTAAAATTGGCAGTACACCTTTCTTTAGTAAACTACGAGAGAAAGGTGCGCTATAAGAGCTTACAGTTGTACAAGGACTCTGAAAAACACTTGTCAGAGGGATTTTTAAAAAAAAAAAAAAAAAAAAAAAAAAAAAAAAAAAAAAAAAAAAAAAAAAAAAACCTAACCTAACCTAACCTAACCTAACCTAACCTAACCTAACCTAACCTAACCTAACCTAACCTAACCTAACCTAACCTAACCTAACCTAACCTAACCTAACCTAACCTAACCTAACCTAACCTAACCTAACCTAACCTAACCTAACCTAACCTAACCTAACCTAACCTAACCTAACCTAACCTAACCTAACCTAACCTAACCTAACCTAACCTAACCTAACCTAACCTAACCTAACCTAACCTAACCTAACCTAACCTAACCTAACCTAACCTAACCTAACCTAACCTAACCTAACCTAACCTAACCTAACCTAACCTAACCTAACCTAACCTAACCTAACCTAACCTAACCTAACCTAACCTAACCTAACCTAACCTAACCTAACCTAACCTAACCTAACCTAACCTAACCTAACCTAACCTAACCTAACCTAACCTAACCTAACCTAACCTAACCTAACCTAACCTAACCTAACCTAACCTAACCTAACCTAACCTAACCTAACCTAACCTAACCTAACCTAACCTAACCTAACCTAACCTAACCTAACCTAACCTAACCTAACCTAACCTAACCTAACCTAACCTAACCTAACCTAACCTAACCTAACCTAACCTAACCTAACCTAACCTAACCTAACCTAACCTAACCTAACCTAACCTAACCTAACCTAACCTAACCTAACCTAACCTAACCTAACCTAACCTAACCTAACCTAACCTAACCTAACCTAACCTAACCTAACCTAACCTAACCTAACCTAACCTAACCTAACCTAACCTAACCTAACCTAACCTAACCTAACCTAACCTAACCTAACCTAACCTAACCTAACCTAACCTAACCTAACCTAACCTAACCTAACCTAACCTAACCTAACCTAACCTAACCTAACCTAACCTAACCTAACCTAACCTAACCTAACCTAACCTAACCTAACCTAACCTAACCTAACCTAACCTAACCTAACCTAACCTAACCTAACCTAACCTAACCTAACCTAACCTAACCTAACCTAACCTAACCTAACCTAACCTAACCTAACCTAACCTAACCTAACCTAACCTAACCTAACCTAACCTAACCTAACCTAACCTAACCTAACCTAACCTAACCTAACCTAACCTAACCTAACCTAACCTAACCTAACCTAACCTAACCTAACCTAACCTAACCTAACCTAACCTAACCTAACCTAACCTAACCTAACCTAACCTAACCTAACCTAACCTAACCTAACCTAACCTAACCTAACCTAACCTAACCTAACCTAACCTAACCTAACCTAACCTAACCTAACCTAACCTAACCTAACCTAACCTAACCTAACCTAACCTAACCTAACCTAACCTAACCTAACCTAACCTAACCTAACCTAACCTAACCTAACCTAACCTAACCTAACCTAACCTAACCTAACCTAACCTAACCTAACCTAACCTAACCTAACCTAACCTAACCTAACCTAACCTAACCTAACCTAACCTAACCTAACCTAACCTAACCTAACCTAACCTAACCTAACCTAACCTAACCTAACCTAACCTAACCTAACCTAACCTACCTAACCTAACCTAACCTAACCTAACCTAACCTAACCTAACCTAACCTAACCTAACCTAACCTAACCTAACCTAACCTAACCTAACCTAACCTAACCTAACCTAACCTAACCTAACCTAACCTAACCTAACCTAACCTAACCTACCTAACCTAACCTAACCTAACCTAACCTAACCTAACCTAACCTAACCTAACCTAACCTAACCTAACCTAACCTAACCTAACCTAACCTAACCTAACCTAACCTAACCTAACCTAACCTAACCTAACCTAACCTAACCTAACCTAACCTAACCTAACCTAACCTAACCTAACCTAACCTAACCTAACCTAACCTAACCTAACCTAACCTAACCTAACCTAACCTAACCTAACCTAACCTAACCTAACCTAACCTAACCTAACCTAACCTAACCTAACCTAACCTAACCTAACCTAACCTAACCTAACCTAACCTAACCTAACCTAACCTAACCTAACCTAACCTAACCTAACCTAACCTAACCTAACCTAACCTAACCTAACCTAACCTAACCTAACCTAACCTAACCTAACCTAACCTAACCTAACCTAACCTAACCTGACCTAACCTAACCTAACCTAACCTAACCTAACCTAACCTAACCTAACCTAACCTAACCTAACCTAACCTAACCTAACCTAACCTAACCTAACCTAACCTAACCTAACCTAACCTAACCTAACCTAACCTAACCTAACCTAACCTAACCTAACCTAACCTAACCTAACCTAACCTAACCTAACCTAACCTAACCTAACCTAACCTAACCTAACCTAACCTAACCTAACCTAACCTAACCTAACCTAACCTAACCTAACCTAACCTAACCTAACCTAACCTAACCTAACCTAACCTAACCTAACCTAACCTAACCTAACCTAACCTAACCTAACCTAACCTAACCTAACCTAACCTAACCTAACCTAACCTAACCTAACCTAACCTAACCTAACCTAACCTAACCTAACCTAACCTAACCTAACCTAACCTAACCTAACCTAACCTAACCTAACCTAACCTAACCTAACCTAACCTAACCTAACCTAACCTAACCTAACCTAACCTAACCTAACCTAACCTAACCTAACCTAACCTAACCTAACCTAACCTAACCTAACCTAACCTAACCTAACCTAACCTAACCTAACCTAACCTAACCTAACCTAACCTAACCTAACCTAACCTAACCTAACCTAACCTAACCTAACCTAACCTAACCTAACCTAACCTAACCTAACCTAACCTAACCTAACCCAGACCGCATCAAACACGCGAGACGAGCGCACGCGCAATCGGTAGCGCTCGGATAAAAATATAGTAAAGTAAAGTGTAAATAAAATGTTTTAGTTAACAAAACTTTAAAAATTCATAATAAAACAAATACCAGTGATAAAAACCAGTGTAATATACCAATCGATAGTGCTCAGTACGTATATTAAGGGCAAGAAAAAACCTAGTCCAAAATCGAGTCCAGAAAAAAGTTGTGGAAGAGGGAAAATTGTGGGCCACAAACAACTAAAAATCTCAGAAAGTAGATCGACAGCACCCTCTTTTTTCTTTACCACAAATACGAGGGACCTTCAAAGGACGTGACTACAAATTTTCAGGAAGATCGCACGTAAATAGACGGTTCTGGAACAGCGGCAAGGTATCACAAAAGAAAAACTCATTACCAAACAATAATTTCACCTAAGCTACGCTGTTCAAGAAATATAATCAAGATCACCCAACGAGTGCAGTGAAATAAGCAGTGACAAGATAACAGGGTAGGGGTCAGGAAATAAAACAAACAACAACAGTCCACTGAGGGAAGAACTGGAACATTCTCCATCCCATCTCTTACTAGGAAATACTCCGGACACCTACTCCTGAAATACTCTGCTGAGGACCAGACTCTCCGGGAACGTCAACGATCTCCAGATACCACCGGTATAGTCAAATTTAAGTTTAACCCTAATTTTAACCTTACATAAGTATTTGTAATATATTTGTTTTGCAAATATACATATATTTGTAATATAAGGACAATAAACATATCTATGGTTAGCCAACTATCTGGGGTATTCCACCAGAGTATATATATTAATTGTATAATATAAAATAGAGATTAAAACAAATCCATAGTTCTCTTGCGCTATAGTCAGATTAGTTTAAAAAATAGTTATAAATAAATAATAATTATCACCCACCACCCCCAAACTATACCGAAAGCTTCTTTCAAACAAAATGTCCCTCCCAGCAGCGACATCAAAAACGACAAAAATGTCCCAGCCCAAGGCCGCATCCACTATCGGCGTAGACAGGAAGCCAAGGAAAGTGGCTAAAAAAGCAAGCCCGGCAAGAAGCACAACACTACTGGTGGATGTGTTAAATGCCGAGGCGGCTAAAAACCCTATTGAAAGGTTTCTTGACGACGTCGAGGTACACAGGAACGACCCAGAACCATGGTCTGACACCGGGTCACAAGCGTCCTGGAAGACTGGTAGAGACAGTCTTCTACCTTCCAGGGACAACAAGGCCCCGGGAGCGACAATGGACACGGCTAAAATCCAGGCCAATAATCTAATGTTGGCTGGGAAGGATGCGCTGGAACAGGCGGGGAACATGAAAAGGGAGTGCAAGGCGACGGCAATAGAAAGCCTACAGTCGCTGTATGAGATAGTGTTATCTCTATCCGACTCCAGAAATCGTCACAGATTTAACCTGGAAAAAGAACGATCCTCCCATGCACAAGAGATCGTCAGGATAGAACGGGCACACCATGCAGAGATCATGGCCATAAATAAAGCCGGTGCCGAGGAACTGTCCCTAGTTCGAGAGAAGCTAGGCAATGTATCAAAGGACACCAAGGACATCAAGTCATGGTTAAACTATGAACTTGATGTCCCGATAAAGACAATAAAGGAACTGAGAGAGAAACAGTTGGCTATGGAAGTCAAGCTGAACAAGTGCGCCGAAGCTGTAGAGGGAATAAAAACCACCAAGGCGACCTCATGTCCAAGCACCAAGGACATAAATGTGGCAAGAACACAACTGCAGGGTCTAAAGGATGACCTAGAAAAGCTGACGCAGATGGTCGCCAACCCCCCGCCGCAGGTCACAGAGATCCCTCCACGCGGTGAGATTCTTGAGGAGATTAAAAATCTCCAGGGAAAGGTGGATAAATGGCAGAACGCCCCACAAAAACCGATTCAGGAATCTAAAATCGCAGAAATAATGGACGGGATTAAATTGATCCAGGAGGCGAAAAAACAGCTTCCGACTGCAGACAGATCTCTCTCAGAGATAAAAAACAAAATAGGGGAAATCGGGGAGAAAATAAAGGAGAATACGGAAACCATCATTGAGACCGTAGTATTAACCACCGCCAGGAATAGCAATAATAACATCCAAGCTAAAAAAACACCTAAAGAGCAGCAATCGTTGATTGTCTCTTCCTGTGACCGCAATAAAACGGGAGAGCAGGTGATTCAGTCGCTCGAAAAGGCCCTGAACCCCAAAAAAACGGGGATACAACTAGAGGGTTTACGAAAGGCTAAGAACCAGAAGGTCATAATTAAATGCCGGAGCGACGCTTCTAAAAATATCATAAGAAGCATCAACGAGAGCAATACAAAGCTCAAAATAGAGGAGGCTAAAGATAAAAACCCTCTAATTAAAATCAAAAATGTTATGAGGTACCACTCCGATCAGGGACTGGTGGAATTCTTGTTGGCTCAAAATAAAGGGCTTTTCAAGGGCGTGAAGACTGAAGACATCAAGGTTAAATACCGACAAAAAGCAAGACAAAGTCTGCAGTGCCACCCGGTACTTGAGGTACCACCGACAATATATAGAGAGGCCCTGGAGATGGAAAAGGTGTACATCGGCCTCCAAAGATGTATTGTGGTGGACCAGTCCCCCCTGATGCAGTGCACAAACTGTATGGGATACGGTCACTCCAAACGTGGATGCACAACTGATACACCAAAGTGCAGTCACTGTGGCGGTGACCATAGTTACAAAGGGTGCCCAAACATCACCAAGGGCCCGGAATGCGCAAACTGCAAAAGGGAAAAGGGACTAACAGAGGTGACACATAACGCCTTCAGTGAAAAATGCCCTATAAGAGCCAAATGGGAGTCGATAGCCAGGTCCAGGGTGACATACTTTTAACAGTGGCGGTGGTTAATAAGAATAACAACAAGATATCCCTTATCCAAGTAAACCTGCAGAGGAAAAAACTTGCCACAGCCGAATTGATTGAATCAGCGGCGAAACACGGATACACATTCGCTTTAGTTCAAGAGCCATACGTGGGAGCAACAGGTGAACTAAAAAGGTATTCGGGTACGAGGGTGGTTCAATCGAAAGGCTGCAAGGAAAAACCGGTTAAAGCGGCGGTAATCATCTTTGACGACAAGGTGGAGATACAGCAAAATCCCTCCATGACCTGTGAAAACATCGCCACGGTCACTATCAAGACTGATACATCGAGATTGGTGCTGGTATCGGTCTACTTCGAGGGCGATAAACCGCTGGAACCGTATCTGCAGAAGATAAGGGATATCAAACAAAAAGCAAAAACAAATAAATTAATAGTAGGCGGCGACGTTAACGCGTGGAGCACATGGTGGGGTAGTAGAGAGGAGGACCATCGGGGCGAAGCCTACTGCTCCTTCCTGGAGGAGATGGAACTGCATATCCTCAATCAAGGTACAACACCAACCTTTGAAGTCCAAAGGGGAGCCCAGTACTGCAGCAGCATCGTGGACGTGACGGCGTGCACATCACCCCTGTTGGGAAGAGTCAACGACTGGTGTGTAAAGCGTGACGTCACAACATCGGACCATAACGCGGTCACCTTCACGATGAGCGTAGCAGATGGTGAACTGGTAGTACCGAAACCAGGGACGAGGATGTACAACTCCAAAAAAGCTGACTGGCCAAAATTCGAAGGTCTCTTACAAGATCGCATCGCGAATGACCAACTCGACAGGCAAGTAGAGTCAGTGTCGACAGTAGAGCACCTAGAAACAGCTGTCCGAAACTATGTCGAATGCATAAAATCAGCTTGCGACTGCTCTATTCCCCGTCTACGAAGAGGGACCAAGGTTCAGCTACCATGGTGGACGGAAGAGTTGAGCAGTCTCAAGAGGGACACGGTCACCAAGAAACGACGTATAAGAAACGCCGCACAGCACAGGAGACCTCATGTCATCACAGAGTACTTAGAGGCGAGGCAGCGTTATGAGGAGGCGGCTGCAGACGCCCAAACAGCGAGCTGGAAACAGTTCTGCTCTACTCAAGATCGAGAAAGTCTCTGGGATGGTATTTACAGGGTCATTCGGGGAACGTCTAAAAGAAAAGAAGATATACTTCTTAAAAACCAGCTAGACGAAGTCTTAGAACCCGAACAATCCGCAGAGCTGCTGGCGAACACGTTCTTTCCTGATGACTGTGGACATACGGACACAGCAGGCCAAGCCGAACTGCGAGAAAGAATGAGTCAACCTCAAATCATGGAGTCGGGAAAAAATGACCCGCCTTTTACCGAATACGAGGTAAAAAAGGCTATGAACTCATTCAGCCCCAAAAAAGCTCCAGGAGAGGATGGCTTCACAGCAGACATATGCGTGGCGGCCATATCTAAAAGCATGGCCGTATTCCTCGCTTTGGCAAACAAATGCCTGTCGCTCGGATGGTTCCCCTCCCCGTGGAAATTAGCAACCGTGTGCGTCCTCAGAAAACCTGGAAAAGACGATTACACCAAACCCAAATCATACAGGCCTATAGGACTTTTATCTATTCTAGGAAAAGTCCTAGAAAAAATGCTGGTAGCCCGAATTCAATGGCACGTCCTCCCGAAACTGAACCAGAGGCAATATGGTTTTACGCCACAAAAAGGCACAGAGGACGCCCTCTATGACCTTAAAGCTTGTATAACGAGTGAATTGAACCGCAAAAACATAGTGGTAATGATCTCGTTAGACATAGAGGGTGCTTTTGACAATGCCTGGTGGCCCGAAATTAAAAACCAACTACGCCTGCTTGGACTGCCTGGCAATCTGGGAAGGATGGTGGACGGGTACCTTACGCAGAGGTCTGTCAAGTTAAGGTATGCAGGAGCTGAAATTCAGAGGGCCACGACAAAGGGTTGTGTTCAGGGTAGCATAGCGGGCCCGACCTTTTGGAACGTGTTAATAAACTCACTCCTTAATGCACTAACTCAAAAGGGGGTTTACTGTCAGGCTTTCGCAGATGACATTGTACTGATATTTTCTGGGAAAGATGAGGACAAAATCCAAAATGAGGCGAACGTAGCCCTAAACTTTGTGCACGAGTGGGGTGTAAGCAGGAAACTGAAATTCGCACCCCACAAAACTAATGCAATGATACTGACTAAGAAATTAAAGTACAATCCATTGTGCTTGTATATGGATGGAAGCCGCCTGACTTTGGTGGATGAAATAAAAATACTGGGTCTTATCGTTGACAATAAGTTAACGTTTAACTCCCATGTAAGGTCACAATGTCAGAAGGTAGCAAACATATACAAGCAAATGGCGTGTGCAGCGAAGACTACATGGGGTCTGAACTCAGATATCATAAAAACCATGTACGTTGCGGTAGTGGAGCCGTTAATGCTGTATGCGGCTAGCGTGTGGGGCCCCGCGGTGGATAAACTCATGGTTCAAAAACAGCTGAACACCATCCAGCGGGGTTTCATGCAGAAGATCTGCAGGGCCTACCGAACGGTCTCGCTAACAGCCGCACTGACTCTTACAGGTCTTCTACCCTTAGATCTGCGGGTCAAAGAAAATGTCCAATTGTTTGAAATAAAACGAGGCAGACCCATGGATGAACTAGCAGACAGGGAGATAGAACTGAGAGTCCCGTTCCAGCAAAGACCCCACCCTGCGAAGGCGGTAATGATCGAGTACGAATCGTTGGAGAACCCGGAACCTACCATAGCAAGTTGCGCCTCAGAAACCGGACCGAGTATATATACCGACGGAAGTAAAATACAAGGTCAAGTGGGAGCAGCTCTAACATGGTGGCGAAATGAAACCGAGATAAAAAGCTCCAAGTTTCGACTCGAACCTTACTGCACAGTATTTCAGGCGGAGATGTTGGCGCTAAGGGAGGCCATAGCACAGGTGAGGAAAAGCAAAGAAAGAGAGGTCACTATCTGTAGTGACTCTAAATCATCTCTGGAATTGCTAAAAAGTACCACCTGTAACCACCCTATTGCCTTCGACACAATAGAACACATCTCTCGCCTACGTGCAGAGGGAAGAGACGTGAAGCTAGTATGGGTGAGAGCTCATGTGGGAACAGCGGGCAACGAACGCGCGGATGAACTGGCAAAAGAAGCAGCCACAAAGTTAAAAACGGCACCAAAATATGACAAATTTCCATTGTCATATGCCAAAAGGCGAATCCGCGAAAATACCATCGAGGCATGGCAAAAACGTTACAGCAGTCAGACCCAAGGAGAGACAACTAAACTCTTCCTACCGGATGTAAGGACGGCTCATAAAATTGTACGAGATTGGCAGCACAGAAGTCACCGCACCCAGCTGTTAACAGGTCACGGCGGCTTCAAGAGCTATCTATACAAATATAAAATAAAGCCGGATCCCTCCTGCGAATGTGACCCGGAACAGGAAGAGACAATAATACACCTACTCATAGACTGTCCTCGTCACGACCTCATTAGAATGGAGTTCGAAATGAGGACAGGCACTCGTCTGAATAGAGAAAACCTAAAATACATAGTGGGTGATAAGGGTGTTCGGGAAGAATTCATTCAATTCGGAGAAAGGATTGTGAAAATGGCATGCGCCAGGAACAAATAAACAGTTGTCGTCTAGTCGTCTAGTACGTGAAACTATTATAAGAATGTAAACATCTGATAAACAAACGACTAAGTTCCGCGTACAACGACCGAGGTCATTGGAAACCGTGGAATGCGCTAAGAATGCGGACAAATACGAACAATACAAAGATCAAGGTCGTTGGTACGCATGTCGTGAAATACTGGCATGCGCCAGGAACAAATAAACATTTGTCGTCTAGTCGTCTAGTACGTGAAACTATTATAAGAATCTAAAACATCTGATAAACAAACGACACAGATAACACGTAATTTCCGCGTACAACGATCGAGGTCATTGGCAACCGTGGAATGCGCTAAGAATGCGGACAAACACGAACAATACAAAGATCAAGGTCGTTGGTACGCATGTCGTGAAATACTGACGCGCAAGAATGCGAAACAAAGAACAACACGACGATCAAGGTCATTGAATGTAGGACACTCTAAAGAGACGCTATCATTACGCCTGCTAATCGGACAAGGGTAGGTGGGTGATATTTTTTTCTGAAAAGTATAAAACATCCTTTTGGCAGTTTGATTGATTGATTGATTAATCTTATAGAATAGGCCCGCATTAGGAAATTGTTGTTGTATATGTGTAGTTTGGATATAAACAGACACGGTATTGCAATAATAATTGTATATAGGGGGGCCCGTTAATTGATCAATCAATCAATAAAAACTGGCAAAAAATACTGTATGCGTGAAAAGGAGACACGGAAGTGCTGACCGTTTACCAGGAATGTACTTTGGTTGGTTTCTAAAATCTTTGCATATGTTCTCATAAATGCCGAAAGAACAATAAAACGATCAAGGTCATTGACACGCAGTGGAATGCAGGTCACGCTAAAGAGATCGCTGCAGACCGCTGTCTCAACACTCGCTTCATTGCGCCTTCTAACCGGACGGGGTAGGCAGATGATATTTTTCTGAAAATATAGAACACCCTTTTGGCATTTGATTGATTGATTAATTAGCGTTCTCAAATATAGGTAATAAATGTATAGTTTATTATATAGGATATATAGAATAGGCCCGCATTAGGTAATTGTTGTTGTATATGTGTAGTTTAGATATAAACAAACATGGTATTGCAATAATAGTTGTATATAGGGGGGGCCCGTTAATTGATCAATCAATCAATAAAAACTGGCAAAAATAGTCAGCTGTGGGCGTGTAAATGAGACACGGAAATGCTGACCGCTTACCAAGAATGCACTCTGGTTGGAGCCCTCTTTGTATGGTCTCGAAAATCTTTGCATATAGTATCATAAATGTTGATTTGTCCTTCTATATAAATGTGTTTTTTTTTTAAACGAATGCATTGATTAAAATAAATATAAATATATAATTGTATAAATAAATATATTAATTAAAATTTAATGTAACATAATGTTAAATAATACTTAGCTATAATTTCTGTATAGTTTTAAAATTATTACATATGGGAGAGGGATAATAAAAATAAAAAAAATAATAATAATTATATATATATATAATAATAATAAAAATAATCATATTAATAAGAATATAATAATAATAATAATAAGAATACTAACAATAGAAAATAATAATATTTATAAATAAATAAAATATATATATTAAAAAAAAAAAAAAAAAAAAAAAAAAAAAAAAAAAAAAAAACCTCTCCCATAAAACTCTAAATTAAATCACTGACACTGTCACATTTGCGTGGGCTCAATCGTGTGGAAAGTCAGTATCGAGAGTAACATTCCTTGATTCTGGCCGACATGGGCGGGTCCGCGCGTGTGTGGTAGGAACTAGAACTAAGAAAACCAGTGTCCGCCTAACACCTACAGGACACTGTCGCATGAGCATTGGTTCGATCATGTAAAACGGCGGGTATCGAGAGCAAAATTCCTTGATCCCAGCTGACATGAGCGAATCCATGCTTAGGTGTAAATGGGACTCCGAATAAATTCCCGATTCGGATTCCCATCACTTTAAAAAAAAAATCACAATAATAATTTCACACCTTAATAACAAAGGCACGGGTTCATGCCTGTGGAATATTACACTGGTCTTTTATAAAAAAAAAAAAAAAAAACCTAACCTAACCTAACCTAACCTAACCTAACCTAACCTAACCTAACCTAACCTAACCTAACCTAACCTAACCTAACCTAACCTAACCTAACCTAACCTAACCTAACCTAACCTAACCTAACCTAACCTAACCTAACCTAACCTAACCTAACCTAACCTAACCTAACCTAACCTAACCTAACCTAACCTAACCTAACCTAACCTAACCTAACCTAACCTAACCTAACCTAACCTAACCTAACCTAACCTAACCTAACCTAACCTAACCTAACCTAACCTAACCTAACCTAACCTAACCTAACCTAACCTAACCTAACCTAGCCTAACCTAACCTAACCTAACCTAACCTAACCTAACCTAACCTAACCTAACCTAACCTAACCTAACCTAACCTAACCTAACCTAACCTAACCTAACCTAACCTAACCTAACCTAACCTAACCTAACCTAACCTAACCTAACCTAACCTAACCTAACCTAACCTAACCTAACCTAACCTAACCTAACCTAACCTAACCAGTGCTCGCTCTGCCTGGCATACGGACATGGACGGCGCTTCTGTACAGAACAAGGTAAAAAATGCAGCCACTGTGGCGGGCCACACTTATGGAAGGACTGCGAGGACAGGCTGGTTGGAGTAGCACCATCATGCTGCAATTGCACTAGGGCGAAGATGGACGAAACGAATCACAATGCCAACAGCTGGACTTGTGCATTGCGGAAAAAGTGGGACGCTTTAGCTAGGGCAACAGTTGCATATTGTTAAGGGCACCACAAGGAAATCCAGTTACAATCACAGAATCCCTCCAAAAAGAAGCAACTACCTCGTAGTCCAGGCGAACCTACAAAGGAAAGAGCTGGCAACAAACGAGATCATGGTAGAGGCCGCAAAAAGAAAAATTGCTTTTGCACTGCTTCAGGAACCCTATGTGGGCGGGGCAAAAAGTATGAGGAGCTACAGAGGAGCGAGAATCTACCAGAACACTAATATAGGAGATGGGCCTGTGAAAGCAGCAATAGCTGTCTTTGATCATGACCTTGACGTCATACAGGACCCGAAACTCACCACGAACAACATCATAGTGGTGAGGATCCGAACCAGTGCCTGGGAGATTATCGTCGTCTCCTTTTACTTTGAGCCAGACCGCCACATAGAGCCATACCTGGAGCAGCTCAAGAAAATAGCAGAAGAGGTTAAACCAGGAAAATTGATCATAGGAGGTGACACTAACGCCAAGAATACGTGGTGGGGGAGCAACAAAGTGGACTACAGAGGGGAGGCAATGTTTGGAATGCTGGAAGAGATTGACCTGCAGGTACTCAACGAAGGTGAAACTCCAACCTTCAGCACCATAAGGGGCAACAAGCTCTGTACCAGTCACATCGACGTGACTGCCTGCTCTGTGGACCTGCTGTGCCTAATAGAAGAGTGGACTGTGGATGAAGGTCTGGCGAGCTCAGACCACAACGCCATCACCTTCAAAATTGGATTGACTAAATCAAAGGCAGTTACCATCCAGAGAACGACCAGGAAATTTAATACTAGGAAGGCCAATTGGGACATATTTGATGAAAAATTTGACCAATTGAAAGAAAGACAAAAAATTAAGGAACTGCTGGAGAAAGTCAATAACAAGGTGGAGCTAGATAACTTGGTGGAAAGGTACTCGAGCATAATAGAAGACGCATGTTACAGTACGTTACCAAAAAAGAAATCAAATGAAAAACCCAGCTCACCGTGGTGGTCTGAGGAACTCGCGAAGCAAAAGAGAGATGTCACCACCAAAAAGCGCCGCATTAGATGCGCAGCACCGATCCGTAGAGCTAGAGTTATCGAAGAGTACCTGCAAGCAAAAGAAAAATATGAACAAGATGTAAAAATAGCAAAAATTGAGAGCTGGAAGGGATTCTGTGAAAAACAGGATAAGGAAGGAATGTGGGAAGGGATCTACAGGGTAATAGGAAGGACCGCCAAAAGACAAGAAGATGTGCCACTTATACAAGATGGGAAGGAAGTAGACCTGAAGGAATCGGCGAAAGCGTTGGCTGAAGCTTTCTACCAGCAGGATTCAGAGGTAGGAGAAAACGCGCACCATCAGTTGATAAGACAAAAGGCCAGAATAATAAACGAGCTGGATAACAATGAGGATAGAGACCCACCGTTTACAATGACTGAATTGAAAACTGCTGTGGAAAGCTTCAACCCAAAGAAAGCGCCAGGAGCCGATGGGTTCACAGCCGACATATGCCAGAGAGTCATCCTTAAAGACCCAGTATTCTTTTTAGCCCTGACTAATAAGTGCTTGGAGTTGGGGCATTTTCCGACCATCTGGAAAATAGCTACGGTAGTAGTCCTAAGGAAGCCAGACAAAGATGACTATCGGAATCCTAAGTCATACAGGCCCATAGGACTGCTGCCCGTGCTAGGAAAGATGCTGGAGAAGATGACCGTTGGCAGGCTTAAATGGCACTTGCTCCCAAAAATAAGTACTCGCCAGTATGGATTTGTGCCACAAAAGAGCACCGAGGACTCCCTTTATGATTTGATACATCACATACGCAATAGGCTTAAAGCGAAAAAGCTGATAACTATGGTGTCTCTGGACATAGAGGGAGCCTTCGACAACGCATGGTGGCCCGCTGTGAGAGTAAGACTGGCTGAGGAAAACTGTCCGATTAATATCAGGAAGATCATGGACAGCTACCTTCAAGACAGGATCGTCAAAGTAAGGTATGGTGGTGAAGAGCACACAAAGAGCACCAATAAGGGATGCGTGCAAGGATCTATTGGCGGTCCTATCCTATGGAACCTCCTATTAGATCCGCTTCTAAAGGATCTTGAAAAACGCGGCGACTATTGCCAGGCTTTTGCGGACGATGTCGTGTTAATCTTCGACGGGGATGGGGCAGCAGATGTGCAAAGACAGGCCAACGCTTCCCTCGCCTATGTTCGGGAGTGGGGTGTCAAAAATAAGTTGAACTTCGGAGCTCACAAAACGAAAGCAATGGTTTTGACGAACAAACTAAAATTTGACACACCGCTTCTGACCATGGGCGGGGTCAGCCTGGTACTTTCTAAAGAAATAAAGGTCTTGGGGCTCACGATAGATTGCAAACTAACATTTAACCAACATGTCGCGAATGTATGTAGAAAAGCGCTTAATGTTTACAAGCAGCTATCGAGAGCCGCAAGGATCAGCTGGGGACTCCACCCAGAGGTAATTCGCACCATCTACACTGCAACTGTCGAACCTATCGTGATGTACGCCTCTGGAGCTTGGGCGGATGCATCGAATAAACTAGGGGTGCAAAAACACCTTAACATGGTGCAAAGAGGCTTTGCGCAGAAACTCATCAAGGGTTACCGGACCATCTCCCTAAGCTCGGCGCTGGTGCTGGCTGGGATATTGCCACTCGACTTAAGGATACAGGAAGCAGCCGCGCTGTATGAAGCCAGGAGAGGCAAATCCCAGACGACACCGGGAGACTGGGAGATGGAAAGAGTAGGGAAAGTCCTCGAGGGTCCACATCCAGCAGAACATGTGAACCTGAAGTTCATGAGCTTGATAGACCAGGAACAAGTCCAGAGCCAGAACACCCAGGCCATAAGAATATTTACTGACGGCAGTCGGATTGAGGGCAAAGTTGGAGCCGCGTTGTCCATATGGAACAATGCGGCCGAGACTAAATCCCTCAAGCTGAAACTTGCGTCATACTGCACGGTCTATCAGGCAGAACTTCTGGCCATATGCGAAGCAACGAGGTGGATCCTCGACGAAAATGAGATGAGTTTCGGAATCTATACTGATTCCAGATCGGCACTGGAGTCAGTGACTGGTCTAGGTTCTCTCCATCCTCTTGCAATAACAATAAGACAAAACTTAAAGACCTGCATAGTCCAGAATAAGGAAGTATCCTTATACTGGATAAAAGCGCATGCGGGATTGGAGGGAAACGAACGTGCTGACCAACTAGCCAAAGATGCAGCTCTAAAGCTGAAAACCAAGCCAGATTATGACCGGTGCCCGGTCTCATTCGTCAAGCGACAACTTCGGAAACGCTCGCTTGACGAATGGAACCGGAGATATAAGTGTGGTGAAACAGCTGGGGGCACCAAGATGTTTCTGCCTGATGCGATAGAGGCTTACGGAATAGTACGGCGTTGACACAGGTCTTGACAGGGCATGGTGGGTTCTCCCAATACCTTTTTCGATTCGGGTGTAAGGAGAGCCCATCGTGCATCTGTGAGCCGGGTGTGGAAGAGACAGTGGCGCACGTGCTGTTTAAATGCCCCGTCCACGGGAGGGAGAGATACGACCTAGAACGCAAACTGGGAACAGAAATAAATGAAAATAATGTCCATAAGATATTTATGAATAAAAAACATAGAGAAGAAGTAATAAGGTATTGTAATAAGGTTGTAAAGATAATTATAGATAGAAATAAGACTAGATAGATAAGTTATGATAGATATATATTTTAGATAAATATATATAAAAGCATATGTTTTAAAAGTAGATAATAAAAACAAATTTAAGATAGACTGTACACAATAAATATAGGTAAATATTATACACATTAGATATAAGATCTTTCATGTTTCAGCTGGCAAAGGAAATATGCAAAATAAGGAATGATAATGGAATAAGTATTAGTAATTAAGAGCAAATTGGAAAGTAAAGTTAAGTAATAAATAGTGATAGAAAGCTATAATAAATAGTTATAATAAAGAAAAATAAAATAAGTAAATAGTAAAGTAAAGAGTAAATGTAAAAATGTGTACTTTTATAACACACAACAAAACAAATAAAAGTACAAAAAACTAAAAATTATTAAAATAAAATGTAGTAGTAACAAAGACTCTGAAAAATAGATTAATCAGAGGTATTAGGCAAAAAAAAAAAAAAAAAAAAAAAAAAAAAAAAAAAAAAAAAAAAAAAAAAAAAAAAAAAAAAAAAAAAAAAAACCTAACCTAACCTAACCTAACCTAACCTAACCTAACCTAACCTAACCTAACCTAACCTAACCTAACCTAACCTAACCTAACCTAACCTAACCTAACCTAACCTAACCTAACCTAACCTAACCTAACCTAACCTAACCTAACCTAACCTAACCTAACCTAACCTAACCTAACCTAACCTAACCTAACCTAACCTAACCTAACCTAACCTAACCTAACCTAACCTAACCTAACCTAACCTAACCTAACCTAACCTAACCTAACCTAACCTAACCTAACCTAACCTAACCTAACCTAACCTAACCTAACCTAACCTAACCTAACCTAACCTAACCTAACCTAACCTAACCTAACCTAACCTAACCTAACCTAACCTAACCTAACCTAACCTAACCTAACCTAACCTAACCTAACCTAACCTAACCTAACCTAACCTAACCTAACCTAACCTAACCTAACCTAACCTAACCTAACCTAACCTAACCTAACCTAACCTAACCTAACCTAACCTAACCTAACCTAACCTAACCTAACCTAACCTAACCTAACCTAACCTAACCTAACCTATACAGTGATTCAAGATCTGCCCTGGAAACGATCGTGGGAGGAACCTCATTTCACCCTCTAGCGATGGAGTCGAGGAGGAACATCCGGGTAGCCGGTCACAAAGAAAAGAAGGTTGCGCTTTTTTGGATCAGAGCCCATGCTGGTTTGGATGAAAATGAGAGAGCGGATGAACTAGCCAAGGAAGCAGCATTAAATATTAAAAGGAAACCGGACTATGATCGGTGTCCGATCTCATACGTCAAGCGATGTATCCGTATGGCATCGCTTGACGAGTGGGATCGGAGGTATAGGACCGAAAACACCGGGAAAATTACAAAAATGTTTCTACCCGACGCAAAACAATCCTACAAAATCATTAGACAGCTCCAGCCAGAGGGTATTGTAACCCAAATCCTCACTGGACATGGTGGGTTCTCTGAATACTTGTATAGATTCAAGTGTAAGGAGAACCCATCATGTGTCTGTGAACCGGGTGTGGAGGAGACTGTGGTGCACGTTATCTTTGATTGTCCTATACACGACCTAGATAGGATTAATCTGGAAACAAAGATAAATGAAAAGTTCGACAGAGACAACCTTCATGTCATCATGAAAAATAAAAGTAAATGCAGAATCATGTTTGAATTCCTTACAAAAATAGTTAAAATAGTAAATAAAAGAAATAAATAGGAAATAAATTATGTTATGGATATATAGGTAGTATATATACAGACAACATAAATGTTATTAGAAAAACAAAAGAAACAGTAGAAATGTAAGATTAGACATAAGTTTGCAGTACAATAAATAGAAATGTAAGATATCAATAAGGGATGCTCTATTTCAGCAACGATAAAAGCAGAATGTATGGTTCGAGACAACAGTATAAGTATAATACACCAACACACACTACACATAGAACAAATGACACTAGAAATAAAATGCAAAGGTACTTAAACTATGCCGTAAATACACTTAACTATGCCGAAATAAAGAAATTAAATACAATAAATAAACTAGAAAGTTAAGGACTCTGAGTACTTATTGTCAGAGGACATAGAGAAAAAAAAAAAAAAAAAAAAAAAAAAAAAAAAAAAAAAAAAAAAAAAAAAAAACCTAACCTAACCTAACCTAACCTAACCTAACCTAACCTAACCTAACCTAACCTAACCTAACCTAACCTAACCTAACCTAACCTAACCTAACCTAACCTAACCTAACCTAACCTAACCTAACCTAACCTAACCTAACCTAACCTAACCTAACCTAACCTAACCTAACCTAACCTAACCTAACCTAACCTAACCTAACCTAACCTAACCTAACCTAACCTAACCTAACCTAACCTAACCTAACCTAACCTAACCTAACCTAACCTAACCTAACCTAACCTAACCTAACCTAACCTAACCTAACCTAACCTAACCTAACCTAACCTAACCTAACCTAACCTAACCTAACTTAACCTAACCTAACCTAACCGTTCAGCGCTGATGGTGCATTGGAGGTCCAAAGACAGGCCAATGACGCTCTGGCCTATGTTCAGGAGTGGGGTGTCAGAAATAAGCTAAAATTCGGTCCGCAAAAAACCAAAGCAATGGTCCTGACCAGAAAGCTGAAATATGACACACCTCTCCTTACCATGGACGGCATCGTCATTGGCATGTCCAAGGAAATAAAAATCTTGGGGCTCACAATAGATGACAAACTGACATTTAACACCCACGTTACAGACGCTTGTAAAAGAGCTCTGAACATATACAAACAGCTGTCCAGAGCCGCCAGGATAAGCTGGGGTCTCCACCCGGAGATAATACGCCTAATATATACGGCAACGGTGGAACCAGTCATCCTATATGCATCCGGCGCTTGGGCCGGGGCTGCTAAAAAGCTGGGGGTGCGAAGGCAACTTGCCGCTGTCCAGAGAGGCTTTGCACAAAAAATGACTAGAGCATACCGAACAGTCTCCCTGAATTCGGCGCTGGTTTTGGCCGGCATACTCCCCCTTGATCTCCGTATACAGGAAGCAGCTGCTTTGTATGAGGCAAGGAGGGGTGTGCCCCAGGCAGCGCTCGGGGGAAGGGAGGTGGAACGGGCCGTTGCATATGCCGAGACTCCACACCCGGCTGAACATATGAGTTTGGAGTTCATGAGCCTGGTAGACCAGGAACAAGTGAATGAGGCAAATAAACAGCAAACTCGAATTTTCACGGATGGCAGTAGGATTGAGGGTCAAGTCGGAGCAGCATTATCCTTTTGGAATAATGACGCCGAGACGAAAACCCTCAAGCTGAAACTGTCTCCGTACTGTACGGTCTATCAGGCGGAACTCCTGGCCATATGTGAGGCCACGAGGTCCGCTCTGAAGAGAGCGGAAAAGAGTTTCGGCGTATACAGCGACTCACGGTCTGCCCTAGAATCGGTGGTAAGCAACGACTCAAAGCACCCCCTGGCGGTGGAGACAAGGGGTAACATCAAAGCCGCAGTACTCCAGAATAAGGAAATATCCTTGTTCTGGATCAAAGCCCACGTTGGACACGAAGGGAACGAGCGCGCGGATGAACTCGCGAAGGAAGCGGCACTAAAAAGTAAGTGCAAACCGGATTACGACCTGTGTCCGGTCTCATTCGTCAAGCGACGTATCCGTATGGGTTCGCTTGACGAATGGAACCTAAGATACAGGTCCGGCGAAACAGGATCCGTAACTAAAATATTTCTGCCTGATGCTGTCGAAGCATATAAGGTCGTTAGAGAGTTCCAACCGACCGGCATAATGACACAGGTATTGACGGGGCACGGTGGGTTCTCAGAATACTTGTACAGGTTCAAGTGTAAGGAGAACCCATCGTGCATCTGCGAACCAGGCATCGAGGAAACCGTGGCTCACATACTCTTCGAGTGTCCCATCCACAGTCTACAGAGGCTGGAATTCGAAATTAAAATACCCAGTAAAATCAATAAGGAAACTGTACATAAAATTTTGAAAGACAAAAATAAAAGAAATCACTTAATCGAATTCTGTACTAAAATAACCAGTTGTGTAAATAACAGAAATAAGGATAAATAAGACATGATGCATACATATATTGTATATATATCTAGCGCATACATGTACATCATTAAAAGTATATAAAAATTAACAAAAATTAACAAAAAAAAAAAAAAAAAAAAAAAAAACCATAAATTCAAAGGTTAAAATCTCTTTCACGCTGAACGCCTCTGGATTTGTCGCGGTGACACATTGTTTTTATTAGTTTTAAAGAGGCGCCTTGTCGAGCTCTACAAACTGGAGCCACTTGTGGATTTTTATAGTGACCCAAAAAATTAATATCGAGGAGAGAATAGAAAACCACGTGCCACGAGGTTTTTATATGGAAGAGCTACAAGAAAGATAAAGACAGCATTGGATAGAGGAGCGGACAACGAACCCAAAACAGTATCTGGAGCTGAAATAAGTTGAAGACTTTCGAAGATATTGCGTTTTTAAAATTTTGGAAATCTTTGTAAAATTATATCTACGAAACAAAATCGAGGACCCATTGTTTTTAATGCATGGTATCAAGGGCCACCCCTACAATAAACTCCACAAAAAAATTGGTAAATATTTGCCCAGTAGTTTTTGAATTACAATTTTTAAATATTTTGACAACACATCAGGTACCACAGTGCGTGGTAAAACCTAAAAATTCATTAAACCAAAAAATTTACAAAATTTTTCTAGTGTTCTTACAAACTTTCAAAAAATTTTTTGACTTTAAATTTGCAATTATTTTTAAATTTTTACATAAAAATTCGGCTTTTTTCAATATTAAAAATCGGGGGCCCTTCATACTAAAAATCCGAGCGGTTGGTTGCACTCGGAGTGGAAATCCGCATCCAACGAGCCCAAACTCGGGTAATCTGTGTCAGGAGGTCGGCCAACTGGATTTCCGGTACCGGCCGAACCCTTCAAACAGAGATAGAGCGTACAGGTGAGGAGTCGCGAGAAGGACCTTAGCAGAATCATAACAAGCAGACCATCAGCTCTCAAATAAGCCCAAGCTCGGCTAGATTCTGACTAAAAAATTTTCCGACCCAGGTACCGAGCGTACCACTGTACCGCAAAAGTTACACCAGCCATAACTTTTGAACCGAGCATCCGATTGAGAGGCGGTTTTCTACCTTGAGTTCGCAGGCTGCAGCTCTATGGTACTGTGTACGAACGAAGACTCTATGTAGAGTCGAAAAATATTTTTATATTTTTTATAATTTTATATTAAATTGACAGATTTTCAACAACATACAACTAAAGGGACGAGCACCAGGTGTGCAGATTCAAGATTACCCCCAAAAAATTTTTCGACTCTACATAGAGACAAAACAAATTGACTATATTTAACCACAGACTTGGCCATTTGAGGCAGTGGTAAGATAGTTTTAGTTATACTGATAAGTTTTAGTGTTAGTTTTAAGTTATATCTATTAAGTTAAGTTATATCTAACCTAACCAGAACAATGAATCAGTGTTAAGGGTAACACTGTGACAAGCACCGGGTGGTGTACAAACGTGTTAAATCAGTTGACTCTGAATTGACTCTACATAGAGTAAATTTTTACCTTACCTACCAGTACTAAAACGTTGTTATACCTTACCTGGTCATCTTGCCGGTCGGCCGGACTGCTGCGCCACCTGAAAAATAAAACAAAATCACTTTTAATTAGACCTTTTATCAACTCCCTATACAAGTTGATCTTAAGGATAGTAAATATATTTACAATTTTACAATTTTAGTAAATTTTTACTTACTGACCTAAACTAAAATAATTTTAAATACTGACTTGAAAATACTATCTCTAAATTAACATTGAACATATTATTAATTTTCATTTCAACTATTAACTAATTTACTTAATAATTATTATTGACGTGTCCTAAAATAAATAAAAAATGCTTCGTACTCCAGCAAAAATAATGGACACAACAAACCCTGACGCCCAGAGTACCATAGAAAAGACGGAGAAGGCAGGGCCTTCCAACCTTAATAAAACATATACCTCAAATGTGAGACGTAGTGTCGGAGAATGGGAGTCAGGAAATACCAAGCCCTCCACCCCTTCACCAAAAACAACACCTAAAACGATGCTGTCGCAGGAGAGCAAGACGGCAGACCAAAAACAAGAGCAACATGTCTCAAAGTATGCTAGCAGAACGGCGGAGGCCAAAGTATATCTAACAAAAGCCAAGCTCCATCTAGGCAATGCTAGAAACCTGAAGACTGACATCAAAAATGAGGTGACGAATATGTTAGACCGCCTCTATCAATTGGTGAAGGAAGGGGAAAAGGTGAAAGACAAGCAAGGTAAGGAACATGAGAAGGAAGGAAGCAAGGAAAGAGAAGAGAAAGCGAAAAAACAGCCACATGACGAAATAATGGATGCCTTGATAGTAAATATGAGAGAACATATGCAGGCAATGGCGGAGTACAAGAAACATACCGAAGAGCTCACAGAACGCATTAAACCGGTCCCTCTATGTGTGCAGTCTTTGGTGGATGCAACACGTGACCATACCCTGCAAATGACTGAGAACAATGAGCGCGCCCAGAAATTGACAGAATCCCTACAAACTTTTTCCCCGCCAGAAGGAGCATCTGGTCGTCCGATGACCTATGCTATGGCGGCCGCAAGTACCAAGAAAGCCATCCACTCTATAGTGGTCACTAGTGAAGGCGAAAATAGCGGCCAGGTAGTAGATAAAATAAGAACGGCAGTGGACGCAAAGAATACAGGGATACGGGTGGACCGAATAAGGCAGGCGAAGGACCAAAAGGTAATTTTGGGCTGCACCTCGAAAGAGGAAATAGACAAGGTCGCAGATAAAATCAGGAAGGCCGGTAACAACCTGCAAGTGGAACCAATTAAGAACAAGGACCCACTGGTGGTGCTCAGGGAGGTGCTGTCTAAACACACAGACGAAGATGTCGTAGCTGCCCTGAGGAACCAGAATAAGGAAATCCTGGGTGATATTCCTGTGGAACGAATGTGAGGACAGACTAGTTGGCGCACCGCCCTCGTGCTGTAATTGTGTACGAGCAAAGTTACCAGCTGCCGACCATCATGCAAGTAGCAACGTGTGCACAATACGCCAAAAATGGGACGCGCTAGCACGAACTACTATAGCATATTGCTAAAGTTGCTGCAGGCGGAAACATGGAAAGGATAAATTGCAGAGTCTCCCAAATTATGTGGCTACCTCGTGGTCCAAACAAACTTGCAGAGAAAGGAGTTGGCCACAAGCGAACTCATTATAGAAGCCGAAAAGAGAAAGGTGGCCTTTGCCCTGCTCCAGGAGCCATACGTTGGTGCCGGGAAAGGTATGAAGAACTACAGAGGCGCGAGGATCTACCAGAACACTGGGAAGGAAGATGGGCCTGTCAAAGCAGCGATAGCAGTCTTTGACAACGACCTTGACGTCCAGCAGTACCCGAAACTTACCACAAACAACATCATAGTGGTAAGGATCCGAACCAGTGCCTGGGAAATCTTCGTCGTTTCTTCATACTTTGAGCCGGACCAGCCCATTGAGCCATACCTGGAGCAGCTCAAAAGGATAGAACAAGAACTCCAGCCCCGAATGTTCCTGTATGGAGGAGATACCAATGCAAAGAGCACATGGTGGGGTAGTAGCAGGGTGGACCACAGAGGGGAGGAATTGTGTGGAGCCCTGGAGGAGATGAACTTGCAGGTACTCAACGTAGGAGATACCCCGACATTTTACACCGTAAGAGGAACGAAAATATACTCTAGTTATGTCGACGTTACGGCCTGCTCAGTGGAACTGCTGTGCATGATAGAAAAGTGGAAAGTAGACGACACCCTCACGAGCTCAGACCATAATGGCATTACTTTTAACATCAGGTTGACGAAGGCGAAGGGGTTGAACGTCCAAAGGACAACCAGACGTTTCAACACAAAAAAGGCTAATTGGCTCCAGTTTCATAAGAAATTGGACCAATTAAAAGAGGAGCACAAAATAACAAAAAATGAGATGGACAAAGTCAACCAAAAGGATGCATTGGAAACTTTGGTGGAAAAGTACACGGACATAATAACGACTACATGTCACGGTACATTACCAAAAAAGAAGTCCGGCGGAAAACATACATCGCCGTGGTGGTCTGAGGATCTCGCGAGATTAAAAAGGCAAGTTAACACTAAAAGACGCCGCATCAAATGTGCAGCACAAATCCGCAGAGAAAGGGTCGTAGAAGAGTACCTGCAAGCTAAAGAAAATTACGAGGATGAAGCCAAGAAGGCAAAAACTGAAAGTTGGAAGAGATTCTGCAATAAACAAGATAAAGAAGGACTTTGGGAAGGGATTTACAGGGTCATAGGAAGAACCACCAATAGACAGGAGGATGTGCCATTGCTAAAAAACGGGGAGGAAATCGACCTCAAAGACTCGGCAAAATTATTGGCGGAAACTTTCTACCAGCAGGATTCAAAACAGGCAGACAACGCAGACCATCAGCGAACGAGAATACTAGCCGACCAAGTAAACGGACCTGGACAGTTTGAACAACTTGACCCCCCGTTCACAATGGTAGAGATGAAGACTGCGGTGGAAAGTTTTAACCCAAAGAAGGCTCCTGGCGCCGACGGACTAACCGCTGACATCTGCAAACAAATCATCTTCAAGGACCCAGAATTTTTCCTAGCTCTAACAAATAAATGTCTAGACTTAGGGTACTTTCCAACTATCTGGAAAGAAGCCACAGTGGTAGTCCTAAGGAAACCAGGCAAAGACGACTATCGGAGTCCCAAGTCGTACAGGCCCATAGGACTACTGCCTGTGATGGGAAAGATTCTGGAGAAGATGACGGTTGGCAGACTAAAGTGGCACTTACTTCCCAAAATGAGTACTCGCCAGTACGGATTTGTGCCACAAAAGAGCACCGAGGACTCCCTCTATGATCTGCTACACCATATACGCACAAAAATTAAAGCGAAAAAACTGGTAATTTTGGTCTCGCTGGACATAGAGGGAGCCTTCGACAACGCATGGTGGCCCGCGATAAGAGTGAGACTGGCTGAGGAAAAATGTCCAATAAATATCAGGAAGATCCTGGACAGCTACCTCCAGGACAGGATTGTCAATGTAAGGTATGGCGGAGAGCAGCACACAACGAGCACCAGCAAAGGCTGCGTACAAGGTTCTATTGGTGGTCCTATCCTGTGGAACTTAATCCTGGATCCGCTCCTAAAGGAGCTTGATCGGCGAGGGCACTATTGCCAGGCCTTCGCCGACGATGTAGTGCTGGTATTCGACGGAGAGAAGGCGTCAGAAATCCAGAGACAGGCGAATGTCGCTCTTGCCTATGTTCAGGAGTGGGGTGTCAAGAACAAACTGAAGTTTGGTCCACAAAAAACTAAGGCTATGCTTTTGACCAATAAGTTGAAATATGACACACCACTGCTGAGCATGGGAGGCGTTGGCGTGGGCCTGTCTCAGGAAATAAAGATCCTGGGATTGACAGTTGACTGTAAACTCACGTTTAATGCTCACGTGGCAAATGTTTGCAGGAGAGCATTGAACGTTTACAAGCAACTGTCAAGAGCAGCGAAAATAAACTGGGGACTCCATCCGGAGATAATACGAACTATCTACGTAGCAACGGTGGAACCAACAATTATGTACGCCTCTAGCGCATGGGCACAAGCAACACGAAAGCTCGGTGTTCAAAAACATCTGAACGTTGTGCAAAGAGGCTTTGCACAAAAAATTACCAAAGCGTATCGGACTGTCTCTCTGAACTCGGCACTGGTGCTGGCTGGAATGCTTCCTCTTGATCTCAGAATCCAGGAAGCCGCTACCCTGTATGAGACCAGGAGGGGGGTATCCCGGTCGGTCCTGGGGGACAGAGAGATAGAGCGAGTCGCTGAGTATATTGGGCTTCCTCATCCAGCGGAATATATGAGCCTGGAGTTCATAAACCTGGTGGACCTGGAACAAGTAGAGTGCCAGAACATCCAGGCCGTTAGAATATTCACGGATGGCAGCAAAGTTGAAGGCATGGTCGGAGCCGCATTGTCTGTTTGGAATAATGAGGCCGAGACCAGCTGCCAGAAATTCAAGCTGTCACCGTACTGTACGGTCTACCAGGCGGAACTTCTGGCCATATACGAAGCCACGAAGGTAATACTAAAAAGACCCGAACTGAGCTTTGGAATCTATAGTGACTCCAGATCAGCTCTAGAAACCATAACTGACCCTGGATCTTCTCATCGCCTAGCAGTAGACACACGTAAAAATATTAAACAAATCAGATCTCAGAATAGAGAATTATCTCTATTCTGGATCAAGGCACACGCAGGTGTTGAGGGGAACGAAAGGGCAGATCGGTTAGCAAAGGAAGCTGCAACAAAAACAAAAAAGAAGCCCGACTACGATCGATGTCCGGTGTCATTCGCTAAGAGACAGATCCGAAAGGAATCGCTTGGCGAGTGGGACCGGAGATACGCGGCGGGTGAAACAGCTGGAGTCACCAAACTTTTCCTCCCAAACGCGCTGGAGGCGTATAGATTGGTTAGGCAATTTGAGCCGAGCGGTGTGATGACACAGGTAATGACGGGGCACGGTGGGTTCTCCGAATACTTGAACAGATTCAGATGCAAGGAGAGTCCATCGTGCATCTGTGACCCGAGTGTGGAGGAGTCGGTGGCGCACGTATTATTTGAATGTCCCGTACACGGAGCGGATAGATTAGAAATTGAACAGAGATTGGGAGAAACTATTGACAAAACAAATGTAAAATATATTTTTAAAGACAAAACAAAAAGAGAAACTTATGTGAAATATTGTACAAAAATTGCGAATATAGTTATAAATAGAAATAAGAGTTAGTAATTTATGATATACATGTATAGTATAGTATATATAGTATAGGCATAAAATTGTAAAATGGTATAGTTATATAAGTTGTGTGAAATTTTTGTAAGTTAGTCATTAAGATAGAAATAAGTTTTCATGTTTCTAGCAAATCAGCAAATCAAATTGGTATGATAAAAGCCTGTGTAAGTATATGATAAAGGTAATAGAATATAAGTTAAGTAAAATAAATAGAACAAAGAAATATAGAGATCTCACAAAGAGAAGTTTGTAATAGGAAATAGTAATAATAGAAAAAACATGTAAGTTAAGCTAATTAAAATGAATACAGTCAGAAACTATAAAGAAAGCCTATATTCATTAAAGGTAACATGTTTTTTATAATAAAGAATTAATAAGGACTCTGAGGAAGAATGTCAGAGGAAAACAAAAAAAAAAAAAAAAAAAAAAAAAAAAAAACCTAACCTAACCAGTTGCACGCGACCCGCCGTCCCGAGCGAGCGCGCCAAAAGTGTTAAAATATGCTCCGCGCGAGCTCAAGTTCAAAAATTAAGAAATAAAATCCCAAGTGTGGTAAAAAGTGAGAGTTACATAGTGTGCTATACATTAAAAGATGCAGAAAAACGAATATATAATTATTTTTTTAATCCACAAAAAATTGAAATAATTATGAATTAAAATCGACAAATTTGCTAAAAAAGTGAAAATTTTGTGCATATAAAGTGAAATTACTCCGAAGTGTATCGAATGACCCCCAGATTTTTTGATATCTGTCGATGCGCCACGACGAGACGCTTCTGCTCCACCCTTCATCCTGTCTCTGCAGTGCACCAAAAAATTTGCAGGAGCAAAAAACTGTTTTTTGCAAATCCATGTGGTTGGAGAACCAGCACTCTTGGAAAATTTTTATTACCGGGAATAGAGGGAGGGAGTGACAGCGAGAACAAGCACACCTCAATAGCCGAAATCGGTTGAGAACCGGAACTAATATAAAGAAAAACGGCAAAAATTCGCAAAAAACTCAAAATTTTCACTTTTCGTTTGGGAATATCTCGAAACTGAATCGAGTGAGGTACACTTATTTTTACACCATCCGATGCGCAGTGAGAAGACGCTTTTGGTGCAGTACCGCCGTGATTTTTGCAGTGGCCCAATAAATTATTAGAGGCAAAAAACAAAAATTTGCAAAAACACGAGGTCGTTGATCCAGCGCCCCAGGAAGAAAGTGACAACGGCACCTGAAAGGGGAAGTGTCAACACATATACAGCCAGTTAAAGAGCGAAAAAATACAGAGAAACAAGGGAGATATGATTTTTTGAAAATTATTAAAATATTCAGAAAATTATATCTCCATTTTTTGTGAACCCTTATCTGTGATTGGACTCTTATAAGATAGTGTAGATTAAGGAGAATTAGTGTTAAAGTTTTCAAAATTTTCTGGTACGTATTTTTAGAATTATAACGTTTTATATGTTAAGGGTGGCTATAAATATTTATTTAAAACCCCTAAAATATTTTTTAACCATAAGTTACATAGTAAAATAGCCAAACAGTGTCCCAGTAATTTTGAAAACTTTTTAAATCCACAGCTTTATTTTATAACCAAATTTTAATTGTTTTTTGATAATTAAAAAGTGTATAATTAGTATAAGTTAAAATAAGTTATAGGACAGGACTGAGGAGATTCTCCTCTATCAAATGAGCCCAAACACGGCCATAAACTTTTGGCCACATGGAAAATTGGTACCACTCAAAACAACATTTTGACCTAGAGTGGAGGGGGTAGTTGCAGCGAGGTGGAGCACCATTGCATTCTACTAAGCAGAACAGCCGCTTTTAATCGAGCCCAAACTCGATTAGTATACGATCAAAAAATTTTATCGTAATTCCCAACTCCCGTACCTGTTGTACCTGTTTTCCCTCAATATTTTAAAAGGGCATAACTTTTGAACTATTGAGACGGGGTTTTCTGCCCTAAAACCGTAAGAGGCTGCTCTTTAAGTTAGCATCACAGACGGTGACTCTATGTAGAGTCAAAAACCAAAACACCTGTTTTTGCATCAAATTTTGTTGACAAACACAACTGGACCAGCACTTAACAGTGCAAACCGACACAAAACCCGAGAAATGGTGCTGACTCTACACATTTATATTATTTTATATTTTTGGACATAATTTTGTATGCCCGGTCTTCGCGAAGACTAGCCTTGACTTAAAAACTAGTTATAAGATTGTTTTATATTTTATATTTATTGCTTTTATTTTACTTTATTTACACATTTTTAATTATTTGACAAATAGTCCTATCTATTATATTAGAAGGCTATTAGACTAAGTTTAAAACTTTATATACATCAGATATATACACAAAAGCTTATAAAGCTTAATTTTATAGACAATTTGGACACACCCTCTGACAAAAATGTTTGGCATCAGAACCCCGACCAAAACTGCGAACACCACGTTCACCAAGGACGATAATGAGAAGGCGGGGCCTTCTCAAGAGAAGACATCGAACGTAAGACGCAGTGTAGGAGAGTGGGAATCTGGGATGCCCGAACCCAAACCGAAACAACCGAAATCGCCGACTCTACATAAAGGACAGATATCTCAAGAACCAAAAAAGATGGATAGTCCGAAGCCAAGGTTTGAAAATAGAGTGGCTGAGGCAAAGGCGTGCCTAACAAAGGCAAAAACGGGCCTTGCCAACTCTCGTAATCTCCGGACAGACATTAAGACGGATGTCATCGCGGCAATAGAGAGATTGTACGCTTTGGTAAAAGAGTCTGAAGCAGCAAGGGCAATAAAACCTAAAGGGAAACCCGAAGTAGAGAAGGAGGAGTCGATCCCCATTGCCACTATAATACCACCGCCGACTGAGCTGATGCAGACACTGGTGGACAGCATAAGGGACCACACCCAGCTGATGGCTGAGAGTAATAAATACTCTCAGACATTAGCTGGGTGTTTGAAGACCTGCTCTCTGCCTGTGCCTGCACCAGAGCAGAGGGAGACGTATGCCGCTAAAGTCGCAAACGGCAAAGGGGCTTTACACTCAGTAATGATCTCTGGTGAGGGCGACATAAATAGTGAACAAGTAGTCGACCGTATCAGGAAAGCCGTCGACGCTAAAAATACAGGCATAAGAGTGGACCGACTGAGAAAGGTGAAAGACCAGAAAGTCATTCTAGGCTGTAGCTCTAAAGAAGAGCTCGCCAGAGTGACCAAGAATATCCAAAGTTCTGGTCAAAAGTTGCAAATTGAGGAAGTTAAGAATAAGGATCCCCTCATTATTATCAAAAACGTCCTCAAATGCCATTCGGATGAGGACATGGTTGCATTTCTGCTAAGTCAGAACAAGGACCTTATCAGAAATGTAGAGCAAAAAGACCAAAGGGCTATGGTTAAATTTCGTCGCAGAACCAGAAACCCTTTGGAAAACCATGTGATCATGCAGGTATCACCGCAGCTGTGGAGGGGTCTCACTGCTGCTGAAAAGATACATATAGAATTGCAACACGTGTATCTGCAGGACCAGTCTCCACTAACTCAGTGTTCCGTATGTTTAGGCTACGGACACAAAAAACGCTTCTGCACAGAGCTAACGGAAAAATGCAGCTTTTGCGGAGGGCCCCACATGTGGCGCAAATGCCCTGATAGGCTTGCAGGCGAAGCCCCGCAATGCTGCAACTGCTCGAACTGCTCGAAAGCAGGGATAGAAAAGGTCGACCATGAGGCTTTCCATTCGGAATGCATAGTGCGGAAAAAGTGGGATGCACTGGCACGGGCCTCTGTGGCCTATTGCTAAGGGCGCAATTCGGAACAACTGTGCTGATTCTAAAGGTGCTCCATATTTGGTTCTGCAGGCAAATCTCCAAAGAATGCAACTGGCCATGGACGAGATCCTGCTTGCGGCACAAAACAGAAAAGCTGCTCTTGCACTGCTCCAGGAGCCGTACGTGGGTCGGGATAGAAGTGTAGGGAGCCACAGAGGAGCGAGAGTTTTCCAGTGCACTGACCAAGGAGAAGGGACTGTTAAGTCGGCGATAGTCGTCTTTGATCCGGACTTAGATGTCTTTCAGTACCCAGAACTCACCACAAACAACATCACAGTGGTGAGGATCCGAAGCAGTGCCTGGGAGATAATCGTCGTCTCCTTCTACTTCGAGCCTGATAAACCCATAGAGCCATACCTGGAGCAGTTAAGAAAAATAAAGGAAATGGCGTCAGGCAGAAAAATGATATGGGGAGGAGATGCTAATGCATCGAGCACCTGGTGGGGTAGCACCAAAATAGACCACAGAGGAGAAGATTTTTCCGGCATGCTAGAAGAAATGGGCTTGCAGGTGCTCAACGAGGGCAATACTCCTACTTTTGACACTGTCAGAGGAGGACGACGATACACAAGCCACGTCGACGTCACGGCCTGCACTCTGAATATGCTTAACTTGGTGGAAGCCTGGGAAGTGGAGGACGATCTCACGAGTTCTGACCACAATGGAATTAAATTCAACATACGGTTAACAAAAGCTAAAGGCACGAATATCCAGCGATCCACTAGGATATTTAATACCAGGAAAGCTAATTGGCCCCAGTTTCATAAGAAACTGGCCCAGCTACTTGCAGATAACGGTATCGAGGCAAATAAAGTGGATGATATTAGCAGTAAAGAGGAATTAGACAACTTGGTGGAAAAGTATTCGAGCACGATAGCCAGAGCCTGCTACGATACATTACCGAGAAAAAAGTCTAATGAACAACTAACCTCGCCATGGTGGTCAGAAGATCTGGAGAATCTTAAGAAAACCACAATCACCAGGAAGCGCCGAATCAGATGTGCAGCGCCAGTGCTCAAAAGAAAAGTAATCGAAGAGTACCTGCAGGCCAAAGAAGAATATCAAACCGCTGTAAGGAACGCAAAGACGCAAAGCTGGAAGAGCTTTTGCGGAAAGCAAGATAAGGAGGGGATGTGGGAGGGCATCTATCGAGTTATAGGAAGGACCACCAAAAGACAAGAGGATCTGCCACTAACAGTGAATGGAGAGACCGTTGAATCCAAGGAATCGGCAAGGGTGTTGGCGGGGACCTTCTACCCTGAGGACACCTCAGAGGGAGAGAATGATGACCACAAGCTAGTTAGATACACAGCAGAACATATAAACAGATGGGGTGATGATGTAAAATCTGACCCACCGTTTACTATGGTAGAGCTGGAAGCCTCTGTGGGAAGCTTCAATCCCAAAAAGGGTCCTGGGGTGGATGGGTTCACCGCCGACATTTGCAGCCAGGCATTCACTGGAAACCCAGAACTACTCCTGGCCCTTATGAACAAATGTCTTGAATTACAACTCTTTCCAACCATCTGGAAGGAAGCGACGGTAGTGGTCCTGAGAAAACCAGGGAAGGATGATTACAGGAACCCAAAGTCATACCGCCCTATAGGACTACTACCAGTGATGGGGAAAATATTGGAAAAAATGACAGTAGCTAAAATAAAATATCATATTCTACCGAACATCAGTACTCGCCAGTACGGATTTATGCCCCAAAGGAGCACCGAAGACTCCTTGTATGACCTGGTACATTACATACGCCATAAAATCGCTGATGAAAAGCTCGTAGTAATGGTATCATTGGACATAGAAGGAGCCTTCGACAACGCATGGTGGCTAGCAATCAGAGTACGTCTGGCAGAGGAAAAATGTCCCACAAATATCAGAAGGTTAGTGGATAGCTACTTGCAAGACAGAAGGGTCAGGGTAAGGTACGCCGGGGAAGAATTCCTGAAAACTACGAATAAAAGATGTGTGCAGGGGTCTATTGGTGGTCCTATCCTTTGGAACCTCTTCCTGGATCCTCTTCTAAAGGGACTCCAACAGAGGGGAGACTACTGCCAAGCCTTTGCGGATGACGTTGTCCTGGTCTTCGACGGTGATATGGCAACACAGGTGCAGAGACAGGCCAACGCCGCCCTCGCTCATGTCCGAGAGTGGGGTGTCAGAAACAAGCTAAACTTTGGGCCACAAAAGACCAAGGCCATGTTACTAACGAAAAAGCTGAAGTATGACACTCCTGTCTTGCAGATGGGCGGGGTCGACATTGGCATGTCAAACGAGATCAAAATTCTGGGGCTCACCATTGACAGTAAGCTTACATTCAACAGCCACGTCGCAGAAATCTGCAGAAAGGCGCTGAACGTTTATAAGCAGCTGTCCAGAGCCGCCAGAATAAGCTGGGGTCTCAACCCAGAGATTATCCGCGTGATCTACACTGCAGTTGTGGAGCCTGTCATCTTGTACGCGTCCAGTGCATGGGCCAAGGAGGCTGTTATCTTATATTCGGAACGGGTTATCTGATCCGAACGCGGTTTTCAATGCTACGATTGTTATGACCATCTCTATACAATCAAACACAAACAGGAGCTCTATGTAGAGTCGAAATTTTTATTTTCATTTTACATATTTTTGACATTCTTACCAATAAGACAATAAGGAGGAGCACATAATAGTGCTGTACCACGTTCGCAAAACGGGACATTCGACTCTACATAGAGTCTTAATATACGAGGACGGAATATTTGCCAGTGCAAGGTTGGAGCTTAAACCAACGAAACCATTTACAAACTTAGAATAAGGACATAGTATTTTTATTTTTACAAACTACTTTAAGAATAACTATTTACAACTTATACAAACTTACAAATATTTAGATACTGACGAGTCACCAGACAATTAATTACAAACATGTTTGGCTACCGTACACCAACTAAAATGACAGAAAACGGAAACAGGAACTCCCAAAACCCCTCCGACCTGACAGAAAAGGCAGGGCCTTCCAAACAGACCACCTCTAAAGTGAGGCGCAGTATTGACGAATGGGAATCAGGGAAAACGGATGGCTCTCCAAAACCAGACAACCAGCCTAACCCTGCCACCCCACCCAAGAAAGGCATCTCCGTCTCTGCTTCTGGATCGAAGGCAAGGGTGGCCCCGGCGCAGGTGAGCCGTGCAATGCCGGCGGAGGTTTCAGAGGGCTTGCTGGAGCCGAAGTTCGCCAGTCGGGCGGCCGAAGCAAAGGCTTGCCTGATTAAGGCGAAGTCGGCCCTGGCCGGCTCTAGGAACCTAAAGGCCGACATCAAGAGTGATGTCACACAGGCGCTGGAGCGACTATATGCCCTGGTGAAGGAAGCGGAGAAGTCGGTTCTAAAACCTCAGGAACCTGAAAAAGAAAAGAGGGTAAAACATAACCCAGAAAACGAAGAAACAGAGACGCCCGCGAAGGAGACGCCGACGGCACTGATGCGTTCCCTGATGGATAGCATGAGGGAGCACGGTCGGCAGATGGCAGAGTGCAAACAGCACACGTACGTACGAAATTTGCCAATGTAAATTTCTCGACAACCCGAGAAGTCCCGAGAAATTAGTTTCGAGAATTCTCGAGACCCGAGAAATTGAAAAGCTCGAGAAATCATGAACCCTAGTTAGAACCCATTTTCGTTTTTTTTTTCCAAGATAATAAAAAAATATCCTGATAGTAAAACACTACTGCATGGTAAATAAACGGCGCGCGCGCTTCGACGGCCGGCGGCTGATGCACACGTAACGTGATAGAAGTGTGTCAAGGTCACCAATAGTCAGTAGTTGGCAGCGCCCGCTACTGTCGATCAACATACTTAAAAATGTATTTTTCCCGAGAGTGCTATGAAATGGAACGATGATATTATTTATGTGGCGAGTCTGCACTCGCAGCCCAGAGGATGTACGCAGCAGAGACTGTTCCTCGTTTGCAAAGTCAGGGCATATTACACCCTCGTGTACCAACACCCCGTACGATTGTGATAACCATGGCCAATTTTCATTGCCTTCACTTGCTCGAGGACATGGTGGATCAGGAGCGCAGAGTTTATGTTCAGGTAGGCCAAAACCGTAATGACTTCAAAACACAAATAATGCGTGCGTTTGATGAACTAAAAAGCGATAAGGTACGATTAAATAAAATAAAAGGTAATTGTGAAAAACGTTTTGAACATTAACTGAAGTATTACTGAGTTATAATGGTGAGTAATTATTATTGATAAAAAAATTAAAAGCTTTTATTTACTTTTATTTAATTTTATTTGACTTTTAGTTTTGTTAATTTTATTTCTTGTGTGAAACAAAACAATAGTTGTATAATGTATCTCTTTCTAACACATAAAGCGAGATGAGACGCCGTATGCTACGAGCGCGACCTTTTCTATCTCGCTCACGACCCCGAGACTTCCTACGAAATAGAGAGAGACAAATACAGGCTCACATTTCTTTTCAGCCTTTTGAGTCATTCAATCAACATTCGCGCAAACGCCGATTAGGGTCACTATGATTGTCAATATTTTCAGGAAAACTTCTCTGCGCCGTAATTTAAGATTTTAGTACTGGGATAATAAAATAAAAAATACGTAGCTACTTAATTATCTTTTAGTAAATATAATAAAAAATATTTGCTCGTATTTACACGACAATTAAAAAAGATGTCGGCATAGGTACATTTAGAAAGAGTTAAGTCGACGGCTGCTGGTCCTGCACGACGCGTCGACTCGCAGTATTCATTGAAGCACGGCGGAATCCCGACGTATTGATCATGTAGGTCGGCGACGTAATATTTCTGCACGACCTGACGAGAAGTTTCCAAAGCAGCACGGCGGAACACAAGGTAATAACGCACCGACTCAGCACGTAGATGAATGACCTCCGACGGATCGTGGACCCGAAGCTCGTTGCCAAAGGTTCCCCCGTCGACAGATGACTGCCTACAACGAGTGGACGTCCATGGACAGAACCCGTCGGAGCATCTCGTGCATAATAGTCGAAGAATATCATACCTTGTGTGATGTGGTGTAGATGCCGGCTTATTGGGTTACTGAGAGAACCCATGATAAGATTTTTTAGATCCAGAATGTTTTATAAGTATGGCGTGTAGCTCCTAAACATTTGGAACACTCATGTATACGCAAACATGGGAGTTTCAACTGGTACCACTGAGCTACTCTGCTAATGGAACTCGAAGGTACGAGACGAAATACTGGATTAATAGGTTTACTAAGTTTGGGTCCATTAGATTCGTCTTTACTGTAGGTAACTTATTGTAGAAAAGTAGGTACAATAAAAAAATCTATATTGAAGAGCCTGATTATAATTAACTATAGTGCTTTAACAAAAATTGTTACTCACAATGAGTCTTTCGTCAATACTCTCAAGTGTGTGTGTGACAGAAATGAAAACACGCAATACCATAAGTAGAAATATATTAAATAAATAATAAAGTGTTCGTTTGTCTGTTGCCAATAATCACCCATATTTGCATGCACCTATATTTCGTCTCTGATTTGGGTGACTGGTGGAAAAGTCATTGAAAGAGTCGCTTGGCATAATGCCATATGCGGAAGAAGTATTCGTCACGTCGCAGCAGTGACCCACGTGCGTACGAACGGATGTCGGCGTCCATGTTGTTGTCGCGCAGCCATGACGTCGACGTCTGCGTGCTAAACGTCGGCTCGGTGAGTGCGTCCGTCGGAGGCTCCGGAGACCAGCGACCCTCTGAAATGGCATTCAAATGTGAGTGATATGAGCCATTGGTACGATGGCACCCGACCACGTCCGAACTCTCACCTCCGGGTGGCACGAACGCCTCGCATTCGAGCGGCTCGCTGGCGCCGTATTCGTTGTGCGCGTATACGCGGAAGGAGTAATGATGGCCGTCGAGCAAGTCCCTGACAGCGAGCCGCGGCGCGTCCGCAACGCTCCGGCCCACTTCCATCCACATCGTTTTGTCGCGGTCGCGCATCGCCACACTGTAGCCTGTTAGCGGTGCGCCTCCGTCGCTTTCGGGCGCGCCCCACGCCAGCCGCGCTGCACCGCCCCCGGCGACCACCTCGAGCGGAGGAGCCGGAGGGCCCGGAGGACCACCGTGACCTGAAAGCCGAATATGATCGACGACCGCCGCGGGCCCAGCGCCGCACGAGTTCTGCGCGCGCGCGCGGAATGAAAGCTCGCGTTTTGACCGCAAGTTGTTGATCTTCACGTCGCGTTCGTCGGCACCGACGCTCGCGACCCGCGTCCATTCGCCGCCTCCCTCCGAGAGCTCGATTGCGTATCCGGTGACCTTGGCGCCGCCGTCCCTCGCTGGTCGCTCCCAGGAGAGCGTCACGCTGCGCGAGCTCACCTCCGCCGCGCTGAGGTTCCTCGGCGCCGAGGGTGGTGCTGCAACGAGTAGCCATTATATATCCGCACAGGGCCACGCGCACAACGCGCTGTGTCCACAATACTCACACTTGTTGCCGAGAGTGATCGCATCGTCGCAAGTGTACGGCGGTCCTGTTCCTATTTCATTTGTGGCGTATATCCTAAAGTGGTATGTGTCCTGCGCGCGTAGACTAGAAATGTCAGCGCAGACGGATGGGGCCACGGCCGCCTCGCGCCATTCGCCATCGTTCGTGCGCATCTCCACCAGGTATTGTGTGATCGGTGTGCCGCCATTCCTCTCTGGCGGATACCAGGACAGCGTGAGTGAATGGTCACTGACGCCTGCCACAGAGAGGGGTCCCATCGGCGCGGAGGGCACATCTGCAACACAATTATGACGTATATGCACGCACGCACATCTACCATATATATATATGGTATGTATGTATGTGTATTACCCAATGTGCGTTGTATGACAATTGGCTCGCTGCACAATGGCTCCGAATGGCCAATGGGGTTGTATGCCATCACGCGGAACATGTATTCGCTGTGCCTGTTGAGGTGCTGCACACAATATGTGTCCATGTCCGCGTCCACCTCCGCCAGGCTGCTCCAGCTGCCCGTCTGTTGCGATTGTTGTTCAATCGAATATTTCGTCAGAGCCATTCCGCCGTCGTCAAGCGGCCGCTGCCATTCCAGCGCAACGGCCTCTGCGGTCACGCCGTGCACACGCAACGGCCCCTGCGGGCTGCTTGGCTTGTCTGCAAAAAGAGCGCGGTGAATGGGGGGCGGGGAAAAACCGACATGCGGACCGAGTGCGGGTCTGGGTGGGTTGAGGGGGAAGAGCAGGTGCAACATAATTTTACCGTTACTCTCTGCTTCCGGCGTTTTGCTACGTGGTCGTTCGGAGTCATCTAAAATGTATTATATTATATATATATATATAATGCGTTGCTATAGAAAGGGAGCCTACCACCAATCTTTAATAATAAGCGTATTGGACCATTATTTATTTGACGAACAAAAATGATTAGTCAATTTCGTACAATTATATGCAATTTTGTTTTATTTCTTCAAATGTCCAATGTATTATTAATTCATTCGCGTAGATTTTACGTTTTCGAAGCTATTTTTAAAATTTTGATAATAAATTATTTAAATAATTAATCGGATAAAAAGTAAATACATTATAACAAATAATTTGTTTTATTATGTTTAAAAATATGAATGATATAGAATATTTTTTAAATAATGAATAAATAGTGTATGTCTGACGTCACGAAACTGCCAATAGTAATTCAAATAAAACTAAATGGTGGTACGGCCCGCAGGTGTCGATCCAGCCATAATGCTCATAATATTATAGCAATCTTACCGCACACTGTGAGTGTTATCTCGTCCGTGGCACGTCCGTGCTCGTTCTCCGCGTGTATTACATAAAGGCCGTTGTCCTCGCGCGCCACCGCTTCCAGCCAGAGCGCCAACTGGCCGCCAGTAAGCCGCACCCGCACGCGCTCCACGGCGACGCCATCGCGCGTCACCCGCACCACGGGCGTCGGCTCCCCGCTGACGGTGCACGCGATCCGCCACTGGTCGCCGACGCGCACCCGCCGCCAGCGCTCGTCGGCTTCCAAATGTATAATCGGTCTCGCACACACAAGAACATCGCACCTAGTGATCGCTTCGCCGTGTACATTGCGTGCCGTGCACGTGTACGCGCCGCTGGATTGCTCCGTCGTCGGTAGCTGCAGCGTCACTAGGCGGCCTCTGCGCGCTGTTTCACCGCTGGTGGGAACTCCATCCTTGGACCAAGCGATGTCAGGCGGCGGCGCGCCCGAAAATGCGCATGTGAGCTGCAGCAAGGAGCCCGGAGAGCAGACCGCATCCGTGAGCGGCATGACTACGATGGGGGCGGCTTCCTTCTCGTCCGCGTTGATCGTTGCACGATACTCGGACGATTGCGAGCATGGCCCGGCGCCGACCTCGTTGATAGCAAACACACGTAATCTGTACATCATCCCACTTTGCAGCCCGTCCACGCGACACTGCTCCATGGACACCCTCTCTACGGAGCGCCATCTAAAGGAATAGTAATAAACTATATTAAAAAAGCCCATTCAACACTTCACCCACATTGGTGAGGGGGAAAAGGGAGCTACTATAACGGGCTCCTACTACGCTGACCAAATAAGACGACTGCGAGAAGCCATGAAGGAAAAAAGGCGGGGCAAACTGTTTCATCAGGAGAACGCTCCTGCACACAAAGCCGAAGTTGCGATGGCTGCCATTCGACAAGCAGGCTTCGAACTGGTCGAACACCCACCCTATTCTCGAGATTTAGCCCCCAGCGACTTTTATTTGTTTCCTCGGCTCAGGAGCAAGAAATTTGAGGATGATAGCGAGGTGATGGCTGCTGTAGAGGCATTTTGGGATAGACAAGATAAAGATTTTTTTAAAGGGTATTATAGGTTTAGAATAACGTTAAACTAAATGTATCGACATGTTAGGAGATTATGTAGAAAATAAATTAAATTTAAACTAGAATCGTTGTTTTATTATACTAATTATCATTACTTTTTGATCGCCCCTCGTATATCACATTCAGATTCACTTACATTCAGCGTGAAGGGAGCATCAACACACTCTGGTGCTGTCCCCACTCATCCCCCACGAATAAACTTTCAAAATACTCCTTCCATCGGCCTAACACTTTGTTCTCTTCAGTCACTAAATCACCATTCAAATCCCTCACCACATTCACTCTAGATTGATATAATGTGCTAAAATGAATTAAATTGTTCACTCACTGAGCGGTGCCTTCCAATTGGTATTCAACAATGTAATTAAGCTCTTCCGCCTGGCCATCGTCCTCTGGCCTCGACCAATGGGCGGTGATTGATTCGCTGTCTGTGTCGAGCACTCGCGGTGTGCCCGGCGCCGTCGGCAGACCTGTCACGAGCAAATGTCATTTATGTGTTTAAAAATAAAATAAATAAATAAAAATATAACATATAAATAAAATTGGAGTGTCTGTTTGTAATATTGAAATAACCGTTTTTTACTACATGTATACGGTACATGCACCAAAATAACATTTTCACAATTTTTTGTCTGTCTGTCCTTCTGTCTGTCTGTATGTTTGTTCCGGCTAATCTCTGGAATGGCTGGACCGATTTTGACGGGACTTTTATTGACAGGTAGCTGATGTAATAAGGAGTAACTTAGGCTACGTTTATTTTAGAAAAAATCTTTTATTACAAATAAAAGGTATGAAACAAATATTTGCTCCACCCGAGAATCGAACTCGAAACTTTACGCGCAACAAACCAATTGCTAACCGTTCGTCCATGAGTACCCCTTTCCTGTCATGTACTCACATTGCGATTACAGTTTATAAACGCGGGTGAAACCGCGGGAAACTATAACAACAACTAACCCATAACGTGCAGTGTTATTTGTGCGTATGCCTCGCCGTATTTGTTATGTATGCGAAGTGTGTATTTTCCCGCGTCCCCTGTTTCCGAACGGCGGACGATCAACTCCGCAGCGCCTGTTTGCACGCCCGGCCGGAAGCGCTTGCTCTTCTTCAGCAGCCGGCCATTAGTGCTCCACTCGCCACTGATTGGTGCGCCGCCCGCAAACACTACGCGCATTGTCGCGTCCTGTCCCCGGCGCACACGGCACACGCGCTCGTAGTCGATGACGCGCGGCGGCGACTCGGCGTCTGCAATTGACAGTGCATATACATACACACATACATAAGCAGTAACACAATTTCGTGCATACAATACATACCTTCGATGATAACCCTCGTGGTGCATTTGGCATCCACGTACCGGCAAGTGTATTCGGTTTGGTCGTCGTCGGTGCAGTTGCTTATGAGGAGCGTCCTCTTGCCGCCGTCGACGTGAGTGGAGTGTCGCTCGTCCACAGTAATGGGGCTCTTGCTCCTGTACCAGGTGACAGGCCTCTCATCTGACACGTGCACTTCGAGTGTGAGTGAACCGCCGCGGCTGGCATACAACACATCAGGCAAACGGCGCAAAAAACCGGCGCTCGTGACATGCAACCGGGCCGCCGATGAGTCGTTGCCCACCTCGCATGAATATGTGCCTGCATCGCTCTCCGTGCATTCGTATATTTTCAATTTTTGCTTTTTGCCATCGATCGTCAGCTGTACGTGGTTAGAAAACTGCAACTCGCGTCCGTCTTTTAACCAGCGCACGAGCGCGTCGCCCTTCGTCAGCTCGATTTCGAAGGCGGCCTTCTCTCCCGCGCCCACGCTGACGTCTTCGAGGCGGCCGATGATCTCCGGCGGCAATTCGACTACGGTCAACTCTGCCGCACACTCCTCGGAGCGAAGGCGACAGCGGTACTCGCCTTCGTCGTGCACCGAACAGGAGCGCACGATCAGCTTGCGCACGTGACCCCGTTTCTCCAATTCGTATTTGTGCCGGAGCTGCGCGATCTGGCGGCCGTCCTTCTCCCACACAACGTCGGCCGTCTCCGAGTTCACCTCCACTTCGAGTATAGCCACGTCTCTCTCCCTCACCTCGAAGTCCTGCAGCTTGCGCACGAACTCTGGCTCGCACTCATTGACTGTGAGCTTGGTGCGCGTCTCCTTGCCCTTGACCACGCAGCGGATGTCACCCGCGTCGCTCAGTTTGGCCCTCTTGATGCGCAGCCTGTGCACGCGCCCCTCTTGCACGATCTCTCGATGATCCATGCCCCCGAGCTCCCTGCCGCCATGGTACCATTTAGTAGACACGGTGTGGGACGTGTGACACTCGAGCATGGCGTCGGACCCCTCGTCGGCTATATAATGCGGCCGCAGAGGGCTCGTAAAAGTCACCTCCTCCACGTCCACAGTGACGCGCGCGCCGTGCGACGCCTTGCCCGCCCCATTCGCCGCAACGCACTTGTAGTCGCCAGAGTCCACCTCCGAGTCCACGTTCGATATGCTCAGCTCAATGTTCTCCCCGTCGAAGAATTGTGATATATTCTCGCTGGGCACAATAATTTTATTGTTTCTGTACCATGTTATGGTTGGCGTTGGGTTACCGGTGACACGTGCGCTTAGCCTTATTACGCCATTCTCTTTGACTATTACTTCTTGGAACCTGTTGATGAACAGAGGCGGCTCCGCGCCCTCCTCGCTCGGCTCTGTGCAGAACAAACAACATTAATTAGCTCACAAAATGTCACAGCACAAAATTGGTTTGAACATAAAAAGTCACATACCTTCAAGTGTGATCAGCGCACTCGCCTCGGCGCGTCCTTCACAATTGTCCGCGCGCACCGTATAGAGGCCCTCGTGCATGGCACGCAGCGCACGCACAACGGTCAGAGTGTGTGATGCACCGCGCGATGCCGTCGACGCAATATCGGTGACCGGGCGACCATTAAGCAACCAGGTGACATTGGGCGTTGGCACGCCGGACACTTGCGCGGTGAGCACTGCGCTCTCGCCTTCTCGCACGGTGAGCCCGCGCGGCGGCTCTAGCACACGCGGGGCCTCCGCTCTCGCGGTACGCACGGCGAGCACGATCGGCAGCCGCGCCTCGCCTTCCCTGTTCACCGCCACCACTGTGTACACCCCCTCGTGTGTCTTGTCCACTTGGCGAATGCGCAGTGCGCTGCAGTACATGTGCATGTCGGACTCTGTGCCAATTGACACGTTGCCGTCCGGCTGGATCTCCTCGCCGTCGAAGTACCACACAACGTCTGGCTCAGGGATGGCCGCCAACCGACACTCCAGGTACACATGCGAACCCTCGTCAACGTACTGCGCGGTGGGCTTCTTGGAGAAGGTGGGTGGCACTCCCTCGAGGATGTCCGCCAGGGAGGACTCTCGTGATAAGCTCTTACGCGAGAGCACAGTCATTTCGCTGCCGTGGTCGGAAAGCGGCGCCTCAACCACCAGCTCGGTGGTGCTGGAAGCAAATCCGGCGGCGTTTTTGGCGACGCATGTGAAGGTGCCCGCATCTTCGGGGAACACCTCGCGTATTATGAGCGTCGCCACGTTGTCGTCGTCGTAATACATCTGGAAGTCAGGTGATGGTTTGATGATCGCCGTCTGCCGGAACCAAGTGATCTGAGGCCTTGGATAGCCCTCCACTTGGCATTCGAACTGAACAGTGGAGCCATCGGGCGTGTGCTTCGGCCGCAGTTTCTCCGTGAATATGGGCGCGACCGCTTGCGATTCTGATGCAGGCTCTGATGACATAATAATGATAACAATGAATGATACACCTCCATTCGTGAAGCGCACTTCAGCTTAACATCACGCGTTCAACTGTCAATGTGTGTCCATGTTATGTGATCATCCAGGTTCGTTCACAATTTGACGGTTTCACATGGATAAACTGTCAAAAATTGGTTGTCTGTAAAGCCGGTTTACGGACGATAGTTTTACGCGATAATGTCATAAGAAAGCATTGATGAAACTTAAATTATACAGATTAATTTACAGCTTATATATTATATATTGTGAATATTGGGATTTCTTTGTGAATTTTATTTTTTAACCCCCGACCAAAAAAGAGGGGTGTTATAAGTTTGACTTGTCTGTGTATCTGTGTATCTGTGTATCTGTGTATCTGTGTATCTGTGGCTCTGTGTATCTGTGTATCTGTGTGTCTGTCTGTGGCATCGTAGCTCCTAAACGAATGGACCGATTACGATGCGGTTTGTTTCATTTGAAAGCTGACGTGATCGAGATGGTTCTTAGCTACAATTGATAAAGATCTGATCAGGGGTTTCAAGGTCATCAGCTCGATTTGTTAGCTGCGGCAGCGATATTAGACGCGCTGTTTAAGATGGCAACCCTTGTACGTCGCTATGCGACGAAGATTGTTATTTTATGTCAAATAAATATGCCAATGTAAATACACGTAAAAAATGTTATAATTTTTCCCTTAAAATATTCATATGGCGAGGTTGGTTTGCAGTTTAGATCGATTACCTTGATTGAATATTTTAGGGGAAAAATTATAACATTTTTTACGTGTTTTAACAATGGCATATTTATTTGACATAAAATAACAATCTTCGTCGCATAGCGACGTACAAGGGTTGCCCGTTCTAAACACGCATAAGGCTGGGAATACACGTCCGATATTGCTGAGCAAATTATTTACAAATCGGAAGTAGGAATCGGACGTCTATTTTGTTTCTGTATTTTGTATGAAAACTGCACCTTCAGACAATCGGATCGGCCATAAAATCGTAAGCGCCTTGGCGTTGTTTCCGATTCTGACATCCGATCCGACTATCGGATCTGACGTGTATTAAGTATTTAAACAAATGTATGGCACGAGTGACTATCGGATCGGACTATCGGAGAGGAAAATCGGACTTGTATTCCCATATAGGTATTTACTTTTAAACATATCTGTGACTTAACATATTTGAAATAAAAACGTATACAAATACATGTGTGTTTTAACTGGTACCACTGAGTTACTCTGATGATGGAACTCGAAGGTAGGAGACGAAATCCTGGATGTGTTCAAACTTTTTTTTGGTATACTAAGTTTGGACTTATTAGATTTGTCTTGAAGGTAGGAAACTAAGTGTAGAAAAGTTAGTGCGATAAAATAAAACATTCCGGATCTAAAAAATCTGATCATGGATCCTCTCAGATCAGCAAATCAACAAGAAATGGACCTGTAGTGCTTTAACTAAAATTGTTACTCACTATGAGCCATTAGCTGGACCGTTATCAAATTAAAGACCGAGAGTATCTGATGAGGCACCATCATGAATCCTCTCAGATCAGCAAATCAACAAGAGATAGAACTATAGTGCTTTCACTAAATTTGTTACTCACTAAGAGCATTTAGCTGGACCGTCATCAAATTGAAGACCGGGCAATCTGATGATGCACCATTATGAATCCTCTCAGATCAGCAAATTGATATCAATTGATCAGCAAAAAAAGAAAAAGAACTGTAGTGCTTTAACTAGGCCTTTAGCTGGGCCGTTATCAAATTGAAGATCGGGAGTATCTGATTATGAATCCTCTCAGATCAGCAAATCAATAACAGATAATATCATAGTGCTTTAACTAAAATTGTTACTCTCTATGAGCCATTAGCTGGGCCATTATCAAATTGAAGACCTGGAGTAGTTATCTGATGATGCACCATAAGGATCCAAGGGATATTAAAGGGATATAACTATTGAGCCATGACTAATGTTGTTTATTACTATAAAGCTGATGATATGACCAAAGTGGTTCCAGGCGTTTCGGGGGTTCCTTTAAAATTTTAATTTTGATTTTATAATTTCATAAAATCAATTCTCTCAACTAAGGTATGTAACCTTTCGTCCTTGGCCGAGTGTTATGGCAGCTTATCCCAATACACTGGCGCAAACACAAACACATACAATATCATCGCGAGATAGATTACTAACTGTATTCACAATTAAACGGCGATAAATCCTTACTTATATTATAAATTCGAAAGTTTGTGAGTATGCGTGTGTGGATGGTTGTTTGTTACTCTTTCACGCAAAAACTACTAAATGGATTTTAATGAAACTACAATAATATAGCTTATACATCAAAATGAAATATTTTTAACAAAATAAAGAACCGACTTCAAACAGTAAACTAAAAATAATTTAAAAAATAAATTAACTTCGCACAAAGTAATACGTATTTTCATTTAGTTAAATAGAAATGAATAAATAATTATTTTATAATTTTAAAGTCAGTGCCAAGTAAAACAATAACTGTGTATAGATGAATCTTTCTAACAACTGACGATAATATTAGTAGGTAATTATCACGAAATATCTGTTCTGTGGTAATTATCAGTACTTCCTTATTATCTTTGTTTTGGTTTTGCTAACAGATTTTGTGATTTCTTTTAATTTAATACGTTCATGCTATTATAGGTATTTGTGGTACTTTCAAATTAGGTACCTACGTAATAGATTATAGGTAGATAATTATTAATATTTAAATGTCATTGGATTCCATTTTGAGTATTTATTTCATTTTAGTAAATTCTTTTGTTTTATTTCAACATTGATATCTTGAGTACATGTGTTATGTAAATAGCTACTATATGTCTAAGTTGTATGCAATGTTCGTTCATAATTCGTTTTCATTTACTAGTAGTTTGTAAGCCAGTATTTAGGTACATAATATTTAAAAAGTTACTTTGATAGTTAGTAGGTACCGATTCTTATATTTTTCTAATACAGTTATTGTTTTGTAATTGCTTTGATATATTTAATAATGTTGTGTGTACTTAGTAATTTGATATAGTAGTAAGATTGCATTGACTTGGCCCCGACTTTAATTATTTAATCATTTTTATTTAACTTAATGAAAATACGTATTATTTTGTGCGAAGTAAATTTATTTTTTGCTTTTTAGTTTACTGTTTTGATTCGGTTCTTTTTTTGTTAAAATTATTATTTTACGATTTTAAGTGATGGGTAGACCGACCAAGGATTCTTCACGAATGAGGAAACAACGGTTACTTGAGACGAAAATGATTAGACATAATGAAAAAAAAAAACTTAACAAACGTAGTTAACGATTGTTTTGAAAGTTCCCTTCGATTTTCCCCTCTCTGGTCTGCCATCATCAAACCGCGATTTCCTTATCATGGGACCACCTTTGAAATATCTTCTTTCCAACAAAAAAGAATAATTAATTTACGGGGGACGCGCGATATGTGTGATATAGCTAATTTCACGCAGTCAAAACTATACTAAGCACAGCTAGTATATAATAAATAAAAGCACAGGGCCCGCCGACTGATCCTACATATTCTAATAATGAGAGTAATATTATTATTAGTCGCTCCACAATGACAACATAATATTAAGTTAAAAATATAAGAGCGTATATAGATTAATAGTTATAAAATGAACACATACTTTCAAAAACGGGTAGTTTATCAATTTTCTCGTTCAGTTTTTTTTGTAAGTATAAAGTGTAATTTGCTTCGTCCATAAGATACTGTGCGGGGACCCATCCCTTCTCCTCCGTCAGATGTTTTCGGACAAACCACCAATCTTGATTTGTTGTTTCTGCATTAAGGATAGATTCACATAAATTTGTTGCGAATATACAATATGAGCATTAGAAGAGCACTTATTCTCACCCAAAATATACAGCCTCTCGCCTTCTACTAAATTTATCGCCTCGTCAGTCTCCGCGACGTAAGTGTACACAGCGAATAGCGTGTCACCGCCGCGCACGTCCACCGGCGTGTCTGTAATAACATTTACGCATTATTTTGTTCGATATCGAAACATACACATCGACAATATACATACCTGGAAACTCTGTTTCACGCGCGATACTCATCGATACCGCTTCTGAAATGACACAGCGTTATTACAAACCGATAATGTAGCGGACATGAGCGCAGAAGCATACCTAACTCTTGCTTTGGACATAGTATAGCAACAAAAGCGTAAACCTTATACACCGGCGTTACCTTGCTCGTATGTGGGTTTCCTAGGCTTGTGTTTAGTGGAAATAGTTAGCCTCTCCTCCTCGTAATTGTCAGTCTTCGGTCTGTTGGGCTTTAATTCAACACTGAGTTCTTCTACCTCACTGATCTCATACGCGGGCTTCTTGGGTCGCCTTTTAATCACCATTTCCACATTGTCGTCTGACTCCGCTTCACTAACGATTATTTCTTCAACTTGACTATCATCTTCTATTTCTTGAGTGAGCTGTATAGAGGTTTCGTCGGCTGCTTCCGAAAACGCAAGCTTTTTCTTAGGCTTTAGTTTAATCTTGCTGGAGAGGGATAACTCTTCGTTTGTGAATTGATCTATGTGAGGTTTAATATCAAAAGATACCTCTTCCTGGATATCAACTACGTACTTTGGCTTGCGATCCAATATGAGACTGACTTGTTCAGTGATCTCAGACGGATTCTCAAGCCTCCGGGGTTTCGACACAGTTACGTTGATATCTTCTGAATCTTGTTCTAATTTTTCCTTGCCCTTTATCTTTAAAGGCATGACTACTTGCATAGAGTCGGGCTCCTCGTCGCTGCTAATATCAACAATTTCTACTATTTGTGGCCCATCTTCCTCTTCATAGAACTTAATAGAGGTTTCGTTCGCTTCTTCTCCGAATGTAGGCTGCCGAAGTGGTTTTAATTTTACTTTACTTGACATTGAAATCTCTTCTTCAGCATATGAATCTAATTGTATGTTGAATTCTTGTTCCACATCTTCTTTCGTTTTTGTTGTTTTTGGTCTAAATGTAACAGATTCCGGCTCTGTGACTTCCGGCAAAACGATAGGTTTAGGTAACCTTTTCAATTTTTTCTTAATAGTAACCTCATCTAATATTTCCTCTGTGACTTTTGCTCGCCTCGGTTTTATAGTGAACTGTTCAGGCCCACCTTCTTCCTCTATTGTTTCAGATTGCTCCTCTGGGGATGATTCTTTTTTATTCGTTTGTATAATGTCCTCGTATCCGAACATTGGTTTTTCTAATTCAGGTTTTTTCACATCTGGAATTTTTACCTGTCTAAAAACTTTTCTCTTTATTTTTGCAGCTTCTTTTACGTTCCTAGATAATACTCCATTTTCTTTAACGCTTCCCAGGTAATTGATGATTGGTTTTATTGCAGTTGGTGGCCAATCTTTGACATGTTTAATCCTAGTTTTTAATTGAAACTTAGGCAATGTGACAGGCTCTGAATCGACTCTTTGTTTCGGAGTAGATTTCTTAAGTTTTAATGTGGTAAATTGTAAACCTTCTATGTTTTCAGCATGCTGGGCCTTGCTCACATTTAAAACTTTACGTTCAATTTTAATCGGTATTAATTTAGACTTCTTTACTAGTTTGTGTTTGCCAGCTTCTTGAGACACCTGAGCAGAGCCTAAATTATCTTCTTTTAATTTCTTTTTTGTTTTAGGGAAATTTTCTATTTCATCAGGTATAAGTTCCAAGATAGATTTATCTGAAATTTCATTAGGTGCGGGTATTTTTTTAACACGTCCTATTGGTGCATCTGCAATTACAATAAAAATAAAATAATGTAACGTTAGGTCAATAATGCATTCAACTAGTATACGGGTTAGTATTTTAGAATAAGGCTTACCAATAACATACGTGGCTTCGATAGGAGTAAATGTTTCATCCGTAAGGTCTTGTGTGGTCTGTGTAAGTGTGTCTTTTGTGTATGGTTCGGATATTTCATCCATAAAGTGTGTGGCTTCGTGTGTAATTATGTCGTCAATGGGACAAATTGTTTCATCCGTAAGAATTTGGGGTTTTACTTTTACTTTACTTGACATTGAAATCTCTTCTTCAGCATATGAATCTAATTGTATGTTGAATTCTTGTTCCACATCTTTTTTGGTTTTTGTTGTTTTTGGTCTAAATGTAACAGATTCCGGATCTGTGACTTCCGGCAAAACGATAGGTTTAGGTAACCTTTGCAAGTTTTCCCTAATAGTAACCTCATCTAAGATTTCCTCTGTGACTTTTGCTCGCCTCGGTTTTATAGTAAATTGTTCAGGCCCGCATTCTTCTTCTATTGCTTCAGGCTGCTCCTCTGGGGATGATTCTCGTTTATTCGTTTGTATAATTTCCCCATACCCAAACATTGGTTTTTCTAACTCAGGTTTTTCCAGATCTGGAATTTTTACTTGCCTAAAAACTTTTTTCTTTATTTTAGCAGCTTCTTTTACGTTCCTAGATAATACTCCATTTTCCCTTATGCTCCCCAGATAATTGATGATAGGTTTTGTTTCAGTTGGTGGCCAATCTCTAACATGTTTAATCCTACTTTTTAATTGGAACTTAGGCAATGTGACAGGCTCTGAATCGACTCTTTGTTTCGGAGTGGATTTCTTAAGTTTTAATGTAGTAAATTGTGGTCCCTCTACGTTTTCAGCATGCTGTGCTTTGCTCACATTTAAAACTTTGCGTTCAATTTTAATTGGGATTAATTTAGCTATCTTTTCAAGTTTGGGTTTGCCAACCTCTGAGTTATCTTGTTTAGGTTTCTTCTTTGTTTTAGTGACTTCTTCTATTTTATCAGGTATAAGTTCCAAAACATATTTATCTAAAATTTCATTAGGTTCGTGAATTTTTTCGTTACGTCCTATTGGTACATCTGCAATATAAACAAAAATAAAAATAATGTAATATTAGGGCAATAATGCATTCAAACTAATATACAGGATATTATATTAGAATGAGGCTTACCAATAACGTAAGTGTCTTTGATAGGAGTAATTGTTTCATCGGTAGACATTTGTTTGGTGTGTGTAGGTGTGTCGTTTGTGTGTGTTTTGAGTTTCATCTTATGTTTTTTACCCTTCTCATCTGAAAAGATGTCTATTTCTTCAAATTCTATTTCCGTGACAATTGGATATTCGTCATCGTCTTGACAGGTAGTTACTTCATCTTTAGGTCCTTTCTTTTTACAAATCGTACTTTTAGTGGTTTTGATTTTCCTTACATCACCTTCCTCTGTTTCGACCTCTGTTATAACATTTTTTTCTGGTAATTTTTCAATCGCCTGTGCCACTTCCCGTTCCAGGGTATCCTCTAAGGGTCCAACATCTATCCAATCCTTTTGGATAGATGTTATTTCAGTAACTTCGTTTTTAGAACCTTTCTTTTTGGGAAAAACGCGTTTAGTCGTTTTGATCTCCTGGATTTCGCCAGTGTCTGTTTTGGTTTCAGTTACCTCAACCTTTTCGGGTAATTCCTCTATAATGTGTGTGACGTCGTGTGTAATTATTTCGTCGATTGGAGTAACTGTTTCGTCTGTGAGCTCTTGTGTGGTGTGTGTGAGTGTGGGTTTTGTAAGTGTTTTCGGTTTTAACTTACCTTTTGTAGTCTTTTTATTTAAGAGTTCGGCTAACTCAGTAGGTTGTTTTTCCTCAACTGTAACTGTAACAACTGGAGTTTTGTCATCCTCTTGAGTGGTAGTAATTTCCGTAACTTCTTCTTTCGGTCCTTTCTTTTTACGAATTGTACGTTTTGTGGTTTTGATTTTCTTAACTTCACCTTCATCCGTTTGGACCTCTGTTATTTCAACTTTTTCTGGTAATTCCTCGATAACCAGTGCCTTTTCAGGTTGCGGAATATCATCGATTGGCTTTTTGAATTCATCTACAATTGTATCTTCTTCAGTAACTGCAACAGTAATGATAGGAGCGTCATCATCCTTTTGGATGGACGTTATTTCAGTAACCTCGTCTTTAGGACCTTTCTTTTTACGAATAATACGTTTAGTAGTTTTAATCTTCTGAATTTCGCCAGTGTCTGTTTTGGTTTCAGTTACCTCAACCTTTTCGGGTAATTCCTCTATAATGTGTGTGACGTCGTGTGTAATTATTTCGTCGATTGGAGTAACTGTTTCGTCTGTGAGCTCTTGTGTGGTGTGTGTGAGTGTGGGTTTTGTAAGTGTTTTCGGTTTTAACTTACCTTTTGTAGTCTTTTTATTTAGGAGTTCGGCTAACTCAGTAGGTTGTTTTTCCTCAACTGTAACTGTAACAACTGGAGTTTTGTCATCCTCTTGAGTGGTAGTAATTTCCGTAACTTCTTCTTTCGGTCCTTTCTTTTTACGAATTGTACGTTTTGTGGTTTTGATTTTCTTAACTTCACCTTCATCCGTTTGGACCTCTGTTATTTCAACTTTTTCTGGTAATTCCTCGATAACCAGTGCCTTTTCAGGTTGCGGAATATCATCGATTGGCTTTTCGAATTCATCTACAATTGTATCTTCTTCAGTAACTGCAACAGTAATGATAGGAGCGTCATCATCCTTTTGGATGGACGTTATTTCAGTAACCTCGTCTTTAGGACCTTTCTTTTTACGAATAATACGTTTAGTAGTTTTAATCTTCTGAATTTCGCCAGTGTCTGTTTTGGTTTCAGTTACCTCAACCTTTTCGGGTAATTCCTCTATAATGTGTGTGACGTCGTGTGTAATTATTTCGTCGATTGGAGTAACTGTTTCGTCTGTGAGCTCTTGTGTGGTGTGTGTGAGTGTGGGTTTTGTAAGTGTTTTCGGTTTTAACTTACCTTTTGTAGTCTTTTTATTTATGAGTTCGGCTACCTCAGTAGGTTGTTTTTCCTCAACTGTAACTGTAACAACTGGAGCTTTGTCATCCTCTTGAGTGGTAGTAATTTCCGTAACTTCTTCTTTCGGTCCTTTCTTTTTACGAATTGTACGTTTTGTGGTTTTGATTTTCTTCACTTCACCTTCATCCGTTTGGACCTCTGTTATTTCAACTTTTTCTGGTAATTCCTCGATAACCAGTGCCTTTTCAGGTTGCGAAATATCATCGATTGGCTTTTCAAATTCATCTACAATTGTATCTTCTTCAGTAACTGCAACAGTAATGATAGGAGCGTCATCATCCTTTTGGATGGACGTTATTTCAGTAACCTCGTCTTTAGGACCTTTCTTTTTACGAATAATACGTTTAGTAGTTTTAATCTTCTGAATTCCGCCAGTGTCTGTTTTGGTTTCAGTTACCTCAACCTTTTCGGGTAATTCCTCTATAATGTGTGTGACGTCGTGTGTAATTATTTCGTCGATTGGAGTAACTGTTTCGTCTGTGAGCTCTTGTGTGGTGTGTGTGAGTGTGGGTTTTGTAAGTGTTTTCGGTTTTAACTTACCTTTTGTAGTCTTTTTATTTATGAGTTCGGCTACCTCAGTAGGTTGTTTTTCCTCAACTGTAACTGTAACAACTGGAGTTTTGTCATCCTCTTGAGTGGTAGTAATTTCCGTAACTTCTTCTTTCGGTCCTTTCTTTTTACGAATTGTACGTTTTGTGGTTTTGATTTTCTTCACTTCACCTTCATCCGTTTGGACCTCTGTTATTTCAACTTTTTCTGGTAATTCCTCGATAACCAGTGCCTTTTCAGGTTGCGGAATATCATCGATTGGCTTTTCGAATTCATCTACAATTGTATCTTCTTCAGTAACTGCAACAGTAATGATAGGAGCGTCATCATCCTTTTGGATGGACGTTATTTCAGTAACCTCGTCTTTAGGACCTTTCTTTTTACGAATAATACGTTTAGTAGTTTTAATCTTCTGAATTCCGCCAGTGTCTGTTTTGGTTTCAGTTACCTCAAACTTTTCGGGTAATTCCTCTATAATGTGTGTGACGTCGTGTGTAATTATTTCGTCAATTGGAGTAACTGTTTCGTCTGTAAGCTCTTGTGTGGTGTGTGTGAGTGTGAGTTTTGTAAGTGTTTTCGGTTTTAACTTACCTTTTGTAGTCTTTTTATTTATGAGTTCGGCTACCTCAGTAGGTTGTTTTTCCTCAACTGTAACTGTAACAACTGGAGTTTTGTCATCCTCTTGAGTGGTAGTAATTTCCGTAACTTCTTCTTTCGGTCCTTTCTTTTTACGAATTGTACGTTTAGTGGTTTTGATTTTCTTCACTTCACCTTCATCCGTTTGGACCTCTGTTATTTCAACTTTTTCTGGTAATTCCTCGATAACCAGTGCCTTTTCAGGTTGCGGAATATCATCGATTGGCTTTTCGAATTCATCTACAATTGTATCTTCTTCAGTAACTGCAACAGTAATGATAGGAGCGTCATCATCCCTTTGGATGGACGTTATTTCAGTAACCTCGTCTTTAGGACCTTTCTTTTTACGAATAATACGTTTAGTAGTTTTAATCTTCTGAATTCCGCCAGTGTCTGTTTTGGTTTCAGTTACCTCAACCTTTTCGGGTAATTCCTCTATAATGTGTGTGACGTCGTGTGTAATTATTTCGTCGATTGGAGTAACTGTTTCGTCTGTGAGCTCTTGTGTGGTGTGTGTGAGTGTGGGTTTTGTAAGTGTTTTCGGTTTTAACTTACCTTTTGTAGTCTTTTTATTTAAGAGTTCGGCTACCTCAGTAGGTTGTTTTTCCTCAACTGTAACTGTAACAACTGGAGTTTTGTCATCCTCTTGAGTGGTAGTAATTTCCGTAACTTCTTCTTTCGGTCCTTTCTTTTTACGAATTGTACGTTTTGTGGTTTTGATTTTCTTCACTTCACCTTCATCCGTTTGGACCTCTGTTATTTCAACTTTTTCTGGTAATTCCTCGATAACCAGTGCCTTTTCAGGTTGCGGAATATCATCGATTGGCTTTTCGAATTCATCTACAATTGTATCTTCTTCAGTAACTGCAACAGTAATGATAGGAGCGTCATCATCCTTTTGGATGGACGTTATTTCAGTAACCTCGTCTTTAGGACCTTTCTTTTTACGAATAATACGTTTAGTAGTTTTAATCTTCTGAATTTCGCCAGTGTCTGTTTTGGTTTCAGTTACCTCAACCTTTTCGGGTAATTCCTCTATAATGTGTGTGACGTCGTGTGTAATTATTTCGTCGATTGGAGTAACTGTTTCGTCTGTGAGCTCTTGTGTGGTGTGTGTGAGTGTGGGTTTTGTAAGTGTTTTCGGTTTTAACTTACCTTTTGTAGTCTTTTTATTTATGAGTTCGGCTACCTCAGTAGGTTGTTTTTCCTCAACTGTAACTGTAACAACTGGAGTTTTGTCATCCTCTTGAGTGGTAGTAATTTCCGTAACTTCTTCTTTCGGTCCTTTCTTTTTACGAATTGTACGTTTAGTGGTTTTGATTTTCTTCACTTCACCTTCATCCGTTTGGACCTCTGTTATTTCAACTTTTTCTGGTAATTCCTCGATAACCAGTGCCTTTTCAGGTTGCGGAATATCATCGATTGGCTTTTCGAATTCATCTACAATTGTATCTTCTTCAGTAACTGCAACAGTAATGATAGGAGCGTCATCATCCTTTTGGATGGACGTTATTTCAGTAACCTCGTCTTTAGGACCTTTCTTTTTACGAATAATACGTTTAGTAGTTTTAATCTTCTGAATTTCGCCATTGTCTGTTTTGGTTTCAGTTACCTCAACCTTTTCGGGTAATTCCTCTATAATGTGTGTGACGTCGTGTGTAATTATTTCGTCGATTGGAGTAACTGTTTCGTCTGTGAGCTCTTGTGTGGTGTGTGTGAGTGTGGGTTTTGTAAGTGTTTTCGGTTTTAACTTACCTTTTGTAGTCTTTTTATTTATGAGTTCGGCTACCTCAGTAGGTTGTTTTTCCTCAACTGTAACTGTAACAACTGGAGTTTTGTCATCCTCTTGAGTGGTAGTAATTTCCGTAACTTCTTCTTTCGGTCCTTTCTTTTTACGAATTGTACGTTTAGTGGTTTTGATTTTCTTCACTTCACCTTCATCCGTTTGGACCTCTGTTATTTCAACTTTTTCTGGTAATTCCTCGATAACCAGTGCCTTTTCAGGTTGCAGAATATCATCGATTGGCTTTTCGAATTCATCAACAATTGTATCTTCTTCAGTAACTGCAACAGTAATGATAGGAGCGTCATCATCCTTTTGGATGGACGTTATTTCAGTAACCTCGTCTTTAGGACCTTTCTTTTTACGAATAATACGTTTAGTAGTTTTAATCTTCTGAATTTCGCCAGTGTCTGTTTTGGTTTCAGTTACCTCAACCTTTTCAGGTAATTCCTCTATAATGTGTGTGACGTCGTGTGTAATTATTTCGTCGATTGGAGTAACTGTTTCGTCTGTGAGCTCTTGTGTGGTGTGTGTGAGTGTGGGTTTTGTAAGTGTTTTCGGTTTTAACTTACCTTTTGTAGACTTTTTATTTAGGAGTTCGGCTACCTCTGTAGGTTGCTTTTCCTCAACTGTAACTGTAACAACTGGAGTTTTGTCATCCTCTTGAGTGGTAGTAATTTCCGTAACTTCTTCTTTCGGTCCTTTCTTTTTACGAATTGTACGTTTAGTGGTTTTGATTTTCTTCACTTCACCTTCATCCGTTTGGACCTCTGTTATTTCAACTTTTTCTGGTAATTCCTCGATAACCAGTGCCTTTTCAGGTTGCGGAATATCATCGATTGGCTTTTCGAATTCATCTACAATTGTATCTTCTTCAGTAACTGCAACAGTAATGATAGGAGCGTCATCATCCTTTTGGATGGACGTTATTTCAGTAACCTCGTCTTTAGGACCTTTCTTTTTACGAATAATACGTTTAGTAGTTTTAATCTTCTGAATTTCGCCAGTGTCTGTTTTGGTTTCAGTTACCTCAACCTTTTCGGGTAATTCCTCTATAATGTGTGTGACGTCGTGTGTAATTATTTCGTCGATTGGAGTAACTGTTTCGTCTGTGAGCTCTTGTGTGGTGTGTGTGAGTGTGGGTTTTGTAAGTGTTTTCGGTTTTAACTTACCTTTTGTAGTCTTTTTATTTATGAGTTCGGCTACCTCAGTAGGTTGTTTTTCCTCAACTGTAACTGTAACAACTGGAGTTTTGTCATCCTCTTGAGTGGTAGTAATTTCCGTAACTTCTTCTTTCGGTCCTTTCTTTTTACGAATTGTACGTTTTGTGGTTTTGATTTTCTTCACTTCACCTTCATCCGTTTGGACCTCTGTTATTTCAACTTTTTCTGGTAATTCCTCGATAACCAGTGCCTTTTCAGGTTGCGGAATATCATCGATTGGCTTTTCGAATTCATCTACAATTGTATCTTCTTCAGTAACTGCAACAGTAATGATAGGAGCGTCATCATCCTTTTGGATGGACGTTATTTCAGTAACCTCGTCTTTAGGACCTTTCTTTTTACGAATAATACGTTTAGTAGTTTTAATCTTCTGAATTCCGCCAGTGTCTGTTTTGGTTTCAGTTACCTCAACCTTTTCGGGTAATTCCTCTATAATGTGTGTGACGTCGTGTGTAATTATTTCGTCGATCGGAGTAACTGTTTCGTCTGTGAGCTCTTGTGTGGCGTGTGTGAGTGTGTCTTCTGTTTGTGTTTTTGGTTTTTTCTTTCCTTTTTTAGTCTTTTCTTTCAGGAGTTCGGCTACCTCAGTAGGTTGCTTTTCCTCAACTGTAACTGTAACAACTGGAGTTTTGCCATCCTCCTGAGTGGTAGTAATTTCCGTAACTTCTTCTTTCGGTCCTTTCTTTTTACGAATTGTACGTTTTGTGGTTTTGATTTTCTTTGTTTCACCTTCATCTGTTTGGACCTCTGTTATTTCAACTTTTTCTGGTAATTCCTCAATTACCTGTGCTTTTTCAGTTTGCAAAATATCGTCGATTGGCTTTACAAATTCATCTACAATTGTATCTTCTTCAGTAACTGCAACAGTAATGATAGGAGCGTCATCATCCTTTTGGATGGACGTTATTTCAGTAACCTCGTCTTTAGGACCTTTCTTTTTACGAATAATACGTTTAGTAGTTTTAATCTTCTGAATTCCGCCAGTGTCTGTTTTGGTTTCAGTTACCTCAACCTTTTCGGGTAATTCCTCTATAATGTGTGTGACGTCGTGTGTAATTATTTCGTCGATCGGAGTAACTGTTTCGTCTGTGAGCTCTTGTGTGGTGTGTGTGAGTGTGGGTTTTGTAAGTGTTTTCGGTTTTAACTTACCTTTTGTAGTCTTTTTATTTATGAGTTCGGCTACCTCAGTAGGTTGTTTTTCCCCAACTGTAACTGTAACAACTGGAGTTTTGTCATCCTCTTGAGTGGTAGTAATTTCCGTAACTTCTTCTTTCGGTCCTTTCTTTTTACGAATTGTACGTTTTGTGGTTTTGATTTTCTTCACTTCACCTTCATCCGTTTGGACCTCTGTTATTTCAACTTTTTCTGGTAATTCCTCGATAACCAGTGCCTTTTCAGGTTGCGGAATATCATCGATTGGCTTTTCGAATTCATCTACATTTGTATCTTCTTCAGTAACTGCAACAGTAATGATAGGAGCGTCATCATCCTTTTGGATGGACGTTATTTCAGTAACCTCGTCTTTAGGACCTTTCTTTTTACGAATAATACGTTTAGTAGTTTTAATCTTCTGAATTCCGCCAGTGTCTGTTTTGGTTTCAGTTACCTCAACCTTTTCGGGTAATTCCTCTATAATGTGTGTGACGTCGTGTGTAATTATTTCGTCGATCGGAGTAACTGTTTCGTCTGTGAGCTCTTGTGTGGTGTGTGTGAGTGTGTCTTCTGTTTGTGTTTTTGGTTTTTTCTTTCCTTTTTTAGTCTTTTCTTTCAGGAGTTCGGCTACCTCAGTAGGTTGCTTTTCCTCAACTGTAACTGTAACAACTGGAGTTTTGCCATCCTCCTGAGTGGTAGTAATTTCCGTAACTTCTTCTTTCGGTCCTTTCTTTTTACGAATTGTACGTTTTGTGGTTTTGATTTTCTTTGTTTCACCTTCATCTGTTTGGACCTCTGTTATTTCAACTTTTTCTGGTAATTCCTCAATTACCTGTGCTTTTTCAGTTTGCAAAATATCGTCGATTGGCTTTACAAATTCATCTACAATTGTATCTTCTTCAGTAACTGCAACAGTAATGATAGGAGCGCCATCATCCTTTTGGATGGACGTTATTTCAGTAACTTCGTCTTTAGGACCTTTCTTTTTACGAATAATACGTTTAGTAGTTTTAATCTTCTGAATTTCGCCAGTGTCTGTTTTGGTTTCAGTTACCTCAACCTTTTCGGGTAATTCCTCTATAATGTGTGTGACGTCGTGTGTAATTATTTCGTCGATCGGAGTAACTGTTTCGTCTGTGAGCTCTTGTGTGGTGTGTGTGAGTGTGGGTTGTGTAAGTGTTTTCGGTTTTAACTTACCTTTTGTAGACTTTTTATTTAGGAGTTCGGCTACCTCTGTAGGTTGCTTTTCCTCAACTGTAACTGTAACAACTGGAGTTTTGTCATCCTCTTGAGTGGTAGTAATTTCCGTAACTTCTTCTTTCGGTCCTTTCTTTTTACGAATTGTACGTTTTGTGGTTTTGATTTTCTTCACTACACCTTCATCCGTTTGGACCTCTGTTATTTTAACTTTTTCTGGTAATTCCTCGATAACCAGTGCCTTTTCAGGTTGCGGAATATCATCGATTGGCTTTTCGAATTCATCTACAATTGTATCTTCTTCAGTAACTGCAACAGTAATGATAGGAGCGTCATCATCCTTTTGGATGGACGTTATTTCAGTAACCTCGTCTTTAGGACCTTTCTTTTTACGAATAATACGTTTAGTAGTTTTAATCTTCTGAATTTCGCCAGTGTCTGTTTTGGTTTCAGTTACCTCAACCTTTTCGGGTAATTCCTCTATAATGTGTGTGACGTCGTGTGTAATTATTTCGTCGATTGGAGTAACTGTTTCGTCTGTGAGCTCTTGTGTGGTGTGTGTGAGTGTGTCTTCTGTTTGTGTTTTTGGTTTTTTCTTACCTTTTTTAGTCTTTTCTTTTAGGAGTTCGGCTACCTCAGTAGGTTGCTTTTCCTCAACTGTAACTGTAACAACTGGAGTTTTGTCATCCTCCTGAGTGGTAGTAATTTCCGTAACTTCTTCTTTCGGTCCTTTCTTTTTACGAATTGTACGTTTTGTTGTTTTAATTTTCTTTGTTTCACCTTCATCTGTTTGGACCTCTGTTATTTCAACTTTTTCTGGTAATTCCTCGATAACCAGTGCCTTTTCAGGTTGCGGAATATCATCGATTGGCTTTTCGAATTCTTCTACAATTGTATCTTCTTCAGTAACTGCAACAGTAATGATAGGAGCGTCATCATCCTTTTGGATGGACGTTATTTCAGTAACCTCGTCTTTAGGACCTTTCTTTTTACGAATAATACGTTTAGTAGTTTTAATCTTCTGAATTTCGCCAGTGTCTGTTTTGGTTTCAGTTACCTCAACCTTTTCGGGTAATTCCTCTATAATGTGTGTGACGTCGTGTGTAATTATTTCGTCGATTGGAGTAACTGTTTCGTCTGTGAGCTCTTGTGTGGTGTGTGTGAGTGTGTCTTCTGTTTGTGTTTTTGGTTTTTTCTTTCCTTTTTTAGTCTTTTCTTTCAGGAGTTCGGCTACCTCAGTAGGTTGCTTTTCCTCAACTGTAACTGTAACAACTGGAGTTTTGTCATCCTCCTGAGTGGTAGTAATTTCCGTAACTTCTTCTTTCGGTCCTTTCTTTTTACGAATTGTACGTTTTGTTGTTTTAATTTTCTTTGTTTCACCTTCATCTGTTTGGACCTCTGTTATTTCAACTTTTTCTGGTAATTCCTCGATAACCAGTGCCTTTTCAGGTTGCGGAATATCATCGATTGGCTTTTCGAATTCATCTACAATTGTATCTTCTTCAGTAACTGCAACAGTAATGATAGGAGCGTCATCATCCTTTTGGATGGACGTTATTTCAGTAACCTCGTCTTTAGGACCTTTCTTTTTACGAATAATACGTTTAGTAGTTTTAATCTTCTGAATTTCGCCAGTGTCTGTTTTGGTTTCAGTTACCTCAACCTTTTCGGGTAATTCCTCTATAATGTGTGTGACGTCGTGTGTAATTATTTCGTCGATTGGAGTAACTGTTTCGTCTGCGAGCTCTTGTGTGGTGTGTGTGAGTGTGTCTTCTGTTTGTGTTTTTGGTTTTTTCTTTCCTTTTTTAGTCTTTTCTTTCAGGAGTTCGGCTACCTCAGTAGGTTGCTTTTCCTCAACTGTAACTGTAACAACTGGAGTTTTGTCATCCTCCTGAGTGGTAGTAATTTCCGTAACTTCTTCTTTCGGTCCTTTCTTTTTACGAATTGTACGTTTTGTGGTTTTGATTTTCTTTGTTTCACCTTCATCTGTTTGGACCTCTGTTATTTCAACTTTTTCTGGTAATTCCTCGATAACCAGTGCCTTTTCAGGTTGCGGAATATCATCGATTGGCTTTTCGAATTCTTCTACAATTGTATCTTCTTCAGTAACTGCAACAGTAATGATAGGAGCGTCATCATCCTTTTGGATGGACGTTATTTCAGTAACCTCGTCTTTAGGACCTTTCTTTTTACGAATAATACGTTTAGTAGTTTTAATCTTCTGAATTTCGCCAGTGTCTGTTTTGGTTTCAGTTACCTCAACCTTTTCGGGTAATTCCTCTATAATGTGTGTGACGTCGTGTGTAATTATTTCGTCGATTGGAGTAACTGTTTCGTCTGTGAGCTCTTGTGTGGTGTGTGTGAGTGTGTCTTCTGTTTGTGTTTTTGGTTTTTTCTTACCTTTTTTAGTCTTTTCTTTCAGGAGTTCGGCTACCTCAGTAGGTTGCTTTTCCTCAACTGTAACTGTAACAACTGGAGTTTTGTCATCCTCCTGAGTGGTAGTAATTTCCGTAACTTCTTCTTTCGGTCCTTTCTTTTTACGAATTGTACGTTTTGTGGTTTTGATTTTCTTTGTTTCACCTTCATCTGTTTGGACCTCTGTTATTTCAACTTTTTCTGGTAATTCCTCGATAACCAGTGCCTTTTCAGGTTGCGGAATATCATCGATTGGCTTTTCGAATTCTTCTACAATTGTATCTTCTTCAGTAACTGCAACAGTAATGATAGGAGCGTCATCATCCTTTTGGATGGACGTTATTTCAGTAACCTCGTCTTTAGGACCTTTCTTTTTACGAATAATACGTTTAGTAGTTTTAATCTTCTGAATTTCGCCAGTGTCTGTTTTGGTTTCAGTTACCTCAACCTTTTCGGGTAATTCCTCTATAATGTGTGTGACGTCGTGTGTAATTATTTCGTCGATTGGAGTAACTGTTTCGTCTGTGAGCTCTTGTGTGGTGTGTGTGAGTGTGTCTTCTGTTTGTGTTTTTGGTTTTTTCTTACCTTTTTTAGTCTTTTCTTTTAGGAGTTCGGCTACCTCAGTAGGTTGCTTTTCCTCAACTGTAACTGTAACAACTGGAGTTTTGTCATCCTCCTGAGTGGTAGTAATTTCCGTAACTTCTTCTTTCGGTCCTTTCTTTTTACGAATTGTACGTTTTGTGGTTTTGATTTTCTTTGTTTCACCTTCATCTGTTTGGACCTCTGTTATTTCAACTTTTTCTGGTAATTCCTCGATAACCAGTGCCTTTTCAGGTTGCGGAATATCATCGATTGGCTTTTCGAATTCATCTACAATTGTATCTTCTTCAGTAACTGCAACAGTAATGATAGGAGCGTCATCATCCTTTTGAATGGACGTTATTTCAGTAACCTCGTCTTTAGGACCTTTCTTTTTACGAATAATACGTTTAGTAGTTTTAATCTTCTGAATTTCGCCAGTGTCTGTTTTGGTTTCAGTTACCTCAACCTTTTCGGGTAATTCCTCACTAATGTGTGTGACGTCGTGTGTAATTATTTCGTCGATTGGAGTAACTGTTTCGTCTGTGAGCTCTTGTGTGGTGTGTGTGAGTGTGTCTTCTGTTTGTGTTTTTGGTTTTTTCTTACCTTTTTTAGTCTTTTCTTTTAGGAGTTCGGCTACCTCAGTAGGTTGCTTTTCCTCAACTGTAACTGTAACAACTGGAGTTTTGTCATCCTCCTGAGTGGTAGTAATTTCCGTAACTTCTTCTTTCGGTCCTTTCTTTTTACGAATTGTACGTTTTGTGGTTTTGATTTTCTTTGTTTCACCTTCATCTGTTTGGACCTCTGTTATTTCAACTTTTTCTGGTAATTCCTCGATAACCAGTGCCTTTTCAGGTTGCGGAATATCATCGATTGGCTTTTCGAATTCTTCTACAATTGTATCTTCTTCAGTAACTGCAACAGTAATGATAGGAGCGTCATCATCCTTTTGGATGGACGTTATTTCAGTAACCTCGTCTTTAGGACCTTTCTTTTTACGAATAATACGTTTAGTAGTTTTAATCTTCTGAATTCCGCCAGTATCTGTTTTGGTTTCAGTTACCTCAACCTTTTCGGGTAATTCCTCTATAATGTGTGTGACGTCGTGTGTAATTATTTCGTCGATTGGAGTAACTGTTTCGTCTGTGAGCTCTTGTGTGGTGTGTGTGAGTGTGTCTTCTGTTTGTGTTTTTGGTTTTTTCTTTCCTTTTTTAGTCTTTTCTTTCAGGAGTTCGGCTACCTCAGTAGGTTGCTTTTCCTCAACTGTAACTGTAACAACTGGAGTTTTGTCATCCTCCTGAGTGGTAGTAATTTCCGTAACTTCTTCTTTCGGTCCTTTCTTTTTACGAATTGTACGTTTTGTTGTTTTGATTTTCTTTGTTTCACCTTCATCTGTTTGGACCTCTGTTATTTCAACTTTTTCTGGTAATTCCTCGATAACCAGTGCCTTTTCAGGTTGCGGAATATCATCGATTGGCTTTTCGAATTCATCTACAATTGTATCTTCTTCAGTAACTGCAACAGTAATGATAGGAGCGTCATCATCCTTTTGGATGGACGTTATTTCAGTAACCTCGTCTTTAGGACCTTTCTTTTTACGAATAATACGTTTAGTAGTTTTAATCTTCTGAATTTCGCCAGTGTCTGTTTTGGTTTCAGTTACCTCAACCTTTTCGGGTAATTCCTCTATAATGTGTGTGACGTCGTGTGTAATTATTTCGTCGATTGGAGTAACTGTTTCGTCTGTGAGCTCTTGTGTGGTGTGTGTGAGTGTGTCTTCTGTTTGTGTTTTTGGTTTTTTCTTTCCTTTTTTAGTCTTTTCTTTCAGGAGTTCGGCTACCTCAGTAGGTTGTTTTTCCTCAACTGTAACTGTAACAACTGGAGCTTTGTCATCCTCTTGAGTGGTAGTAATTTCCGTAACTTCTTCTTTCGGTCCTTTCTTTTTACGAATTGTACGTTTTGTGGTTTTGATTTTCTTCACTTCACCTTCATCCGTTTGGACCTCTGTTATTTCAACTTTTTCTGGTAATTCCTCGATAACCAGTGCCTTTTCAGGTTGCGGAATATCATCGATTGGCTTTTCGAATTCATCTACAATTGTATCTTCTTCAGTAACTGCAACAGTAATGATAGGAGCGTCATCATCCTTTTGGATGGACGTTATTTCAGTAACCTCGTCTTTAGGACCTTTCTTTTTACGAATAATACGTTTAGTAGTTTTAATCTTCTGAATTTCGCCAGTGTCTGTTTTGGTTTCAGTTACCTCAACCTTTTCGGGTAATTCCTCTATAATGTGTGTGACGTCGTGTGTAATTATTTCGTCGATTGGAGTAACTGTTTCGTCTGTGAGCTCTTGTGTGGTGTGTGTGAGTGTGTCTTCTGTTTGTGTTTTTGGTTTTTTCTTTCCTTTTTTAGTCTTTTCTTTCAGGAGTTCGGCTACCTCAGTAGGTTGCTTTTCCTCAACTGTAACTGTAACAACTGGAGTTTTGTCATCCTCCTGAGTGGTAGTAATTTCCGTAACTTCTTCTTTCGGTCCTTTCTTTTTACGAATTGTACGTTTTGTTGTTTTGATTTTCTTTGTTTCACCTTCATCTGTTTGGACCTCTGTTATTTCAACTTTTTCTGGTAATTCCTCGATAACCAGTGCCTTTTCAGGTTGCGGAATATCATCGATTGGCTTTTCGAATTCATCTACAATTGTATCTTCTTCAGTAACTGCAACAGTAATGATAGGAGCGTCATCATCCTTTTGAATGGACGTTATTTCAGTAACCTCGTCTTTAGGACCTTTCTTTTTACGAATAATACGTTTAGTAGTTTTAATCTTCTGAATTTCGCCAGTGTCTGTTTTGGTTTCAGTTACCTCAACCTTTTCGGGTAATTCCTCTATAATGTGTGTGACGTCGTGTGTAATTATTTCGTCGATTGGAGTAACTGTTTCGTCTGTGAGCTCTTGTGTGGTGTGTGTGAGTGTGTCTTCTGTTTGTGTTTTTGGTTTTTTCTTACCTTTTTTAGTCTTTTCTTTCAGGAGTTCGGCTACCTCAGTAGGTTGCTTTTCCTCAACTGTAACTGTAACAACTGGAGTTTTGTCATCCTCTTGAGTAGTAGTAATTTCCGTTACTTCTTCTTTTGGTCCTTTCTTTCTACGAATTGTACGTTTTGTGGTTTTGATTTTCTTTGTTTCACCTTCATCTGTTTGGACCTCTGTTATTTCAACTTTTTCTGGTAATTCCTCAATTACCTGTGCTTTTTCAGTTTGCAAAATATCGTCGATTGGCTTTACAAATTCATCTATAATTGTATCTTCTTCAGTAACTGCAACAGTAATGATAGGAGCGTCATCATCCTTTTGGATGGACGTTATTTCAGTTACCTCGTCTTTAGGACCTTTCTTTTTACGAATAATACGTTTAGTAGTTTTAATCTTCTGAATTTCGCCAGTGTCTGTTTTGGTTTCAGTTACCTCAACCTTTTCGGGTAATTCCTCTATAATGTGTGTGACGTCGTGTGTAATTATTTCGTCGATTGGACTAACTGTTTCGTCTGTGAGCTCTTGTGTGGTGTGTGTGAGTGTGTCTTCTGTTTGTGTTTTTGGTTTTTTCTTACCTTTTTTAGTCTTTTCTTTCAGGAGTTCGGCTACCTCAGTAGGTTGCTTTTCCTCAACTGTAACTGTAACAACTGGAGTTTTGTCATCCTCTTGAGTAGTAGTAATTTCCGTTACTTCTTCTTTCGGTCCTTTCTTTTTACGAATTGTACGTTTTGTGGTTTTGATTTTCTTCACTACACCTTCATCCGTTTGGACCTCTGTTATTTTAACTTTTTCTGGTAATTCCTCGATAACCAGTGCCTTTTCAGGTTGCGGAATATCATCGATTGGCTTTTCGAATTCATCTATAATTGTATCTTCTTCAGTAACTGCAACAGTAATGATAGGAGCGTCATCATTCTTTTGGATGGACGTTATTTCAGTAACCTCGTCTTTGGGACCTTTCTTTTTACGAATAACACGTTTAGTAGTTTTAATCTTCTGAATTTCACCAGTATCTGTTTTAGTTTCAGTTACCTCAACCTTTTCTGGTAATTCTTCAATGACTTGAGCATTGTCGGGTTGAATTATATTCCTAAACGGCTTTAAGGTTTCCTGTTCAAAAGTATCTTCTTCCGTCACTGCAACAGAAACGATTGGAGCCTCATCGTCTCTTTCAATTGTCGTGATTTCTGTTATTTCGTTTTTAGGTCCTTTCTTTTTACGAATCACACGTTTTGAGGTTTTGACCGTTTTAACGTCTCCCTGTTCTGTTTTGACTTTAGTTATTTTAACCTTTTCTGGTAATTCTTCAATGACTTGAGCATTGTCGGGTTGAATTATATTCCTAAACGGCTTTAAGGTTTCCTGTTCAAAAGTATCTTCTTCCGTCACTGCAACAGAAACGATTGGAGCCTCATCGTCCCTTTCAATTGTCGTGATTTCTGTTATTTCGTTTTTAGGTCCTTTCTTTTTACGAATTACACGTTTTGTGGTTTTGACCGTTTTAACGTCTCCCTGTTCTGTTTTGACTTTAGTTATTTTAACCTTTTCTGGTAATTCCTCAATGACTTGAGCATTGTCGGGTTGAATTATATTACTAAACGGCTTTAAGGTTTCCTGTTCAAAAGTATCTTCTTCCGTCACTGCAACAGTAACGATTGGAGCCTCATCGTCCCTTTCAATTGTCGTGATTTCTGTTATTTCGTTTTTAGGTCCTTTCTTTTTACGAATTACACGTTTTGTGGTTTTGACCGTTTTAACGTCTCCCTGTTCTGTTTTGACTTCAGTTATTTTAACCTTTTCTGGTAATTCCTCGATGACTTGAGCATTGTCGGGTTGAATTATATTCCTAAACGGCTTTAAGGTTTCCTGTTCAAAAGTATCTTCTTCCGTCACTGCAACAGAAACGATTGGAGCCTCATCGTCCTTTTCAATTGTCGTGATTTCTGTTATTTCGTTTTTAGGTCCTTTCTTTTTACGAATTACACGTTTTGTGGTTTTGACCGTTTTAACGTCTCCCTGTTCTGTTTTGACTTCAGTTATTTTAACCTTTTCTGGTAATTCCTCAATGACTTGAACATTGTCGGGTTGAATTATATTCCTAAACGGCTTTAAGGTTTCCTGTTCAAAAGTATCTTCTTCCGTCACTGCAACAGAAACGATTGGAGCCTCATCGTCCCTTTCAATTGTCGTGATTTCTGTTACTTCGTTTTTAGGTCCTTTCTTTTTACGAATTACACGTTTTGTGGTTTTGACCGTTTTAACGTCTCCCTGTTCTGTTTTGACTTCAGTTATTTTAACCTTTTCTGGTAATTCCTCAATGACTTGAGCATTGTCGGGTTGAATTATATTCCTAAACGGCTTTAAGGTTTCCTGTTCAAAAGTATCTTCTTCCGTCACTGCAACAGAAACGATTGGAGCCTCATCGTCCCTTTCAATTGTCGTGATTTCTGTTATTTCGTTTTTAGGTCCTTTCTTTTTACGAATTACACGTTTTGTGGTTTTGACCGTTTTAACGTCTCCCTGTTCTGTTTTGACTTCAGTTATTTTAACCTTTTCTGGTAATTCCTCAATGACTTGAGCATTGTCGGGTTGAATTATATTCCTAAACGGCTTTAAGGTTTCCTGTTCAAAAGTGTCTTCTTCCGTTATTTCTACAGAAACAATTGGAGCCTCATTGTCCCTTTCAATTGTCGTGATTTCTGTTATTTCGTTTTTAGGTCCTTTCTTTTTACGAATTACACGTTTTGTGGTTTTGACCTTTTTAACGTCTCCCTGTTCTGTTTTGACTTCCGTTACTTTAACCTTTTCTGGTAATTCCTCAATGACTTGAGCATTGTCGGGTTGAATTATATTTCTAAACGGCTTTAAGGTTTCCTGTTCAAAAGTGTCTTCTTCCGTTACTTCAACAGAAACAATTGGAGCCTCATCGTCCTTTTCAATTGTCGTGATTTCTGTGATTTCATTTTTAGGTCCTTTCTTTTTACGAATTACACGTTTTGTGGTTTTGACCTTTTTAACGTCTCCCTGTTCTGTTTTGACTTCCGTTACTTGAACCTTTTCTGGTAATTCCTCGATGACTTGAGCATTGTCGGGTTGAATTATATTCCTAAACGGCTTTAGGGTTTCCTGTTCAAAAGTGTCTTCTTCCGTTATTTCTACAAAAACAATTGGAGCCTCATTGTCCCTTTCAATTGTCGTGATTTCTGTTATTTCGTTTTTAGGTCCTTTCTTTTTACGAATTACACGTTTTGTGGTTTTGACCTTTTTAACGTCTCCCTGTTCTGTTTTGACTTCCGTTACTTTAACCTTTTCTGGTAATTCCTCGATGACTTGAGCATTGTCGGGTTGAATGATATTTCTAAACGGCTTTAAGCCTTCCTGTTCAAAAGTGTCTTCTTCCGTTACTTCAACAGAAACAATTGGAGCCTCATCGTCCTTTTCAATTGTCGTGATTTCTGTGATTTCATTTTTAGGTCCTTTCTTTTTACGAATTACACGTTTTGTGGTTTTGACCTTTTTAACGTCCCCCTGTTCTGTTTTGACTTCCGTTACTTGAACCTTTTCTGGTAATTCCTCGATGACTTGAGCATTGTCGGGTTGAATTATATTTCTAAACGGCTCTAAGGTTTCCTGTTCAAAAGTGTCTTCTTCCGTTACTTCAACAGAAACAATTGGAGCCTCATCGTCCTTTTCAATTGTCGTGATTTCTGTGATTTCATTTTTAGGTCCTTTCTTTTTACGAATTACACGTTTTGTGGTTTTGACCGTTTTAACGTCTCCCTGTTCTGTTCTGACTTCAGTTACTTTAACCTTTTCTGGTAATTCCTCGATGACTTCTGCATTATTGGATTGAATTATATCTTTAAACGGCTTCAAAGTTTTCTGTTCAAAAGTTTCTTCTTTCGTCACTGCAACAGAAACAATCAGAGCCTCATCATCCTTTTCAGATGGCATGATTTCAGTTACTTCGTCCTTAGGTCCTTTAGTTTTCTGAATAAAACGTTTTGTTTTGATCGTCTTCACATTACCGCCGTCTTCTTTGACTTCTTTATTTTCAACTTGTTCAGGTACTTCCATAATTGCTTTTGGTGAATCTTCTGGCAACTCTTTAACTATGAGTGTAACATCAGATATGTCATTCAAGATTTCTTTATTTGCACCTGTTAAAATTTTATCAGAGCTTTCTTGGGACAGTTCCCTTTCACATTTCTGTTGTTTTTCCACAAGCTCCTCAATCAGTACTCGTGTTTGCTGTTTTGGTATTTCCCATTCATCCTCAGGTAGTTGTATTGTATGTACATTATCGCTTTCTGATAATTGTGTCGCATCTTCTATGTATTCCTCAATACTTACATCGTGACGTTTGTGCTGCTCTGGTTTCGATGGTTGTTCGTCTTCCAAAGTTTCCTCTATAACTATATTATCTTCATTGCGACCTATTTGTCCCTTCTTTTGCTTCTTTTTTAATGTGGTTCGTTTGGTTTTTATTTGAATAGGTTCATCGTTGTCTGGTGATTTTATGAATTTTGTAATTATTTCTTCAGTCTCTTCCACATCCGATGTTTTAGGTGATTGATATGTTTCATATATGTGTGGTGTGTCTTCGTGAATTTCTGTAATGTTCAATTGTTTTGGTATGTATGTGAGTATGTAAACAAAGAATTGATTGTAAAGAACCGCCTAATAGGCAAAATTTGTAATACTAAGATAACAAATTTACTTACCAGTGATGAGCGTTTCGGCATTTGCGTCGTCCTGTTTGTAAGTGTCTGTAATTGTTATTAGGTGTTCCTTAAGTTCGCTTGTACGCGTGGCGGTATTGATATGTTTTTTGTGTTGCTCGATATGTAGATCATGTTCCGATTGAAGAGCAATGTTATCAGTTACAACTAGTGGTTCTATTTTATATGGTGATACTTTAGAATCTATGGGTTGTGTAATTTGTGTGATAAAATCTTCAACTTGAGATTGTAGAACACTTTCTGTGCATTGTAAGTATGCTAATGGAGTTATTACTTTTTCAGCCTTTACTTGTTTATTTTCCATAATATTGATTTTGTCGATTAATTCAATACACACAACTTCTGTTTGCTGGATTGGTTTATTTTCTAGTAATAATTCATTTGCATTTTTCTTATCATAATCAATTATTGTAGTTTTTTGTGGTGTTTCTTGATGTACATTTTCTGATGTGAAATAACTTCTCTCAAGTTCTAAAGCAATTTGAACATTTTCTCTTTCAGGTATAAATTTGTCACTGAATTCAGATGCAGATTCTACAGTCTGAGGCTGTATCGTATGCACTCCTTGTAAAGTTATTTGAGACTGTGTTGCCTTTTCATCTTTAATACTTCGAGTATCATTTAGGGCTTTTATGTTTTCTTGAGCTATAATTTGAGTTTGTTCTAAATGTGTCATTTCCTGTAATGTAGGTTGAGCAATTACATTTTTATCAATAATAGTTTGCAAATCTTCATTCGTCTCTTGTGCATTTTTTTCGCTGGTAATATAACTAATATGTTGTTGAACTTGGTAACTAGCTTGATTAATATCGACTTTAAAAGCAGCCCTAAGATTGTCGGCAGTATCGTACACAAATGGTATTGTATGCCGTAATTCTTCGAATGTATTACATATTTCATGAGCGAGTTCGCTTTTTTCATTTTGAGGCACTATTAGTTCATCACCACCTTCAACAGATAATGTTTCAGTGACTGTGATGTGATGCTTGGACTCGATATCTATGTTGTGTTTTTGTTCAGTCACTTTATCTCTATCTACAAATAATTCTGATTCATTTTCCGGAGTCATGATATCCAATACTGTGACATGCGATTGTGCTTGTATAGATACTACAGGTAATTCTTCATTGGGCAAGTATCGAACGTCAAGTTTATTTTCAGACTCTTTTATATGTCGTTCTTCGACAGTTAAAGGTAGTTGAGACTCAAATTTTACATCTGGTTTTTTTGCTATTAAATATTTAATATCATCAAATGGAATTTCATTTTCTGATATTTTTGTTTCAATCGTGGTAATGTGTTTAACAGATTCTAATTTAATATTTCCTTTTTCAGGTCTCTGAGTATGTTTAATATTAAATGAGATATCTTTTTCATTAGCTACTATTTCTTCAACATTAATATGTTTTCCTAATTCTACATTAAGAACGGGATAAATGTCATTAACTCTTTGTGATGTACTAAAAACATCGTGTTGTTCTGTGACAAGTGGTTCACTAACATTTAGAGATTGAAGAGGTTCTATTATAAGATTGCTGTACTCATTATTTACAGACTTGTCATTTACATTTTCTATCAAGTCCAAAATCTGTTGTTCTCTTATATTGAGCGATTCGTGTGGCTTGTATGCTGTGGCAGGTTTCGATAATTCTGGGATTTGTTTAGTTTTAAGTTTTTCTACCTTTTCTGCAAGCGTTTCTTCACTAACTCTGACATGTTCGGTAGTTTGAACGCTTATATTGGCATTTTCGCTTTTAATAACTGGCCGTGCGGCGAAATCTGTATCTTTTTCATTAACTACTGTTTCACCTACAGCAAGGTATGATTGTAATTGGACGTTGACTGATGGAACTGCCGATTTGCTTGGCTCGTGATCAATTTTAAGCGACTCCGCTTTTTCAGTAGTTAGTACTTGTAGCATATCAATATATTTATTGCTGCCCTGAGTTGAGCATTGAACTTGTTCTGTCGTAGCTTCATGCCGTTTCGCTAAATCAGATTCCTTCTCCCCTAAGACTGTAACAAATTGTTGAACGGTTTCTTGGATGTCATGACTCCTAATAGCAGTTGATGGTGGTTTTGAACTTGGAACGTTAAGTTCCTCACTTTCACAGTTTGTGACAATCTCTGATTGAGCTAGATAATGGTATTCACTCAACATCTGATTTGCGACTGACATTTTTATTTCCGGTTTATTCGTAAATTCTTGTTCCTTTTCAATAGGACATACTTCTGATATAGTTTTTGCGGTTGTTTCTAAAATATTTTGTTTTGCTTCGATATATTTTTCATGCGATTTCGAATGAAATTCCTTTTCTTTTTCTGCATGTACATACTCCAGCCCTATAATATGTTTTTGTAGGTCGCTTTCTGAAATATTGGCGGCTGCTGTTTTAGGTAAAGTTTTGCTCATAATCTCAACATTAGTTAGAGTAGTTGTTTCAGTATCTATTGTTCCTGATAATGGCACAAATCCCACTGTGGGTTGACACGTCAAGCTTATTTTATCAGCTATTAATGGGTTTTCTACCTCAGCCGTCTCCACGATGGTGGCGACTAGTGCTTGATTCTCCGTAAACTCGGAAGCAGCACTACCTTTAATGACAGTTTCGGAGGGCATTATTGATTCGGCCTCGGCAGTGATTATCTCTGTCTGCTGTGGCGTATAAGAAGGTACTGGAACTACACAGCCCTTGCTTTCGGAGAATCGTTGGATATGAATATCATCTATGGGCTCATTGGTTATTACTTCCTCTATGTTGGCTGCTTTACCATATATATCATCTACTATAAATGTTGCAGTTTTAATGTTATAATGACTTTGATCAGTAGTTTTATTTGAAGTGTTTGTGTGTGATAGAGTTTCTGTCACTTGAAGACTGTGTTTATGCCCTAAAATTATATCTGCTTTGTGCTCATCTGGTTTCATTGAGCCTCTAAATACATCCTCGGACTCTACTGTTAATTTCTCTACACATTCTGGTACTTGTAGCGCATATAAAGAAACTGCTGGAGCTACCATCTCAGTTGGTTTATTTTTTTGCAATATTCCTTCTGACAAATGAACTAATATTTCTTGTTCAGTAACTGCTTCAGAAGTTATAGTAGTCGGTTTTACCTTCATAGATAGAGTATCATTTATAAACGTGCTCGAAGACGTCTCCGCAAAATTCTCTTCGACAATGATACCTTGCGTGGAATCGAAGGATACAGTTGCGGTTGCGGACTTGTGGTGACTTGGAACATTTAAAACATTTTCTTTTTCATTTGATTCTGTGGTTACAACTACAAGTTCTTTGTGTGCAACGTTGTCCACATTCGCTTTCTGGTGTTTAGAGGTGAAATTTTCACCTTCCGTAAATTGTAAACCTATGTCTGGTATTAGTTCGCTGGATATGGCGACTGTTCTTCCAGAAATGTTGGTTTCTACTTTCATTAATTTTGGTTTCTCACTCGAATTGTATTCTTTCTCTTTTTCATGCCTCAACACTTCTGTTATACTAATAGCCTCATTCGTAGAAATTACTTTTGGACAAACAAATTTTCCAGTCGGCATAACATCGGCTTGCATATGAGTTGGTATATCGAGTGATTGCATTTGGTATACCTCGATTGGTGTTAATAATGTCGAATTGAATTGTGTTTCTTTGTATTCAGGCGATTCTACTTTAATTTGTGTAATGTTATCATTAATGCAAACTTCTTTAGTAACTGCAATTTTTCTATCGCTATCCAATTCTATTTTAGCAACTTCAGTGATGTGAATATTATTTTTTGAAAACTCTTTTTCTGATAAAGATGTTATCACTTCTGTCACGTTCAAACTTTCATTTTCAAAAAATACCGTTGCGGCTTCATTTTGATTAACCTTTGCTCTATCTAATTTTTCTAATTGTTCTTGTACTGTTGTTTGAAGAACACTAATTTCTTTATATAAATCACAATGTTCAGTTGCTTTTTCGCCTAAATTTTTCGCAAGAGACAGAATATCTAAGCTATCTGCAGTAGTCACAAATTCCAAAACAGAAGTTTTTAAGGGATGTGTCGGCACCTCTTTAGCAGACATGACGTCATGATCTTTACCAACCTTAAGCACATTCTCAGCCTCAGTTGTCTCTGTTTCCTCGACCGTTAAACAAATGTTCGGAACAAATGATTGTTTGATGTTTTCTGGTGATTTTTTAAAGTTTGCAGCGACAGTCTCTTGCTCATGAACGACTGGAGCAGTCACAATGCTCGCCACATTTGTAATGTATGTTTCTTTTGCGGATTCATCGATAACGGCCTTGCTTTCATATTCCATTTGTTTGACAGTTGTCATAGTTGTTGTCTCCATAGTAACGAGAGGCTCAGTGGCACCTACATCAACATTAGCTTTAGCTGATGATTTATCTTGTTTGACAAATAATTCCGTTTCACTTTCGTGAATCTGAATCTCTTCAACTTGATTATTGTCTAATGTGGAAATAGAGACATGAGCGCGCGTGTCCGTGCGTTTAGGCCCATTTTCTTCTAGCTTTGTCTCACATTCATGAATATCCGCCTCGATGTTAAATGTGTGTTGTTGTTCATTGATACCGATATTAGCATGTTTTTCTGCTAATTTTTCAGAAGTAAATTCTGATTCTTTAATGTGTGATGTTGTAATAATATTACTTAAACCGGCGTAATATGGAATATCTTTTAAAACAGTACATTCGGTTGGGGTATTTTCTATTATGAAATCTCCTTCTTTTTCATTAGCATCGCCCAATGTTACAATTAAACTGTCTTTGCCTATAATATCAACATTGGCCTCCTGACTTGGGGGATATTTCAAAGAATCTAGTGACCCTTCTTTTTCCTGAACATTGTGTATTTCGGTAAGAATTTGGTTTGAAACCAAAATGTTTTTACGCGCCGTTTCCGTTGGGACAATTAGTTCGGGATAATATTTGCCTGATTTGTCCTCGACAAACACTTCTCCGACCACTAAACTTTCGTGTAAATTAAAGTTAAGTTTTGGTTTTGCAAGTTTATTACCTTGTTTAGTAAATTTTTGTTCATCAATATGGTCCGTAATTTCAGTCACATTTACGCTTCGATGAGGCGAAATTGCAACAGATGCATTTAATAGAGATTTTTGTGACTTTGCTATGGGATTTTCGTTCTGTTCTGCATATGGTTCGCTGACATTGAAAGCTTCTTGCAATAATAAGGAAGATTTGGCGCTCTCTAAATTGGCACTTGCTACTTTTAAATCATTAAGGGAAATATCCGTTAATACTTCGACCGTTTGAATATTATCATGGGTAATAATAGTCTTGTGTGCTGTGCTTGTCGAGAGGGCTGTTGCAGTTGGCATACATTCAACGTTACTGTCAGGTACGACTTCACTAACTTGCACACACTCAATGGTACTTAGGGTCGGTTTTACAATAACTTTCGCATTTTCTTGAAGTTCTAAACGATATTCATTCTCCTCGACATACGTTTCTGAATGAACGACTGGATGTGTCGTGTCGAGTTTACTTAAAGCGTTCTTGTTATTGGGTTTTTCTGTAAGCATGTGAACGGCTTCATCGGAGTGTATAACTTCAATTTTAGTCTCGTGGACCTGAGCTGGCACTGTGTTGCTGTATAGTCCGCGTCCATCATCCAGTTCTCTGACTTCCTCTATTTTATTTAATACGTCTTTCTGTGTTGGCCTCAAAATTATTATTTCCTTATTTTCAATTTCCTCGACATTCTTTTCAATTAACTCTTTCTTATGTTTTATTTTACGTTGCCTTTTCGTATCTGTGAAATGACATGAGTGTATTGTTTTATTGAGTATTGATAGACTTTTAATTGTTAATAGTTATATAGATTTAATCAGTGTCCGTTATGCTGTATATTAAATAATAGCAAATCCATACTCACTTTCCATTTAGCCATCGGTGCGCTCCTTTTGTTATTCGTGCCACACAATCAATCATATTAAAATAATTTGAAGAAGCATTGCGTTTAAATAAGCCCTGCTGTTAGCTGCACGTAATAAATACAAATTATAGTAGCAATTAATATTACATACTCAGATGTTCGCTAAATGTTATCCAAAGCAAGAGTTATAAAGGTAAGCGAGAAAGATAGTGAAAAGCGAATACCTGATTGTTTAGAGACGTGTTCATGTGTTGTGTCGAGCGAATGTAGTAGCACGTCTTCAGACTGCTCTTCTTGGATGATAATGTCTCTCTTTTGCTCTTTTACTTCCTTTACCAATTTCGACTCTTTTGCTTTAACCTTTTTGATTTTCTCTCCTGATTTAAATACCTGCAACTTGGCTTTTGTTATGGCCATTCCGATGTCACTCACCGCCTTGCACATATAAACACCTTCCAAAGTTTTTGATACTTTCTTGATTATGCAGGTGGTGCGGCTTCCATCATTTTCAATACAAAATTGGTCATCAGTCCTGATTACTTTGTCATCTTTATACCATAGAATTTCTAAAATAAATTTATATATATAATGTTAGTGAATAATATGGAGATCATCCGTAATCATGCGAACATTAATATTACCTGGCGCTGGGTTTCCACTATAAATAGCCTCGAATGTAACGGTTTCCTCTTCGTGTACTCGCTCGCCTAAGATATCCTTGACGAATGTGGGCACTGCCTGTGTCGCTATATAAAAAATCATTATTAGCATTATACGGCTATCCTATGAATCATCACTATGAATGATGTGTATTTAATACATTATAAAAAGTAAGTATAATAACAAAAACCCGACTACTGAAAATATTACCCTCTGAAATTAAAACATATTAAACAGAATAATACTCTCATTCGAAATTGCAACTGTTCCATATTTATTGTTCATTAAATAAATATTCAATGCATCAAATTGTCACGCCGTTTTCATATAGGGATAGACAAAGACAAAGGAGCGCCACTTACAACGATTCTGATACAACTCCCTTACTTTCGCATCCAGAATAATAAATAAATGTTTTATTGTATATACCATACCTATATATTATTCATAGTGACCTTCGTAGGATGGCCGTGTTGGTATGCCACGTACCCTAACAAAACTCGGTTTATATAGACAGGTGGCGTGGCGCGGCGCTTGAATTTATTTATTATCAGATCATTCTCGAAATGTTTAGAATATAGAAAACATGCAAAAATTTGCAAAAGTGAACTTAAGCTGTTCACTTTTGTAAACTCCTTACAATACAGTTTTATAGGGGATACATACATAGCTGGATTCATAACATACATAGATACATAATGTCTCCAGCTGCTGTGTAAGACATTTGAATATGTTTTAGAGCTCTTCAGATCAATTTTGAATTTATTAAAACAATTCAGAACATTCTCCTCCAATGAGAGTTATTTTTAATAATTTAAAACATCTCGACATATTTCAAGCATTCTCGATTTTTTTAAATAATCCATATCATCACTTGTCAATCAGAATTAAATATTTTAGATCATTTGGTTATCGAATTTTGTCATCGTAATGAAAATGGAGTATTCCAGATCATTTTCGATATTCCTAAAACAATCAGAAACATTATTGACTAATAAGAATTATTTAAAATAATTTCAAACATCTTAATACATTTGAAACCGGTAACACTTATTTATAAATAATTTAAAACAAGAATATTCTCGACCAATAAAGAATTAAAACATTTTAATAAATATAACATCTAAATTTAATTAATTCAGAGCATTTCAGATCAGCTCGAAAATAATCCACAACGTTCATAACCGATTTGAATTAAATTGAAATCATACAAATATAATGTAGAGCTTCCCAGATCATATTCGAACAATCTAAAACATTTTCGCGATAAGATTATTTTTTTAACTCAATAAGAGGGGTGTTACAAGTTTGACTTGTCTGTGTATCTGTGTGTCTGACGGTGTCATCTGGTTTGACAGTTTGCTGTACTTGGGACTTGAGTTTGTGTATTATGGGGTATCAGGATAATTGGGAACAACCTTCTCTATTGGAATTAGTTAGGATGTTTTTTTAACGATGCTTTTCTTCAATAAATGGCCGGTCTTCACATATGGCAGGATGATGGGAGCTCATTCTAATATAAAATGTGGTTGTCGGTCCCAGCCCTATAATACACAAACTTAAGTCCCAAGTCCAGCAAACTGCCTATAGTGTATGAGGAATACACATATATATGATACAGTACGTGACACAATCTCGAGCGTATCGGCAGAACACGCCTGCTATCGGCGTGGGCAGACGTGTGGCATAATACGTTGGGCGAACCTGTTATTATAGTAATCCTTAGTTACCAGTGTTACAACTGCATGAGGTAACTGCACTACACTGCTAAACCAGACGATACCGTTATTTTCGGAAAACTTTGAATTGACCAACACCTCAATCTTTCCGTGATCACGATGGCTGCAAAGCTCTCGAAACTTCGGAATAATAATGAAGCGGCCAAGTGCGAGTCGGACTCGCCCATGAAGGGTTCCGTAGCAGCAAGTAACATAATATAAAAGTTCGCGTAGTTCGTTGATCGATTTTTATTTTTGAATTGATTGAATGTAAGGTGAATTGCGGTTTACGATTTATGACGTATTAAAAAAAAAAACTACTTACTAGATCACGTTCAAACCAATTTTCGGTGGAAGTTTGCATGATAATGTTCATCATATTATATATTTTTTTAGTTTTATTTTAAAAGTTACAGGGGGGGGGGGGCAACTTTTTATCACTGTGTCTATTATTATTATTATTCGTAACTATAAAAGCTTGTATGAAGAGACTTGTGGATGTGAAGGAAATGAGGGAGTTGTGTAAGAATTGGGGCAAGTGGCGCTCTCTGCCTATCCCCGTGGGAAAAAGACGTGACAATTTGATTGATTTGTTGATATAAGCAAATCGATAATAATACATAATAGATAATTTGCTACTTAATATTTTAAATAAGAAAATAAATAAAACTTTGTTTTTTTGTCTCATTACTAACCCGCGACAACTGACCTCAACCCTCCTGATGATAAGCAAGAGGAGGTCCATAAGTAAAGACGACTGAAAAAATCGAGTTAGTTCACGGCTGCATCAGTCGCTGTCACTATTCCGGCCAAAGGTGCTTCTTCACACATCACTTAAAGGATCCAAGGTCATAGCATGGAGAGAACACATAGGCAGGCAAAGCTTTCTACTTGTCGATTGTTCTACGAAGAAAAGTCGCACCGAACTTCTTAGTTCGACTGCCGATTTGGTCCATAGAAAGCGAATGCGGGAATGCGGGAATTACGGGTGTAAAAAGACAAGGTAGGAACAAGGTTAAAAAGCTCCTCGGAACATTCTTCATGGTATAGGCGATTGAGGACGCACAGAGCCGCCATGTCTGCGTAGTTGCAGGGGGCTCTAGAGTTCGCGTGACCTTTGTTTGCATCACCTATAATTCGGACCGCTGGGCGCTGCAATGCATCCAGGGCATCAAGAAGATACTTGGCAGAGCCGTCCCAGAGGTGCGAACGGTATTACGCGCAAGAGCGAATCTGAGCCTTGTATAATAGCAGGCGAAGGTCTGACGCGAAGAACCGCCGCACCTTGTTTAGTATGCCAAGTTTGCAGGAGGTGGTTTTAATGGCCCGCTCGATGTGGTCCCTGTGATTCAGCGAAGGGACATTCCAAGAATGTTTAGTCTGTTCTAAGTACTTGTAGCCTTGCTACAACAGACTCTCTCATATTGGCTATCACCTGTTGTCCGGCTGTGGGGCGGGCAGCGTAGTGTCCATGCACCGTACTGTCATCTGAATGCCTGATCTAAGATCCAGCATGTCATTGATATGCAGAAGGAACAAAGTCGGCGACAGCACAGAGCCCTGAGGAACGCCCGCATTTACCGACATCCTGCGCGATGCGCTTCCATTCACAACAACGCGTATGGAGCGGTCACGCAGAAAGTCGGCTATCTAGCCCCGCAGATGGTCAGGTAAACCATATGCCTCGAGCTTGGAAAAAGGGCCTTGTGCCAGACCCTATTAAACGCTTTGGAGATGTCCAAGCCAGGGCCTCTCTGTTACCATCCAACGCTTTACCCCAGACATGCGTGGTGTACGCCAGAACGTCATCAGTTGACTATATCGGCCTAAAGTCACATTTACGGTCATTAATCAGCTGGTGACCCTCTAGGTAGGCCATGTGGCGAACATTAATTATCCGCTCCATAACCTTGCACAGCAATCGGACGGTAGTTTGCCGGGTCTGAACGCTCGCTTTTTTTGGGACCGGTTGCACATTGGCCCCCCTCCAACCCCAAAGCACACAGCTCGACGAGTACGAGAGCCGGTATAGCCTCGTCAAGATGGAAGTCAATTCCGCTGCACAATTCGTACTATTATTATTATTAACTCATTGCAAATTGCAATTACCTAAAGAAGCGAACTCTGTGTTATAAACACGTGGACGGGGTCGATATGCGGGGAAGTGGGGGCAGGCTGTAGCGACAGTAGTATCTGCGCCGATGGATAGATGCTTGTGTCCGCCGTACCATAATGTTCGCATATATATACGCTTCAACGACGAGACGTCACCCGGCTAGTAGTGGCCCTATACGCAACACGCGTATAGCTGGAGATCTCCTTTCCTTTTCTAACATGTGAAATAATCCTCCGCATAATTTTAGAAAGAGGCGCCTCCATGTTTGTAGCAAACTTAACACAAGGGTCATAAATGTCTAAACACAATAATAAACTAAGCGGATGAAGTTACCCTTGAGAGCCGCTTGCAGCTCCTCCATGTGCGTCACCCACTCGGGCTTCCTGTACTCCTTAGTGCCAATGATACCTGCAAGCAACAACGAACATTGAAATACTTATTAGGATGCCAACGTGGCAAGTGTTCTCTGTAGTGCGTGGTGTGTATGTATGAGTGTAGGAAGAAGGACGACGTGTACACCGCGGCACTACTGCAAACATAAACATGAATTAATGCGATCGCAAACACGTGGATGTGCTTGGGCTTGTAACAGTTCTTACTTCCAACTGAGAGGGCAGCGACCGTGCTGCTAACACCCAAAGGATTGTGCGCTTCGAATTTTATTTCACCCGTGTCATCTTCGTACACCTCGGGAATTATTAATATCGATGTGCCATCGTCCATTTCCTCTATTTGGTATTCTTGCGAATGCTTCATTTCGACACCATGCTTGTACCACCTGACATTCGGTTTGGGCATACCCACAGCTTTCGCCTCCAGCCTGAAAAGGAAACTTGCAATGAAATGTGGGCAACATTCGCTTATAAATAGCACCTAATGTTAAGCTACCCTATGAGTAAAGGCGACTGCAGCTACGCACAGAGATGTACAGTTGTGTCTGCTTGGTGAGATTCCTCATTACGCTGATTCCAGGATTATAGGACAGAGGTATGATTTGAGTTGAGAGGCAGCCTCGCATATTTACGACAGCGGCCAAGGGATGGAGACGAACGAGAGGGGGCGGTAGTGTGATCGGAGGTGCCCCACGGATGCCCGGAAACTAAGAGCGAAGTGTTAAGGCTCTGCCGGCAGCGTTCGTGGTTGTAGTTATATAGTGGAAACAAGGACTGCACACATTTTTTAAATTATATGGAAGCACTACCCTCATGTTAGGCTGGAGAGCGGTTCATGAATGGAGGCGACTGACTCTTCAGTTAATAAACTTTGTGTCATATCCACTATACCGGGCTATTTGGAACCTGCAACTTACAAGATGATCCCGAAACACGACTAAGTCACTTCACGATCTGTATATTTACTCCGGATCTGCAGGCTGGGCGCCACTACCTACCACACTTTGACAAACCAGGGGGGCGTATGCGAAAAGGCTTCGAGGACGTGTTTCGTTTAGTGTCAAATACGAATACGCAAGCAGTAATTGTGAAAGGAATGTACCAAATCATTATAGCATTATTACTATTATATTATTATATATATTAAGGTGTACATTGGTATGGCAGTTAATTCACACAAATATAATGCGTTATTAATGTCACCCGCCATTGTGATAGCAAAATGGCGGCTCACTTGTTGTGATAACTACGAATAAGGTACATTGAATTTCATTTTATGTACCTTTAGGTTTATTGCTTTCATACTTACAGCATGCGTGTGCGATACAGTTCACCCGCCACCATTATGGACACTCAAATGTTATTTATTGTGCCAATGAAGTTTAACTGTCAAAACGAAGACAGTTAAGTTTTTAAGAAAAATCCTTAACGTTCGAGGAACTCTCCACAATCTTTTGTAAAATAGAAGCAATTATGAATTCGCGCCCTTTATGTCTGTCAAATGACCCGGTTGAAATTGAAGCGTTAACGGCTGGTCATTTTTTAATTAATAGACAATTGACCTTAATACCTGAATATAACTTGCCTGATACGTTCACTTCTAGACTGTCACGTTGGCAATATTTACAACATTGCTCTCAGCAGTTTTGGAAAAGGTGGAAATGTAAATAACTTAACACATTACATCAAAGAGCCAAGTGGTTCACCTCCTAATATTAAAGTAGGAGACTTGGTAATGATCAAACAGGTTTATATAAATAGCCTTGGGCTAGAGTGGAAAATATTCATCCGGGCAAAGATGGTATAGTGCGCTCGTGCAGCGCCACGTTAGAGTGCCATATTGCAACGATTGCAACGGTCCGTGCAAATGAAATTAAAATATTAAATTTAGTACAAATGGAACGTGTATGTGGTGGCTGAAGGCGAAGAGACCTAAGGTGAGTGTACTCAGGGTATTTTTGAGCTACGATTTCTGCTTCCTGAATCCCACACTTTCCATACTAATTTCACAATCATACAGACCGTGAAGTGATTTGGCCGCGTTTCGGGATCAGCTTGTAAGTGTCCGGTTCCAACTAGGCCGGCATAGTGGATGTTACTCACAGTTATTGAATTGTAGTAGCAGTGACATCCATTCATGGACCACACTCCAGCCTTACATCAAACGGGGTGCTGTCAAACACCCATTGCCATTAGAGTTACACAATCGGCCCGCAGACCAAAATTCAAAATTCAAAGTCATTTATTCATTTGGTTTTTACAAACACTTAGGAAGAGTGAGGGGACTCTACCGAGTGTTCGGAAAGGCTACAGACTGAGAAGAACAACAGCCTTGTCGTCAAAGAAATCTCTAATGCTATAGTAAGCCTTTTGGCAAAATTTAAGTTTATTAAATTTTTTGAATTTATTAACTGTAAGATCAGGCACATTACTTGGCAGCGTATTATACATACGGATACAGTTGCCAGCGAAAGAATTACTTATTTTGTGGAGCCTATATGTGGGCACAGCGAGTTTATCTTTGTATCTTAAATTAAAATTATGACGATCACTGTTTTTGTGAAAATTATTAATGTTCTTACGAGTGTATAACAAATTCTCATATATATATTGAGAATAGACAGTCATTATATTGATTTTTTTAAATATTTCTCTTAATGACTCCCGGGATCTCATACCGTAAACAGCACGGACAGCTCTCTTTTGGAGAACGAAAATACATTCAATGTCAGCAGCATTACCCCACAGTAGTAGGCCGTAGGACATAATACTGTGGAAATAGCTAAAGTAAACTAAGCGCGCGGTTTTAATATCAGTTAATTGATGGATTTTCTTTACTGCATATGCTGCTGAACTAAGTCTGCCCGACAATTTCTTAATATGAGGTCCCCACTGAAGTTTAGAGTCCAATGTTACGCCCAGAAAGAATATCCGGCAGCATATATCCGGAGCATTTTTATAACTAGGACGAATGGACGTTTTGTTAGCTGCGGAGAGATATTAGACGCATAATAGGTATTTACTTTACTTAAACATATCTGTGACCTAACATTTGACACACCAATGTATACGAATACGTGTTCCAACTGGTACCACTGAGCTACTCTGATGATGGAGCTCGAAGGTAGAAGATGAGCAAGTCAACAAGAGATGCTTTAACTAAAACGTTTACTCACTTTAAGCCTTTAGCTGCTCAAGTGCTATTATCAAATTAAAGACCTGGAGTACCTTATGATAAATCATTAGGATATATTACTAAAGTTGTTAAACACTTCAAATCCTTCCTTTAAAATTTTTATTTTGATTTTTGACTAATACTTTGTTTTTTAATAAATCATTTGAATACAGTTTAGTTTTCCAGATTATTCTCGAATTTTTTTGTACAATCGTTAAGGTTCAGTTATTTTCGAGCAATCTGAAAAACCATATAGCAGAAAACTCATTAAAACTGATGTTAAATTATTTAAAATATTGTCTTTTCCTATCCTTGTTGGAAAAAGGCGTGACATTTAGATTAATCTTAAATTTGAATACATTGAATACATTTTAGAGCTTTCCAGATCATTCTGAAAATTTTTAAATAAATACAGAACGTTCTAGAATACTCTGGAATGTTGTGAAATGCCCTAGAGTATTCTCGAAATTTCCATAGAGCAAAATTTAAGCCGTTATATCTTTAAAAGCCCTTCAGCTAAAAACGGAAACCTAATTCATGGATAAGAGATAGTTGTACTTCATAGTTGAGATTTATCGGCACGCACTTTCTATATTGGTATAATTATAATGCTAATTTAATATTGAAACTAATTTGTGACCTGGTCAGCTCTCCTTCCGTCAGCACTATCACCGTCGGCAGAGCCTTAATGATTCGTGGGGCGAATTCTTCTGTATCGCTCGTTCTCTGAAAACATTAAAAAACACATTAAATTACTGTCCAAATTAACATTAAAAATATCATATATCGCATATATTTATGTGCTCATGTTATAGTTTAAAGTATTTTAACTCTGTGTGCTCTCGTCATTCAATCTATTTTTATCACTTTGACATATGACCTCGGCCCGCCTGATGATATGCAGGAGGAGGTACAAGTGACGATGACTAAAAGAACCGGATGGTACACGGCTGCCTCAGTCGCCGTCACTATGCCGGCCAAATGTATCACGCATCGCTCGAAGGATCCAAGGCTTAGGATGGAGAGAACACATGGGCTGGCAAAGCATACCACTTGTCAATTGTTTTACAAAGAAAAGATGCACCGAACTTTTTAGTTCGACTGCCGATTCGGTCGATAGAATGCGGATGCTTTCCCCGACCTGTACGGGTATTACGGGTGTGAAAGGATGACAGGTTGAACAACAAGGTTAAAGAGCTCTTTGGAATATTCTCCGTGGTATAGGCGATAGAGGACGCACAGAGCCGCCATGTCTTTGCGTAGTTGCAGGGGCATCACCTATAATTCGGACAGCTCGGCGCTGCAATGAATCCAGGGCATTGAGAGATATTTGGCAGAGCCGTCCCAGAGGTGCAAACAGTACTCCGCGCAAAAGCGAATCTGAGCCTTGTATAGAAGCAAGCGTAGCTCTGGCGCGAAGAACCGCCGCACCTTGTTTAGGATGCCAAGTTTGCGGGAGGTGGTTTTAATGGCCCGCTCGATGTGGTCCTTGTGATTCATAGTGAGTTATAATAATTACCTCGTCACTGAGAACATCCTCCTCGGGGCTTGCGACGTACTCGTAAGCTGAAAATCAAGATTTACGTTTTATTAAATCATTACACATAAAGGCAGTACATAAAGCGCCAAGTAGATGGTGGCAACATGCTCGAACAAAATATGTGCGCAGAGACGCATGGCAAGTTTGTAACAGGCGGAGCGTTCTCCGCGCAATTTTGTCCCATGCTCATGCAATTATATATACTCGTATATTGTAGGTACCTTCAACGAGCACTGTACACATAGTGGTGCAACAACCAAACTCATTAATGGCTTTACACATATAAACTCCACTCATCTCCGGAAAGGCTTCTCTTATTATCAATTCGCAAGAACCGTTCGCTTGTCGTCCAAATTGTACATCTCTAGCTTTCTTTAGTTGGTTCCCTTCGCGGTACCATGTGACAAGAGGAGTAGGGTGCCCCGACACGAAGCATTCCAGCAATATTGGCTCTCCGTCCATAACCACAGTGGGACGAAGCGGCATGAGGAATAATGGGCCACGCGGCTCAATATTGTCGTACTTCAGCTCGCTCACATCCACACTAGCCGAGCATGCAACAGAACCTCCGAAATTCTCTGCGCGACATGTGATAACGTCACAAAACTCATTGTTGATACGCTCTATGCAAAGAGATGACGAGTTCTGTTTGGTCGTGACGTAGATTTCGTCCAATTTGTTTTGTTTGGCATATGCAGTGATCTCCATTGTGCCCAAAAACCACTGGAACGAGGCGTTCGGAACAGATTCCACAGCTACATCTATTATAACCGTGCTGTCCGCCTTCACAGCGATGGGTCGGAGTGTTTTTGTGAATGTCGGCGCGTGTACAGATTCCTCTTCCACTTTTATAACTTTCACCGAACACGCCGACTTGACAATATGGTTGTTAGATTGAACGACCACTTCATATTTGCCGGTCATGCTTCTGTTCAACTCGCCAATTTTTAACACAGATGTACTATTATCAGTGATTATGGAGACATCATCTGATGGTGACAAGTGTTTATTGTTTCTAAACCAATCTACTTTAAAATCGTTAGCTTTAAACTCAATAGAAAGCTGAATTTTTGATTTTTCTGGTACAGAAAGCGCTTTTAAACATTTTACAATAACAGGAACAACTTCAATAATATTTTTATCTGTAAATAAAGGTACATACTTTGTAGATAACTCACACAATAACGTATGCGTTTGTATGCTCATGCTCTGTTATAAAATACCTTCGTGTCCATGCATCTGTGAAACTAAGTTCGTTTAATATCCGGTTGCGTTCCCTTTTTAAATATATGCCATTGCATCTGAGCAAGTGCATGCCCATGCTAATAAATTATTTTCATTCTGTTACGTTTACTCAATAGTAGACCAAAGTCTGCTGATAAACAATATTAGTGCAAAGCTCCTCATAATTCGAAATTAACAAGTATTTTAAAAATAATATCACAGACAGCGTCTTTTCTTTGTAGAACAATCGACAAGGGGAATGCTTTGCCAGCCCAATGTGTTCTCTCCATCCTACGACCTTGGATTCTTGAAGCGATGCGTGAAGAAGCACCTTTTGCCGGCATAGTGACTGTGACTGAGGCAGCCGTGAACAAACTCGTTTTTTTCAGTCATCGTTACTCTTGGACCTCCTCTTGCTTATCATCAGGCGGGACGAGAAAGCCCCATAAACAGGGAGTGGGCTTTGAGAAATACTGTAGCTGAAGCTCAAGAAGTAGTACAGGAAAAGAAAAAGACCTACAAATAAAAGAAAATCTCAGAGAGTAGGCTTTAAGAAAATTTGTTGTTGGTATTTAATTTGTTGTTGGTAATTAAGAATTTCCTGGAAAGGAAAAAAAGGAAGTTAATCTACAAAAAGAAATGAGATGCCATCAAAAACAAAACTTGTAAAAAAAAACAAGCCTCGCAACTCAGTCCTTTTACCGTAAAAAGTTGTGAGATCCATGTTATACCAAGTCGGTTGATTTATTCAGTCCCTACTTAAGGGACCTTCTGTTTTAAGTTATTACGTAATTAGATAATCTAGCAACATCTTGTAGTGACCACATTAATATTAATAATCTTTTATGTTTATTAAATAAAACAGATGGACTTGGCCATCGCATGAAAACACATTGTAACTTACAAGCAATACATATTATCTATATACATATAATAAAATTGAAGTGTCTGTTTGTAATATTGAAATAACCGTTTTTTAATACATGTATATGAATATATATACGGTACATACACCAAAATGACATTTTTTACAATTTTTGTCTGTCTGTCTGTTCGTTTGTTCCAGCTAATCTGAATGGCTGGACCGATTTTGACGGGACTTTTATTGGCAGGTAGCTGATATAACAAGGAGTAACTTAGGCTACGTTTATTTTAGAAAAAATATTTTATAATAAATAAAATTTTAAAAAAATCCCATACAAAATTGCGTGCGTTCAGAAATTTATTTTGGGTAAACTAGAAAAATATATCGCTGCTGAGAATTGAAAAAAAATATTATTCTACTATTATTATTATTATCCTATAATACTATTATTATAAATGTGAATGTCCATTTGTTTGTTACGCTTTCACGCAAAAAATGCTCAACCGATCATGATGAAATTTTGTACACATATTCTTGAAGGTACTCGTATCAGAAGTAACATAAAATACTTTAAAAAAAATACGAAAAGTAAAAAAGTTGACAAAAAATTTTCTTTTCCTATTATAAAAATAGGAAAAAGGAGTTGGTTCAAACCCTGAGTACTCTAATACCATCGCACTGTATTACCGACAGTCACGTCAACATCTAATCCATCAACTGTACTATGGAGATTATGCACTATACTTTCCATAGACTATACTTTTCTTTATTCTTATTTCCTTCTTTTACTACTCGTATATGCATATCCTACTATTGTTATAAATGTAAATGTGAGTTTGATTGTCACGTTTTTTTTTATTTTTGGAGGTACTAGAAGTAACATAGGTTACTTTTAATTTTAAAAAAAAATATTTTTACTATAGTTTCCAATAGACTACAGTTTTAGCTGTTTGGATTATATTTTTATTTCCGTCTGTCATTTTTATATGAGTTATCGAGTTATAAATACAAAAAAGTCGAATTGAGAACTTCCTCCTTTTTATGACTGTGTAATAAACCAAATTTTACGCGGGTGAAACCGCAGGCACAGCTAGTACTAAATAAGATTGTATAGTGCCATTGCAATCGCGCCGACTAAGTTGCGAGATTTGTTTTTTTCGTTTTGTTTTTGATGGCATTGTGTTTTCATGCGATGGCCAAGTCAATCTATTTTATTTAATCATAAAAGATTATTAATATTAATGTGCTCACTACAAGATGTTGTTAGATTAGCTAATTACGTAATAACATAAAACAGAAGGTCCCTTAAGTAGGGATTGAATAAATCAACCGACTTGGTATAACATGGATCTCACAACTTTTTATGGTAAAAGAACTGAGTTGCGAGGCTTTTTTTTTCTTACAAGTTTTGTTTTTGATGGCATCTCATTTCTTTTTGTAGATTAACCTCCTATTTTTCCTTTCCAGTACCCTCAACTTCTTAAATACCAACAACAAATTTTCTTAAAGCCTACTCTCTGAGATTTTCTTTTTTTTGTAGGTGTTTTTCTTTTCCTGTACTACTTCTTGAGCTTCAGCTACAGTATTTCTCAAAGCCCACTCCCTGTCTCTATGGGGTTAGCTCGGAGGCTTTGATGTTATAATTTTTAAAAAGTCTGGACAAAAATACTTTTTAGTCTATTGTATTTACAAATTGAGGTTCCCTGCGCTTTAATACTTCCAAAGTCGACATTAATTAGATGTAACCTGTCCAGAATTATAAATAAATAATACTCGTAAGAAATTATAATTAAATTTATATTAAAAATAACATGAGCATCAAACACTGTTCTATACTTTGCCTCCCGTAAAAAAAATAAAAATGTCATGTCAAACGGTAAAAATAAAAGCAATTTAAGTCGAAGAAAGCAGTAAAATAACACTAAATAGTTAATTAAATCAATCAATCAAATTGTCACGCCTCTTTCCCATTGGGATAAGCAAAAACAATGAAGCGCCACTTACCACGATCCTGACAGAACTTTCTCGCTACCTTCATATCCACAATTCTCTTCATATAAACTTTAAGGTTATGGGCACTGGGCAACCTAGCTTTCAAGAGGATGTCTCCGATTTGATCGGAATACACCCTCCTAGGCCTGCCTTGTTTAACGCATCCATACACATCAGATTTATAAATTGCCTTCGTCAATCTACTTTCACTAATTCTTTTCATGTGCCCAAACCCTCGAAGCATCCCTTTGTCAATATTTGTCCCTTCTTACACTACCTACATCTTCTTTCAAACCACCTCTATCGCTATCGTTACTCCACATACACTCATTTATATATATCAAATCATATTTTATTTTTTATTTATTAACATTTCTATACTATGCTACTAAAGTGCTTGTATCATGGAAATAAAACAACCAATGTACATATATCAAAGGTACCGGTGGGTAGTCTCGAGCTTGTGCTCTCGGTTTACGTAACCATTGCACTGCCACTACACCACGGTCGCCTTATATAATATTAATGTGGTCATTTATATTCATCTAAGGTATTCTTTTCATATTATCATCATCATTCATTCATTTCATTCATTTTAATTTTGGGATTTACATGGGATTACAAAGTTATTTATGTAGTTTGTGTATTTAGAAAACTGGACTGAAATTGCAAAATATTTTAGTTTTTCCTTGGTTTATACACTAAACACTAATTGTATTTAAAATTTGAAGCTTCTATGTTTACTAGGAGTGCGTTAAAGTTTTGATGATCGGTCAGTCAGTGAGTGACAAAATTAAGAACTTTGACTAGTTATAATTCTAGTTGAAATTAAATGATATTTAAAATATACCGTGTTTAAACAATGCTTGCTTGGTTACACAGGCTTCTATTTTAATCCACAACGAAGTTATAGGGGGTCGAAAATGGCCTGAACTACTTCGAGAAAAGATAGTACGGCCGTGTCGCTTTGTTTTTGTCTTGGCGGGGCACTACCGTGCCCCCAGATAAAGTAATATCGCTTTTATAGAATGAATTTTTTAATGCCAAATCATAAAAAAAATTGTCTAAAAAATAAAAATTAGAATTTTGGGGACCTTTATCACGTAGGGGTTCGAAAAATAGTTTACGTCCTATTCTGAGACCTACTAAGTATGTACACACAAAATTTTACGATAATAGGTCGAGCCGTTTTGTTACACTGTTTACACTGTTTCATGATAATTTTATGTATTAGAAAGAAAGAATAGAATGAAATACTATGATAAAATATATAAAGAATTAAAATAAAAGAGTAAGGAAATTGATTTCTGAATTTCTTTTTATACAGTCTAGGATATAGCGTGTCAGGAATTGCATGAATTGCAAAAGTGTTGATTGAATGAGTGATGCATGAAACAGACGAGAAAGTTTGGGATGCGCAAGCGGGATTCAGGCAAAAATTTCGATGCATCAGCGAAAAAATGTTGGTAAAATATCAGAAGGTGTGAACCTTGAGAAAGCTTATAATCAAGTGAACAAGAATGAATCGTGGCAGCAGCTGATTGGGTTGAGGCAGCATTTGGTCTGTGTGCTGAAATCTCTTTATGAGGATTCCAGTGTATGTGTTCGAATTATTGGAACGCTATCTGACTGGTTTGGTATCTTTAAAGGTGTCAGAAAGAGATTTGTAGCGTCATCATGGTCTTCAATCTTTTATAGACAGTTGCCTAAAATAGTTGCGTAAAAGTAAGTATGGTTTGAAAATGAATGACTTGGTGATCAAATGTCTCTTATACGCCGACGATCAAGCTATCCTTGGAAATTGTTACTATTATGTATGCCGAATTAGAAAATAAAGGTTTGAAAGTGAATGTGAGTAAAAATTTCCAAATAGATTTGGAAAGAAAGGTATGTATGTACAGAATGTAAGATATTGGTAGACAAAAAGAAAGCGGAACAAGTCAAACAATGTTTACTTGGGAAGTATGTTTACGTTACAAATGGCAAATGTAATGAAAAGGGTAACGTAGTGAACAGTGCCATTCATAATATAATGTAGCCAAATTATTTTCGAAAAGTCACGGATGACTGTTCATAATGCGGCACTTGTTCTACCTTAATATATGGAAGTGAATGTTTGGTTTGGCAGAAAAAGCATCAGAGTAGAATTAACGCTGTAGAAATGTCAACAGTCAAGTTTTGCCATATTGACGATCATTGATAAGCTGATGATCCTCCAGGTAGGCCATGAGGCGAATATTATTTTATCACACAATAACCTCGCTCAGTACTAAGATTACAGCTTCAGGACTGTAGTTTGCAGGGTCCGAAGTGTCCGAACGGTTGCACATTAGCCCCCCTTCCTAGTCTGATGGAAACATCGCGATGAGAATGAAAACTGGTATTACCTCGTCAAGGCGGGAGTCAATTCCGCACGTTTTACGCACAAGCGCTTGGATGCCATCAGGGCCACTGGACTTCCAGGCATTGAGCGATTGTGACTCTATGCAGACATCGAATTGTCTAATGCGGATTTCAGGCATCGTATGTCCGCAAAGTGGGTGGGTGAACCACGTTTGCCGATCCGTAAAGTTGAGTATCGTAGGAAAGGCCAGAAAGTAACTGATTAGAATTCAACTAACTGATGCATGCAACAAAAGATGACTGTTTACAAGAACGGCCCTAGCTTTGATTGACCTTATAAATAAAAATATTATTAACGTGCCTATTTAAATGGAGGTTATATTTATATTCATATACATTATATTTTTATCGTTTTACTTGTGCACTATTTTGCCGTAATAGATTTAGAATCAACGTTCTGTGATAATATTGGATGTGACGTTTGTCTACAACAGGCATGGAGACATTGCTCGTTCACTCGGATGGAAAATTCAAGATAAAAATGATTATTTTTTCTTTATTTTATGTTTAGACATTTCGTTTAGAGTGAATAGCGAAAATGAACGAAAAATGAACAAAAATGACAATATTTCTTCATATTTTTATTATTAATAATAAAAAATCTGGGTTGATATGCTATTAAAAACCAGGAGTACCTGATGATGGACCATAAGTACCCATTTCCTGTCATGTACTCACATTGCGATTACAGTTTATAAACGCGGGTGAAACCGGGAGGAACAGCTAGTATATTAAATAAAAATACAAGTAAATAATAGGTTTACTAGCAGATCAATCAAACCGTCACGTCTTTTTCCCACATGGATAGGCAGAGACAATGCAGCGAAAATTGTCACGATCCGAACACAACTCCCTTACTTCCCTTATATCCACAATTCTCTTCATACAAGCTTTAAGGTTATGGTAGCACATGCATGCACTTAAATTAACATAGTTAAATTATTATTTACCTTTGTCTTTTTTAACTTGTTTTTTCTCTTTAGAAACTATTGTTTTGTTTTCAATATCTTTAATTTCTTCGTCATCTTTTTGTTTCTGAATCGGTTTTAGCTGAACTTCTTCCTTTAATTCTTCCGCTTTGACTTTGGGAATTGATTTCAAAACAACTTCTTCTTTAGGCTCATCTTCCTTGGGTTTCCTACGACCGGTTGGCCATTTCTTTTCTTCAATCGGAACTTCTTCATCTTTTGGTTGCTTAACTGGTTTTAGCTGAACTTCTTTTTCGTTTAATTCTTTCTCGGCCGCTTTTACTTTGGGAATTGGTTTCAAAACAACTTCTTCTTTAGGCTCATCTTCCTTCGGTTTCCTACGACCGGTTGGCCATTTCTTTTCTTCAATCGGAACTTCTTCATCTTTTGGTTGCTTAACTGGTTTTAGCTGAACTTCTTCTTCGTTTAATTCTTTCTCGGCCGCTTTTGCTTTGGGAATTGGTTTTAAAACAACTTCTTCTTTAGGCTCATCTTCCTTCGGTTTCCTACGACCGGTTGGCCATTTCTTTTCTTCAATCGGAACTTCTTCATCTTTTGGTTGCTTAACTGGTTTTAGCTGAACTTCTTCTTCGTTTAATTCTTTCTCGGCCGCTTTTACTTTGGAAATTGGTTTCAAAACAACTTCTTCTTTAGGCTCATCTTCCTTGGGTTTCCTACGACCGGTTGGCCATTTCTTTTCTTCAATCGGAACTTCTTCATCTTTTGGTTGCTTAACTGGTTTTAGCTGAACTTCTTCTTCGTTTAATTCTTTCTCAGCCGCTTTTACTTTGGGAATTGGTTTCAAAACAACTTCTTCTTTAGGCTCATCTTCCTTCGGTTTCCTACGACCGGTTGGCCATTTCTTTTCTTCAATCGGAACTTCTTCATCTTTTGGTTGCTTAACTGGTTTTAGCTGAACTTCTTCTTCGTTTAATTCTTTCTCGGCCGCTTTTACTTTGGGAATTGGTTTTAAAACAACTTCTTCTTTAGGCTCATCTTCCTTCGGTTTCCTACGACCGGTTGGCCATTTCTTTTCTTCAATCGGAACTTCTTCATCTTTTGGTTGCTTAACTGGTTTTAGCTGAACTTCTTCTTCGTTTAATTCTTTCTCGGCCGCTTTTACTTTGGGAATTGGTTTCAAAACAACTTCTTCTTTAGGCTCATCTTCCTTCGGTTTCCTACGACCGGTTGGCCATTTCTTTTCTTCAATCGGAACTTCTTCATCTTTTGGTTGCTTAACTGGTTTTAGCTGAACTTCTTCTTCGTTTAATTCTTTCTCAGCCGCTTTTACTTTGGGAATTGGTTTCAAAACAACTTCTTCTTTAGGCTCATCTTCCTTCGGTTTCCTACGACCGGTTGGCCATTTCTTTTCTTCAATCGGAACTTCTTCATCTTTTGGTTGCTTAACTGGTTTTAGCTGAACTTCTTCTTCGTTTAATTCTTTCTCGTCCGCTTTTACTTTGGGAATTGGTTTCAAAACAACTTCTTCTTTAGGCTCATCTTCCTTGGGTTTCCTACGACCGGTTGGCCATTTCTTTTCTTCAATCGGAACTTCTTCATCTTTTGGTTGCTTAACTGGTTTTAGCTGAACTTCTTCTTCGTTAAATTCTTTCTCGGCCGCTTTTACTTTGGGAATTGGTTTCAAAACAACTTCTTCTTTAGGCTCATCTTTCTTCGGTTTCCTGCGACCGGTTGGCCATTTCTTTTCTTCAATCGGAACTTCTTCATCTTTTGGTTGCTTAACTGGTTTTAGCTGAACTTCTTCTTCTTTTAATTCTTTCTCGGCCGCTTTTACTTCGGGAATTGGTTTCAAAACAACTTCTTCTTTAGGCTCATCTTCTTTCGGTTTCCTACGACCGGTTGGCCATTTCTTTTCTTCAATCGGAACTTCTTCATCTTTTGGTTGCTTAACCGGTTTTAGCTGAACTTCTTCTTTTAATTCTTCCGATGCCTTTTCATCTTTTGGTTGCTTAACTGGTTTTAGCTGAACTTCTTCTTTTAATTCTTTCTCGGCCACTTTTACTTTGGGAATTGGTTTCAAAACAACTTCTTCTTTAGGCTCAACTTCCTTCGGTTTCCTACGACCGGTTGGCCATTTCTTTTCTTCAATCGGAACTTCTTCATTTTTTGGTTGCTTAACCGGTTTTAGCTGAACTTCTTCTTTTAATTCTTTCTCGGCCACTTTTACTTTGGGAATTGGTTTCAAAACAACTTCTTCTTTAGGCTCATCTTCCTTCGGTTTCCTACGACCGGTTGGCCATTTCTTTTCTTCAATCGGAACTTCTTCATCTTTTGGTTGCTTCACCGGTTTTAGCTGAACTTCTTCTTCTATTTTTTTCTCGGCCACTTTTACTTTGGGAATTGGTTTCAAAACAACTTCTTCTTTAGGCTCATCTTCCTTCGGTTTCCTAGGACCGGTTGGCCATTTCTTTTCTTCAATCGGAACTTCTTCATCTTTTGGTTGCTTAACCGGTTTTAGCTGAACTTCTTCTTCTAATTCTTTCTCGGCCACTTTTACTTTGGGAATTGGTTTCAAAACAACTTCTTCTTTAGGCTCATCTTCCTTCGGTTTCCTACGACCGGTTGGCCATTTCTTTTCTTCAATCGGAACTTCTTCATCTTTTGGTTGCTTAACCGGTTTTAGCTGAACTTCTTCTTCTAATTCTTTCTCGGCCACTTTTACTTTGGGAATTGGTTTCAAAACAACTTCTTCTTTAGGCTCATCTTCCTTCGGTTTCCTACGACCGGTTGGCCATTTCTTTTCTTCAATCGGAACTTCTTCATCTTTTGGTTGCTTCACCGGTTTTAGCTGAACTTCTTCTTCTAATTTTTTCTCGGCCACTTTTACTTTGGGAATTGGTTTCAAAACAACTTCTTCTTTAGGCTCATCTTCCTTCGGTTTCCTACGACCGGTTGGCCATTTCTTTTCTTCAATCGGAACTTCTTCATCTTTTGGTTGCTTAACCGGTTTTAGCTGAACTTCTTCTTCTAATTCTTTCTCGGCCACTTTTACTTTGGGAATTGGTTTCAAAACAACTTCTTCTTTAGGCTCATCTTCCTTCGGTTTCCTACGACCGGTTGGCCATTTCTTTTCTTCAATCGGAACTTCTTCATCTTTTGGTTGCTTAACCGGTTTTAGCTGAACTTCTTCTTCTAATTCTTTCTCGGCCACTTTTACTTTGGGAATTGGTTTCAAAACAACTTCTTCTTTAGGCTCATCTTCCTTTGGTTTCCTACGACCGGTTGGCCATTTCTTTTCTTCAATCGGAACTTCTTCATCTTTTGGTTGCTTAACTGGTTTTAGTTGAACTTCTTCTTCGTTTAATTCTTTCTCAGCCGCTTTTACTTTGGGAATTGGTTTCAAAACAACTTCTTCTTTAGGCTCATCTTCCTTCGGTTTCCTACGACCGGTTGGCCATTTCTTTTCTTCAATCGGAACTTCTTCATCTTTTGGTTGCTTAACCGGTTTTAGCTGAACTTCTTCTTTTAATTCTTCCGATGCTGCTTTTTCTTTGGGAATTGATTTTAAAACAACTTCTTTTTTAGGTTCTTCTTCTTTCGGCTTTCTACGACCGGTTGGCCATTTCTTTTCTTCGATCGGAATCCCTTCATCTTTTGGTTGCTTAACCGGTTTTAGCTGAACTTCCTCTTTATTATCTTCACTGGCCGCTTTTTCTTTAGGAATTGTTTTTAAAACAACTTCTTTTTTAGGTTCTTTTTCCTTAGGCTTCCTACGACCAGTAGGCCATGTTTTTTTTACGATCAAAACATCTTCTTCTTTTTGTTTTTCAACCAGTTTCAACTTATCTTCGTCCTGTTTTTTTACTCCAGGCGCTATTTGTCCGGAAATTGGCCATTTCTTTTTTATTATATCTTCATTAACATTTTCTAATTTAAGAACTATCGTATCTTCCTCTTGTGTGAACGACTCTTCAATTACCAGGGTTTCTCCTTTTGTAAGAGATTCTTTTCTTACCTTTTTCAGAGTAATATTTTCCAGTTTTTCCTTTAATAGGGGTATTTTTTCTACCTTGGTTGGCCGTAGCTTGATTTCTTCATCCGTCCATGGCACACTCTCTCGTCTTTCACCTTGGATTTTCATAGTAGATTCCAATGTTTGTGTATTTTTCGTTGGTTCTTCTACGTGTTCAGTCATGACATCTTGCCTTGGTTTTCGGCAATGCCTTACTTGTATGGTTGTCCCGGTGTCTTCTTCTTCGTGTTCAGTCGTGACTTCTTGCCTTGGTTTTCGCCAATGCTTAACTTGCATGGTCTGCTCGGTGTCTTCTGCCACGTGTTTATTAGTGACTTCTTGCCTTGGTTTTCGCCAATGTTTAACCTGCGCCGTTTCCTTTGTGTCTTCTACCACATGTTTAATGGTGACTTCTTGTTTTGGTTTTCGCCTATGCTCAACCTGCTCGCCCTCATCTATGACGAGTGTAGTCATGTCTTGAGTGTGTGTCTGTTGTTCAACCTTTTGTATTTTACTACGCCATGGTACATCGGTGACTAGACGACTGCTCTCAGTGCTCTCCACTTGCTTTACCCTCAAAATGTTTGATACCTCTGTGTGTTGTAAATTTGTAATGTTCTTAGTTATTGAAATATCAGAGACCGATGTGTCGGTGACATCAGTTTTGTCATTAAAGTATTTCTTCGAGTATTTTTGCGTTTCTGCAAATATAGAAACAGATAGGCTTGAATCGTATGAATCGCAATGTACAGAGCGCATGCATTATTATTAAAACATTTATTATGACACGAATGAATGAATGGTTCATTAGTTGAATGAGTGTGTACATACCAGGACGGAGGACGGCGCAGAGTCACTCGAAAAGCGATGTCCGCTGTGCTGCGACACCTTCGGCATACTTACATTGATTGTAACTAGTTAATGTCAGAGTGTGAATGTTAGGCATATTTGTTATCGTATTCCGTTATGTGTTGCTCGAGTTGCAACTTAAGTACAAGCCAAACGTATAATATGTATTCATTTAGGCATTCCATTGAGCTGGCTGGCTATGTCAACCAAACATAAAATTTTGATCATACAATATTACAGAACACACGTCCAAACAGAACAATATTTTATACGAACTTATTGGAATATAAGGTTGTGTTTAATATGTTAATAATTTTGTTTTAACAATTTACAATGTTCGTTAAGGGATCGTCTGCGAGAGCTACCGACACGTGTGTCTGGGGGTTGTGGGTGTGTATTTACAGGACGTAAACAATAAGTCGCTTTATATGCTTAATAGTATTTATTAAATATTTTTCACATAAAGGTAACAATAATATATTTTTATATATTTGTACTGACGATAGAGTCTGGCATGGAGGTGTCCGCGCTGAAGGGGGCCGAACGCGCGTCTCGGCCCGCGACCGATCGCGACGTGGGGGGCATGCCGGCAAGCAAGCGTTAAATCACACAGGCGTTAGGTAATGCGGCACCGGAGGTTGGGTGAAAAGTACGTCTCGATTGAACACAAAAAAGCTTTCGAATATACAGCAAGGTTAATGCGGCTTGGCCCTTCTGTGGACGCGGTCGGTGGCGGGTCTAACTATACCTACGTAGTTTTCACCCGATCTCTTTACGTGCGCGACGCGAGCTCGCTGCCTGAATCTATGTCTTACTTTTGACAACTAGTTTAGCTGATGTCTCCGCTTGTCCCGCGGCGGTAGTCGCACGACACGTGAAGCAGCCAGTGTCCTCCTCATACGTATTGCCGATCAGTAGCACCGCGTTGTTGCCCTCGTGGATCATCTGCGTACAAATAGTCATTATAAGAATGATGCGCGCCTACTTCCTCCAGTTCTCACTCACAAACTAACACACTAACCTGGAAGTCTGGCGTTTCCGGAATCAGTGCGCCCTCTCGCAGCCATTGCACGGTTGCCTTAAGCTTACTGGTGATTAGCGTCTTGAACTGTGCCGGCTGGCCCTCGTTCACAATGACATCCCGAAGAGGGGTTAGAGCCGGGGGCTGATCTGCCTGCTCCGGCTGCGAGACGGTAAGCCTTGCCGCGGTTACAACGCGGCCTGCCCCATTCTGTGCCACGCACTTGTACTCGCCCTCGTCCTCGGGGAACGCCTCGGAAACGCGCAAAGTGCACATCTCAGCGACGCGCGACATTTGGAAGTACTTGGAGGGCTTGATGGATTTATCACCCTTGTACCACTGCACAGTCGGCGATGGCTTCCCAGAGATTTTGCAAATAAAATCAACAGACTGACCTTCGTTAACTTTTTTATCATTAAGCGATTGCACAATTTGCGGCGGGCTTATGGGCGCTTTCGACTGGGGCTCGGTTCTCTCTTTGCTTGCGGGCGCGTTCACATAACAATCGGCGTCGCAGCGCGCCTCGCCCGCGGAATTGATTGCCACACATTCGTAAGTCCCTGCATCCTGCGGATGCGCCTCGAGAATGAGTAAAGTGTAAGTGCCGTCTTCGTCGAGGATCTTGATCCTGATATCCGGTTGGATTTTCTTGCCGTTCTTGAGCCAGTACACGTCTATAGGTTTGGTACCTGTGACTTTTGCGTCGAATCGTACTAATTGTCCAGCGGTCACGTTAGCATTCTGAGCGGTGTGAGTGAAGCTCGGCGGTACCACACCGCCTCTACCCTGTCGGCGCCTCTCCTCGACTACGAGATTAGCGCTACACTTGGCGGTACCGCCTCTGTTCTCAGCTACAGCAGCGAAAACCGCGGAATCTTCGACAAACACTTGTCGAATAATCAGTATCGATTTGGTACTAAATGTATGGATTTGAAAGTCTGGAGAATTCTTAATAGGATAGTTTTCTCTGTACCATTTGATGGTTGGAAGCGGATCCCCGTCGAACTCTACCTCAAACCTGGCTTGCTCGTGCTCAAGTGCGCGACAAGGCTGCATTTTCTTGGTAAATATTGGCGGTGTGCTCGGCTTCACTGGACCCTCTACAACTCTTTCGTGCGTCTGCGCCTTGTGCTCCATCTCCGTGGTCTCAGTGGATGTGATCTTTCGAGTTATTTCAGTATCTCCCACCACTTCCTTCTGCACTTGTTTCTGCTTGGCAACGTGCACTTCCTTTCCGTGAACGGTTGACTCGGATGGATCGGGAATACACGGCTTTTGCCCAACTCTCTTCTGTTCGACGACTTCCTCGGTCTGTTCCCTGCGATAGAATGACAGTTGAATTAGTGTATCACGCATCGCTTGACGTAAACATCGTAAACGTTGCGTTGCTTAATACGTACTCGCTTAATAGATTGTCTTCGTAACGCTGTGCCATGCCCTTCGCAACGGAGTTGCTTACGATTTTGTCACCAGGAATGGCATATTGGTGCGTGGACTCCCTCAATCGACTCTCCTTTACCACTTGCCCGTGCTCGAGCTCTTGTAATTTGTTGTAATATTCCTCGTTCTTCTTTTTCTTAACTGTTTGTTGCCACTCCGTCTCTGGCTCCTTGATCACCTTCGGTTTGAGCTCAGGCCTGTGGTCGATGGTGCCCTGACGTTGTTGGATGTGTCGTTCCTCAAAGGTCTTTTCGAGTTCAGTTTCAGAACGTAGGAATTGCGCGGTTTCGTCGTACCATGCTGCAGTTATTAAAAAAAGTGATTAAATTCCTTTACGGCATAAAATCCCCCATCTCAATGAACATACCTCAAACGGCAGCTGATGCAAGCCGGGTGATCTGCGCACACCCCATAGAAAGAAGGATGACAGGAGGAGGCCGGGTCGGTTGTGCTAAAGCGTTGGGTGTAGCGTCAAGTGTGATGTTAAATAAGCATTGTTGTAATAATAGTTTTAGTGTGTTCCACGCGTGTGTAAGCATTGGCAGAGGTTCTCGTACGTTCGAATACTTACGTCTTGGGGCGTTTTTCAGTACACCTCGGTAATCGTCATGTCTTGGTATCACCTTGAGCTCCGTAGTCGCGAGCGCCTCGCCAGTGGAGCTCCTCGCAATGACTTCAATCTTGCCAGTGTCGTACTGCCTAGTCTTTGGTATGTCGAAATGATACATTCCGTCGTATGTGAGCTTGTAACGAGAGCCCTGAAATTGTATTTGTTACAATAATTAATACATTAACAAAATTACACCAATATTTGTGATACTCACATTAACAATTGTGTTTCCGTTAACTAGCCACATGACCCTCGGTTTGGGATGGCCGGTGACACGACAACAGAATCGCGCCCATTCACCCTCCTCCACTGTGACGGGATCTGGTCGACTCACGAACACTGGAGCAGATCTCGCTTTTGTCTCTTCAACTGCTTGTTCTGGGGCGCTGAAATGTGAAAATTGATCAATGCAGCGTTACTCTGAATATATAAGCGTGAGTAAATATAGAAGTGAATCACTTACATTTGCCACGAGGCCTCCATTTCTCTTATCTTTTCGATGCTCTTCATGTGCTTGGGCAGCTGAGAGTCGTAAACGATGCCTGGCTTACCGGCCGTCTTGATAATCGCTCGCGTCTCATCCATACCGTATAGATTGGTTGCTCTACATACATATTCCCCACTATCCTCGGGGTACACCCAACCAAAATTCATGGCAACATATCCAAAGTCGTAGATCGGAGTAAAACGATTTTCTGTAATGGACAAAATAGTAATGTTACTTTTGGCTCAAACACGACCGCTCAAAGCGCAATAAATAAATTAAATCTTACTGTGCAAAAGTGGCTTTCCATTAAAGAACCATTCCACCTTCATGTTGGGATCACCGACTGGTGCCAGTTGGCATTCAAACTTGGTGGTCTCCATTTCTACGAGATTGGTCTGACTTTGTATTTGTGTAACGAATCGTGGTGGTTGTTTCTTATCCGCGTCATACAAGTCTTCTTCTGTCAAGAATATTTCCGAGGTATACTTTTTGATAGTGGCCTCCATTTGTGTGAGCGCTTCCGACTTCTTCATACCTCTCGGCACTTGGTTTTGAAGTATAATATCTGGCAGCTCTGAAATATTAACAAAGTGCGTTCACAGTGTGCATTATGTATTAGAGGTGATGATGCTATTGCGATAACTTACGTTTGCATGACACTGTTCCCTTAGTGAAGTCTTCGCCGAAATCATTGATTGCGCGACAAACATATTCACCGGAGTCTTCCGCATACACATACAGAATGTCTAACGAGACAAAGCCCATGTCGTAAACGGTCCTGTAACGATGGCCGGATGGCAGCAGTTTGCCGTTGCGGTACCATTCGATACGTAGCTTCGGGTCTTCCTTGGGCTCAACTCTACACTCAAAACGCACACCCTCTGATTCCTCGACCGTGTGCGACTGGATCTGAGTGATGAATTTGGGCGGAGTGTTCACTTGAGGCTCTTCCTTCGGTGTGTCGCCTACTTTTCCCTTTTCCAATTCTTTGATTTTCTCGCCGCTCATACCTTGAGGCAATTGTGACTCTAGCACAATATCGCGCTTAGCACTACATGTGATCTTCGCAACAGTAGTGGCCGAACCCCACTTATTGGTCGCCCGGCAGACGTATTCGCCAGCATCCCTCGTGTATATGTAGTCAATGTCCAAAGCGATAAACCCGAAATCGTTGAGCATGTGAACGCGTGAACCCGTGGCAAATGGTCTACCGTTGAAGAACCAGTCTATCCTCATTGATGGGTCACCAACTGGTTCTACTCGGCAATCGAAATGGATTGGACCTCCTTCGGGAACATCAAGATTATCTTTGATTTCCACTGTAAATTTGGGTGGATTAGGCTTCTCGTCCTCGACAGTGATTTCGTCGCGTTTGTGCAAAGTCTCTTCTAGCCTTTGGATACTTTCTGTTCCGGTTTTAAAGTGGGATGGCAATTGCGGTTCTAAGATTATGCCTTGCCGACCTTTAACTTGTAACTTGCATGAAACAGTGGCCTCGCCATGACGGTTGGTCGCCTTGCATGTATACAGGCCGGAGTCACGTTGGTAGACCCCGCCAATCTCCAGTATCACGAAGCCAAAATCGTTAATCGTCTTAACCCGTGAGCCGGTAAGCATTGGTTTACCGTTGTGGAACCACTCTACCCTCATGCTCGAATCGTTGACCGGTATCAATCTGCACTCGAAGTGTGCGGACGAGTTCTCCGAGAGTAGAAGGTCCGACGGAGTTGTGATGAATTCGGGCGGATTTCCAGTTTCTGCCTCTGGTGTGAGATTATCAACGGCCCCGGCGAAACCTTCCAGGACCGCTATTTTGTCTATTGTCCCTTCCATACCTTTTGGTAGCTGCGACTCGAGAATGATATTCCTCTTTCCTTGTACCTTCATGGTTGCCGTGGTTACAGCTTCGCCATAGTTGTTGTATGCTCTGCACAAATACTCACCCGAATCCTCAGGATACGTGGGTGATATTTCAAGTATAACGAACCCAAAATCGCAGAACGTTCTGAATCTTGAGCCTGCTTTTAGTGATTTGCCATTCCAATACCATTCCACCTATAATTTGTAATTAGTATTAATTTAACTCTTAAAAAATAAAATGAAAATTATTATATAACGAGTAAATATATATGCAAATATATTACAAATTATACAATCTCTATCCCATCAGATCAACCTTCGATGACAATACATTCAAATATGTTGATTTATTAAAGGAATGAAACCACCACCAAAACCATCATCACTACTGCTATTACTGCGTCCCAATAGATGTTTTACATCAAAACAATATTATTTCTTAGAATATGAACAAAATAAAAATTAATTTAAAATACTGCATGCAACAATAAAATATTCGCTTCAGAAATTGTTATAATTTACCAACTATTATATATTTATTGTCGCACGGGTGCGATCTATGTACAATGTACGAGGGTTGCCTTTTAAGTTTCGGGATTGGGCAACCCTAGTGTTGCAATCTGGCAACTGACAGCTCTATCGTAAAGACATTTTTGAGGTTATACGTACTCAGAACGTTTTGACATACGAGCGCTATTTGTGTTGTTTACAGTAACTTAAAGATTCATCTCGGCCCAAAAATGGAATTAAATCGTGAACATTTTCGTGCGATAATTTTTTACAACTTTCGACGTGAATTAACTCAACAACAGTGCATGGATGAACTTAATTCAATTTTCGGCGATGAAGCTCCATCAAGGACCAGTGTTTATCGATGGTATGGTGAATTCAATCGTGGTCGCAGTTCACTCCAAGACGAATTTCATAAAGATCGTCCAAAATCAGTTGATGTTCCGGAAACAATTGATGCTGTGCGCGAACTGATATTACAAGATCGTCATGTGACCTATCGTGAGATTGAGACAACCTTAGGCATTAGTGGGACCAGCATACATTCAATATTGCATAAACATTTGACTGTCAAAAAACTTTGTTCGCGTTGGATCCCACACAATTTGTCAATCGCTCAAAAAAAGGCTCGTGTCGATTGATCGAAAGAAATGCTTCAAAAATACGATCGCGGTGCTTCGAAACACGTCTATGACATCGTTACAGGTGATGAATCGTGGATTTACGCGTATGAGCCCGAAAGTAAACAGCAGTCGACTGTATGGGTATTTTAGGATGAGCAAAATCCAACAAAAGTTGTTCGCGCACGAAGCACTTCCAAGCAAATGATTGCCTGTTTGTTCGAAAAAACTGGACATGTCGCAACCGTACCACTAGAACAACGTAGAACAGTCAATTCTGAGTGGTACACAACCATTTGTTTGCCATTTGTCTTCCAAGAAATCAGGGATACCAACCGCCGAAGACGGATCATTCTTCACCACGACAATGCGAGCTCTCACACATCGGCTCAAACAACTGAATTTTTGAGCACCCAAAACATCGATTTGATGAGTCATCCGCCGTACAGTCCTGACTTGGCACCGAATGATTTCTTTTTATTCCCGTAAGTAAAAAAACAAACTAAGAGGTCAACGTTTTTCGACACCTGAAGAAGCGGTTGCTGCATTCAGAATGCATGTTTTGGAGATACCTCAATCAGAGTGGCAAAAGTGCTTCGACAATTGGTTCAAACGCATGCAAAAGTGTATAGATCTGCATGGGGAATATTTTGAAAAACAATAAAGTTATTTTCGATGATTATTATTTGTTTTTGTTCTCTAATCCCGAAACATAAAAGGCAACCCTCGTATGTAATATTATGAACAGCTGCTCCAACATGAGATAAAACACATATTTTTGGAGGTTACTCTCGAATATTGTGTCATTAAAATTACTTCGAAATATAACCCATGAATCATTAAAACTAATAACAGTTTTGTGTTTAATTGCTGTGCGATTGAGTTAATTGCAAAATAACATATGGATTTTTAGTGTGTGTTTGGAATACTTTTGGAAAATTGTGTTTAAATCACACATGAAGCATGTTTTTTACCGGGTGCATACAAGAAAACCCGCGGCAACATTATTGAAATATACTAATTAAGATCTTTCATTTGATATCAAATACATTATGACGTCACATAAACTATAACTATATAATTATAATAAGTATTTAGGAATTTATGAGGAAACAGATAAACATGCATACATACCGGTCAAACACATAACCCTTCTTTGAGCTTTGTCGTAATCGGGTAATTACCTTTAAGTTGGGGTCGTCAGTCGGTGTGAGGCGTGCTTCAAAATGGGCATTCTCCCCTTCGCGCAAGTTATCTATGTTGGACAGTGGTACGGTGAAGACAGGAGCCTTACCGCGCTCCTCTTCCGTTGCTACGTCTTTATGCCTAACCATTGAGTCCTCCAATGTCTGGAGTTTCTCCAATCCGCCTTCCATGCCCTACAAGAAAATATTTATTGCAATTTATTTGTTATAAATTGAAAATGATAATAAAATTACTAACTTACCCGCGGGAGTTGCGAGTCCAGGATTAGATTAGCCTTCGAAGTACACTTGAGCGTAGCCTTTGTTGAATCTTTTCCTAATTTATTAGTAGCGATGCATTCGTAATCTCCAGAATTTTCCTCATAACAGTAGAGAATGTCCAAAATTACTATTCCAAAGTCGTGGAACGTTCTGTATCGGTGACCGTGTGGTAATTTCTTACCATTGTAATACCATTCCACCTTGAGATCAGGGTCGTCCACAGGCACTAGTCGTGCCTCAAAGTGAGCGCTCTGTCCTTCGACCAGCTTGGTGACGTCTTGTATCTGTGTGATGAAGCGAGGAGGTTCGGCTGAGGGAGTGGCGGGTGCTTGCCGATGGGCTCCTTGTAAACTTTCCAACTCACGAATTTTAGCAAGTGAGTCCGGTTGTAGTGTCTCCAAATACACACCACCCTTGACATAGCATGAGATTGTAGCCTTGGTGAAGTCCTCGCCGTATTTGTTGTAAGCACGGCAAATATATTCTCCAGTATCATGGTTCTGCGTATACGCGATGTCCATCACTACAAAACCGAAGTCGGAGACGGTCTTGATTCTAGTAGAATGACGAAGCGGTTGTCCATTGTGATACCATTCAATCTTCATGTCGGGGTCGTCGACGGGCACCACTGTGCATTCAAAGTGAGCCGACTGGCCGTCTTTGAGACCGTCGATATTTTGAATGTGCGTCGTGAATCGTGGTTTTTGCCCCTTGCTTTTGTCCACGCACCCGAGTTTTACACTGATTTCAGCTTGGCCCCATCTATTCGTAGCCCTACATGAATAAATACCAGAATCTGTAATTTTCGTTCCCAATATCTCCAGCACCACCATGCCAAACGCATATACTGTCCGTATCCTGTGGCTGGCTTCGATAGTTTTACCATTGTAGAACCATTCGATAATCATACTCTGGTCGCCCGTGGGTATAAGTGAAGCCTCGTAATGTGCAATCTGGCCTTCAGTTATATCGACGATGTCTTGGAACACGCTGGTGAACTCGGGCGGCCTACCGGTATCGTCATCGGGCCTGGAGTCTGGCTCTCGCCGCAAAGAATCTTCCAAATGCTGGATCTTTTCAAGACCCTCGGTACCTTTTGGATGTTGCGTTCTTTGTATTAAATTCTCCTTACTAGAACAATACACTGTTGATGAAGTAAACGCATCGCCTCTTTTATTGAACGCCTTACACGTGTAGATGCCGCTGTCGCGTTCATAAACATCCGTCACGTCTAAAGTTACAAATCCAAAGTCGCTGGTCAACTTAAATCTGGAGCCCTGTTCGAGTACTTTGCCATTAAAATACCACTCAATTTTGAGATCGGGATCATTCTTTGGTTCTACTTGGCCTTCGAAGTGTAGTGCTTGTCCTTCCACTAGTTGGTATTCTGCGGAGATCGGTACGACCCATTCCGGTTTTGGATAGTCAACATCTGGCTGCGACGCTCTCCTCGATTTGCTTGCTCTTGCTTCTTCCGCTTGCTCAACGGCATCGAGGCCGGCTTTGCCCTGAGGATGTTGTGTATCCAAGTAGACGTGCTTATCGCCAGTGCACCTCAATGAGCCGGAGGTGGTTGCCGAGCCCTTTTTGTTCGTTGCCTTGCATGTGTATATACCAGAGTCCTCTTCGTATGTGTGCACTATGTCCAGCGACACATAACTAAAGTCGTGTGTGGTTTTGTACCGAGAACCTGACGGTAGTGGTTTGTTATTGAAGTACCATTCGATAGTCAATGTCGGGTCTCTGGAAGGCTCCACGTTGCATTCGAAATGTTTGTTGTCGCCCTCCTTGCAGACTATGTTGTTCAAATGACTAATAAATACAGGTATTTCATAAAGCGGCTCTGGCGATTCAGGTTTTTGAGCCTTCGGCTGTTCCAGAGCTCCGATTCTATCTAAGGACTGCGGATGCAATGACTCTCCCAGCAGCCAGTGTCTGTCCTCTATCTTTACGGATGCTGTTGAGACCGCCTCGCCCATTAAATTAGTAGCTTTGCATGTGTAGATGCCGGAATCGTCATTTCGCAATCCATTAACAGACAATGTAACGAGACCAAAATCGAAGGTGCTTTTAAGCCTAGAGCCAGTTGTGAGAGAAACACCGTTCTTGAACCACTCAATTCTTAGATTAGGATCTGTCCGAGGCTCAACTTGCGCTTCCAGATACACATGTTGACCTTCCACAAGCTTGTCAAAGCTTTTTAGGTGCGTGGTGAATATAGGTGCTTGTTGGACACCAGAGTCGATAAACATCTGGGGGACTTTGTTCATTGCCGCTTCCTTTAATTGTATTTGTTCCCACGATTCCGGCCTCATGGCTTGATCGATAATAGTCGATTTTGTTTTAACTTTGAGCGCTGTGGACGAAACGGTGCTGCCAGCTCTGTTGATGGCTTTGCACATATAAACACCGGCATCCTCGGAAACCACAGAATTAATGTCTAGGGTGACAAAACCAAAGTCATGCGTAGTGCGGAACCTTGAACCTGGTGATCACATTAAACATTTATTATTAATTCATATTTATCTAAACATTATTCTCTACTTTAATATAATACTTACCCATTTTTAATTCGACTCCATTGATATACCATTCAAAACGCAGACTGGGATCGCCCACTGGCACAACGCGGGCCTCGTAGTGTGCGTGTTGGCCTTCCCAGAGTTCTGATGGACCCGTAAGAACTTGAGTAAAGATAGGCTTTTCAAACTCTCTTTCAGGCTCCTCAGCTCTTCGCGGCATAGGCTCTTCCAAGCGCTGAATCTTTTTCATACCTTCAGGATGTTGGGTATCCATTTGAATGGCCGCCTTAGCTGAAATTATAAAAGTTGTGATGACATTTGTTGTGACAATAATAATAAATCCATTACACAAATAACTCACTGCTTATCCTCATCGCAGCAGTGGTGACCGCCTCGCCGAGAAGATTTGACGCGCGGCACATGTACACGCCGGCGTCCTCGTCACGCACATGTGTTATGATCATGGCCACGTAACCAAAGTCATGGGTCTTGGTGATGCGTGAGCTGTCCTCTATCAATTTCTCGTTGCGGAACCACTCCACCTTGAGCGTGGGGTCGCCCACTGGTATTAGTCGGCAATCGAAATGAGCCGTCTGACCTTCCTGGATGTGGTCGATGTTTTGAAGCGGTTGCGTAAAGACTGGTCGCTGCCTAGTCACCGGTTCCGGCACGTCCGGACGGCGGAATGGTTGCGTTGACTCGAGTTCTCGGATCTTCTCCAGTCCCTCGGGACGTTGAGATTCCGATATTACACTACCTTTTGCGATTACTGCCAGGGACACGGACGACGTGCATTGGCCGAGAGCATTGATTGCTTTCACTGCATACTCCCCGGCGTCCTCGGGCACGACGTGTTGAATGTCCAAAGACACATAACCAAAATCAAAAGTGATATGGAACCGTGACGCCGATTGCAGGGCTTTGCCGTTGTGATAGAACTCTATTCTCAGGTTAGGGTCCTGCACTGGCTCCACCTGACACTCGAAGTGAATACTTTGGCCTTCTATTATAGTCGTGGACTGTCTTAATTCAGAGATAAAGCGCGGTGGTGATATCTTCGGTTCTTCTACCTCCAGCCTTGTATGATGTCCTTGTGCCTCTAATTGTCTAATTTTTTCCAATCCATTTGGATGCTGAGTGTCAAGTATTATACTTCTGTGCCCTAAAATTGAAATACGCAACTTATTATCATTTGTCAATGTAATGTGTATGCATAAAAGAATAATAATTAAAAATAGATACGTCACCTGCAACTTTTAAGGTGCAGGTGTTGACGGCTTCCCCGAGTTTGTTTGCCGCTTTGCACATGTAAGTGCCTGAGTCTTCGCTGTACGTGTACAGGATGTCGAGGGCCACATAACCAAAATCGTGCGTGGTCCTGTATCTGTGACCTGTCTTTATCTTCTGCCCGTTGAGGAACCATTCGATGGTGAGGTCAGGGTCGTTGATAGGCTCTACGCGACACTCCAAGTGTGCCCTGTCGCCCTCCTTCAAATTTTCCAAGCTGGTCAAAGCGGTGAGGAAAACGGGCCGTTGACCGGGTCTATCATCCTCTACAGCCTTCGGACGTTCATATCGTTCCAATTCTTGAATCTTCTTCAATCGCTGTTCATCTAATGTATCTAGATAGAGGCCGGATTTGGCTGAAAATATTATTGTTAATAAGACATATGTGTGGGAATATTATATACACCATGTTACGACATCTTACCATCGACTCTGACAGAGCTAGTTGTAACCGCTTCGCCGACGGCGTTGGTCGCTTTGCACATATAGGTGCCAGTATCCTCTGAGTAAGCATATAGAATGTCGAGCGCCACATATCCAAAGTCATAAGTAGTCTTAAACCTATGGCCAGTCTGAATGGGTCTGCCATTGCAGTACCATTCGACGCGCATTGTGGGATCATTGACTGGGGTGAGCGTGGCCTCCAAGTGTACAGGCTGCCCTTCGGCAACTTGGGCATTTTTCAGCGGTTTACCAAATTGGGGTTTCTCTGCGATGAAGCTCTCGTCATGTACTACACGCTTGTAGCGGCTATCGTCTTCCAAATATTGAATCTTTTCTAGAGCGCTCTCATGTTGGCTATCTCTTATTATTGATTCTTTTGCTGAAATATAAATTTAATGTTTAACTCATTTACATAATAACTCATTAGGTACGGGCGCTACCTAATGAGCGCTACCAATATTTGATCCACTGATTTGGATCAAATATTGTGTGTTGTAAACACTTTTGGACCCGGTAGGTGGCGCTGCGGTCGGTATGTTACCAAATTTTATTTTAAAATGCTTTGTATAGACAATAATAACATAAATTTGGGCGGTGTTCATTGCCTAGCTATAAAAAATAAATAGAAATATTAGTTGTCGGCCCTACTACTACCAAATGAAAAATAAATAATGTAAACATAAAGACCATATAGTAAACATTGATATATTCAAATGATGGCGACGACTATGGTAGCCGTGACACTTGGATGTCAAGTTACAATAAAAATAAAAATGAAATATATAAAAATATATATAGAAATATATAAGAAAGTAAATGATGTGGCCGGACTACTTTTGAATTTGATTCATAATTACTTCATAATACGTACGTTGTAATGTAAAATAGTATTAGCAAACATTTGTAGCACTTAGTATATTATATGAACTTACATTGTACTTTAAGTTTAATAGATGAAGCCGCCTGCCCAAGATCATTTACCACTTTACATGTATATTCTCCAGAATCTTCTGCATAGACGCCGAGCACATCGAGTGCCGCGAATCCGAAATCGAATGCTGTGCGATATCGATGACCACTCTGAAGTACTTTGCCGTTAAAGTACCATTCTACCCTCATATTAGAGTCGGGATAGGGCTCCACTCTGCATTCGTAATGTGCACTCTGCCCCTCTACGAGCTGATTAGGTCCGTTCAGTTGCGCAACGAAACGCGGCACTTGTCTTACTGTCACATCCGCTTCTTCTCGTCTCTGGAAGCGGGATGAATCCTCCAATTGCTGGATCTTCTCCAAAGCGCTCTCGTGTTGACTCTCCAGTTGCAATGACGCTTTTGCTGTAATTGGAGGCACAATGTCAATTTGTCTGTTGGCTTTCTACAGGTAACAATTTATTTTTAATTACTTTTTATTAAATAAATTTAAATAAAAATTATTAATATTTTCAACAGTCACCGGGAACAGGATTCCCGGTGGTCAGGGTTCCTGCGAAAGGAACGTCCTAACAATACGCGCCATGTCCAGGAGTACCGCTTTCTGGATCAACCAACTATCTAACGAGAGCCTATTTAGGTGTTCAGTCACAATAGTTGGCAGTCACGACTATTGGCATAATAATTGCTGCATCCACCTCCCACATGTCGACAACCTCGAGATACTTTATTTGCTTATCTTTCTCAGCTTTCACGAAGTTCTTGTCATGAGGGACCGCTATATCAAGAATTATTGTGCAACGCTCTAGTCGATCTATCACCACTATTACTTATTGGCAACAATAGTCGATAGAAAAGTACGATTTTTGTGATTCCACAAGATTGTATTTAGGAGCAATGATGTGTTTATGAAAATAGTCTTAATTAGCTAGACGGAAACAACCAGAAATAATGTGTCGGATTGATTACCAGAGCTGGTAGCATGCCCGACAGATGTTTATATATTTCCGGTAGTTATTTGTCATCATAACTTCGTCCATAATCAGACAGACAAAACTTCAGTTTCCCCGAAGAGATTACCAAAGCGCAGCCAGAATACGGACGCTAAGAGATCTACATTGAAGTATATGTAAGACCCGGCAAAAGCGTCCATGACGCTTCTTGCTAAGCCATACTTCCCAGAGGTTATTAGCATCCAGTACTATAGGTTTACGTGAGTTCTCGTTTGCCAAGGAGAGCGAGGTGAGGCCCTGGTCCACAGCGACCACATTTGTGTAGGTTCTAAGCATAAAAGAAGCCACGACCCCCGCACTTCCAGGATATACAGCCTCATCACCGATGATCGTGGGTGATACGGACCAGTCCATCCAGGGCGTCAAGTTCTGCTTGAGTCCATTCGAAAGAGTACATCAGTACCGGCACGACCCAGCTGTTGAAGGCCTTGTTTTCGCCTCATAAAACACTAATTAGTACTTTATTCAGGCGGCCAAAAAAGAGCACCCTCAACCACTGCTTCCGATATACCCAAATACTAGTTAGTTTCGGTTGAGCAGAGAGATCTGAGGTGTATGGAATCCGAGAGTTGGGCTCCCACGGATTCCATAATCTCTCCTACCGCTTTACATGCATGATTGCACATTTGTCCACAATGCTGATGGCGTTACTGAAAGTAACAACTTGAACCATCAGTTACAAGTTGTTTGGTGCAAAAAGGTTTGGACCATCCATGTTAAGGAGGTGTGATATGATCTGACCACCTCTTCTCAACTGGTAGCCTTGGCCCGAAGTAGTGTACTGAGAGGGTTGGCCGCCAGACAAAACCACAATGGACTCAAACTTTAACCCCGGAATATGCCACGATCTATCTTAGTGCGCAGAGTAAATATTATTATTAAAGCTGGTTCACTCACATTGCACAAACAATGTTGATGAGGTAACAGCTTCGCCGAGCTCATTAATCGCGCGGCAAGTGTAGGTTCCAGAGTCCTCAGGGTTGACATATTTCATATTTAATGCTACATAGCCGAAATCGTGCATCGTTGTAAGCCGATTCGCTGAAATCAAAAATTATATAATTAAAAACCATTTTACTAAGATATAAAAAGTACATTTTAGTTTACTCACAAGCTTCTATAGGGACACCATTACGAAGCCACTCGACTCGGAGCTTAGGATCACCGACAGGAATAAGCCTCGCCTCGAAGTGTACTGCCTGATTTTCGGCCACTCGGATGTCCTTCATAGGCAACGTGAATACGGGCGCCTGTGTCACCACCTCCTCTTGAGCACTATGGCGCTGATACCTGGTGGTGTCCTCGAGTTGATTGAGCCGCGTGAGTGCACCCTCGTGCTGTGATTCTAAGTAAATAGACTTCTTGGAGTTCACCACAGCTATGCCGGAGGTGACGGCTTCACCGAGCGCGTTGATGGCTCGGCAGGTGTATGTACCGGAGTCCTCCGGTAAACATGAAAGAATATCTAAAGCTACGAAGCCAAAGTTATTAGTCTCCGTAAATCTAGATCCGCTCTTTAGAGGTTTGTTATTGTGATACCATTCTACTTTAAGTGTCGGGTCAGATACCGGTATGAGCCTGCATTCAAAGTGTGCTCTTTGCCCCTCTTTTATTTCTATATTCTTCAAAGAGGTAGTAAATATCGGCGCTTGCGTAGTGAGGTCATCGACAACGTCAACCCGGTGGAATCGAGATTTGTCCTCAAGTACCTGTATCTGTTCGAGTCCGGCCTCGTTCTGAGTAGCCCTGACGATGTCTGCGGTGCCGCGGCATGTCAGCCGACAGCTCACTTCGTCTGTGCCGACCAAGTTGGCCGCTCGGCATGTGTACACTCCAGAATCTTCGGCGATTAGATCGATAATATCAAGTGCTACATAACCAAAGTCGTGTATCGGCCTGAACCGATGGCCGATAGTTACCGGTTGGCCGTTCTTAAACCATTCCACCTTAAGATTAGAATCAGTAACTGGTTCCAATTTGCATTCAAAATGTACGTGCTGGCTTTCCTTCACGTTTTCAATAGATTTTGGTTTTGTAATAAAGCGCGGCTTCGTGTTAATAGATTCGTCTATAACTTCACTCTTTTTATACCTAGTGGTGTCTTCAAGATATTGTATTTTCTCTAAGCCAGATGGATGTTGCGAATCAAAAATAAGATCTTTCTTTGCGATGACACGCAGCGCACACGAGGTAACCGCTTCGCCCAGCTGATTTGTTGCTTGACACGTGTATACGCCGGAATCTTCCGGGTAAACGCTCAACAGGTCGAGAGCGACGTAATCGAACTCATATGCAGGTCTGAACCTGTGCCCAGTCTTTACCGGCCTGCCATTACAGAACCACTCCACACGCATCGTCGGATCACCAACGGGCTGCAAGCGACATTCCAAATGTACATTGGTGCCTTCCACTGTCTCAATATTATGTAGCGCTCGCGAGAATTGTGGCGCTTGCATGACAGTGATGTCCTCCTGTACCTGTCTGCTTCTCCTCGCGGCGTCTTCCAGCATCTGAATTTGCTCGACGGCCTGCTCATGCTGGGTGTCCGTCACTATATCAGAGCGTTCGATCACGCGCACCATTGCAGACGTGTGCGCTGACCCCAAGTGATTCACAGCTCTGGCGGTGTACTCGCCAGAATCGACAGAGGTGGCATGAATTATGTCCAATGCTACGAATCCAAAGTCGTAGTATGTTTTGAATCTGGAGCCCACGGTCACTGGGCGTCCGTTGTGAAACCATTCGACTCTCATCGTAGGATCACCCATGGGCTCCAAGCGACATTCCAGATGTATATTTTTACCTTCGGAGATAGGTTGTGGGTCGGAGAGCGGCTGCACGAACACTGGCTTGGATTTCGATATCTCCTCAATTTGATACATCGGCTCGACGAATTTCGATTCTTCCATTTGTTTCGTCTTTTCATAGAGACCCCGGTGAATACTGGACGTGTCAATACTGGACCGGGCTGAAACAATACATATATAATTATTATTGGCACATATTAATTATTCGCTATTAAATATGATCGGGTACTCACTCTCCACGAGCATTGTAGAGGTAAGTTGTGCTTCGCCCGCGGCATTCCTTGCGATTACGCAGTAGGTGCCGGCGTCTTCGGCACGCACGCTGGCAATGTCTAGCGCAACATAACCGAAGTCATAATAGCTTTGTATACGATTTGCGGGCTTGATTTGTTTTCCATTAAAGTACCATTCTATTGACATAGTGAGGTCACTTTGTGGTTCAACTCTGGCTTCGAAATGTGCGCTTTGGCCTTCTACTATTTTATTGGTGCCCTTTAATGGTCCAAGGAACCTTGGTTTCTGCGTCACACGTGTCTCCTCCTCCATTCTTCTTGAATACCTGCTAGAGTCCTCTAAATGTTGAATTTTCTCTAAGCCGCCAGGATGCTGTGACTCTGCAAGAACGTCCTTCTTAGTGACAATGGACAAGTCGGCGCTGGTGGCGGCCTGACCCAATGCATTATACGCGCGGCACGTATAGTGGCCGGCATCGTGCACTGTCACTGATTTTATAGTGAGAGCGACGTAGCCAAAGTTGAAGAACGTGGTTATTCTGGAACTTGCTTCGACCGGCCTGCCGTCTTTGAGCCACTCCACTCTTAATGTAGAGTCGCCGACCGGTTCGAGCCTCGCTTCAAAGTGCGCAAATCCGCTCTCCTTGACACCCATCTGGTCTTTTATAGGAGTTTTAAATTCAGGCTTTTGAGTGCTCTCGGGTAGTTCTTGATAATACTTTTGTTGCTGCTGGTATGCTTCCAGTTGCTGGGTCTTTTCGATGTATCGTCGCTGTTCGGGAATGCCTAGATCCCCAGTGACAGTGCTACGCGCGTCTATCGTGATGGTCGCAGTGCTGACAGCTTCGCCCAGACGGTTCACGGCCCGCACTGTGTACGAACCAGCGTCTTCAGCCCGTAGGTGCATGATGTTAAGAGAGACGTAGCCGAAGTTGAAGATCGACGTGATTCGCGAGCTGGCCGTGATGGGCCTTCCGTCTTTGTACCATTCGACGCGCAGCGAGGGATCGCCGACTGGAGTGAGTTGCGCCTCGAAATGTGCATTGTGACCTTCCTGCAGTCTGCCGAGGTCTCGCAGCGGCCGTATGAATTGTGGCCGATGTGCCGACTGCTCCTCGATGGACTCCTGCCGCTGGTAATGGGAGTAGTCCTCCAGCTGGCGTATATATTGAAGACTGTCCGGATGCTGACTCGCCTTCTCGATGGCAGCGCGCTGCGTGACATGCAGTGTGGCGATGGTCTCCGCCACGCCAGTAGAACTTGTCGCGCGGCACGTGTACTCGCCAACATCCGCAATGTTAACACTAAGCATATCCAAGGATATGTAGCCGAATCGGAATATCGAAGTAAATCGTGAGCCTGCAAAATAAATATGTTTTAGTTAACTATTTAAACTAAATCTATCTATCTATACTAATAATCGGTTGTCAAATATCTTCCGCTTTTTTGCTCTTTATTCAATGCTTTATAAAAAGTGTTACAATGATCAATATAGTTCAAATATGCGCCGTTTTATTCAATGATCTGTTTCCATCTAGACGGCAACTTCATAATACCCCCCTCGTAGAAACCCCCCTCCTTATTTGCGAAGAACTTGGACAGCCACTTTTCACAAGCCTCTTTTGAGTCCAACTTTACACCACCAAGGGCGTTCGCCATGGACAGAAACAGGTGGTAATCATATGGCGCTATGTCCGGGCTATATGGTGGATGCGATAAAACCTCCCATCCGAGCTCCCGTAGCTTCTGACGAGTCATCAACGAAGTGTGTGGTCTGGCGTTGTCCTGGTGGAACACTACACCCTTCCTGTTGGCCAATTCTGGACGCTTCTGGTCGATCGCCTGCTTCAAGCGATCCAGTTGTTCGCAGTAGATGGTAGAATTAAGCGTCTGGCCATATGGGAGCAGCTCATAGTGGATGATTCCCTTCCAATCCCACCAAACACACAGCAAAACCTTCCTGGCTGTCAATCCCGGCTTGGCCACTGTTTGGGACGATTCACCGGCCTTTGACCACGACCGTTTTCGCTTGATATTGTCGTATGTGATGCATTTTTCGTCGCCAGTCACCATCCGCTTCGAAAATAGGTCGAGTTGGTTCCGTTTCAGCAGCATATCGCAGGCGTTGATTCGGTCCAGAAGGTTTTTTTGCGTCAAATCATGCGGCAACCAAACATCAAGCTTTTTATTGTACCCAGCCTTCTGCAGATGATTTAAAATGGTTTGGTGACTAACTCCCATCTCTTGGGCGATATCACGAGATGCCACATGCCGGTCTAACTCGATGTTTTCCATGGTTTAATCGTTATTCGTCGTCACAGGTCTTATCCATGGTGTCGTTTTCACCAGTTCTGAATCGTCGAAACCCTTCCTCCGCGGTTCGAACTGATAGAATACCTTAAAACACCAATAATCTCACGAAACGTTTCTCTAGCGGATTTGCCTTTAACGGAGGAAAATTTCAAAAAACCGCGAATTTCTGCGTTAGTGAACTCCATGTTTACACGTCTATAAATGTTCAACGCGATATCATGCATAGCGTTGTTTTGTAGGTTACGTCAAGACCTTTCAAATGATGTTATAGTATTGCCAGATACGAGCTCCGTAGCAGTTTGTACATAGCCGCGAAATTCAAAAGACAAAAAGGCGGAAGGAAGATATTTGACAACCTATTATTATAAAGAGGAAAGATTTGTACTTTTGTGTGTGTGTATGTTTGTAATAAATAAACTCGAAAACTAATATGCCAATTTCAAATATTTTTTCACCATTGGAAAGCTGCATTCACCCTTAGTGACATAGGCTATATTTATTGCTAGAAAACGTACCAAACGTAAACCATGCGCTGCGGAAACTATTGATGATAGATCAAAAGTACGTTCTACAATATTAAAGAGCATATTAATATGTACAAAAACGTTCGCGATACCATAATAATTATGTCCAACTATTATTGTTACGTCACAATAAACACTTTTATATTTTAAAAGTTGATAGAAACACAGACCAAAATTAGACCACACCCACCATTCATACTATCCAAATAAATCAAATTATTTTCAAGACTGTTTCAATTCACATAATATATTACTTTTTGAATTGTTATCACGAATTGAATAAGTAATAGGAATATAAAAATCATTTTATATTTTAAAAGATATCAAAAATGTATAATTACCAAAAATCCCTACGGATATATTCCAATTTGATCAAGTCCCAATTACATTGTTAGTATTTATGTGCTAAATTACAGTATACGGTGCCTTCCAACTAATCCATCGCCCATTATATATTCCATACTAATATTATATATTCAAATATAACTCTGTCTGTTTGATAAGGAGATAGAATTATCCCAGAAATCATCTCTTGAAGGGTTAAAAAATTGTATAGGAAATAAATAATTATATTTAATAAATAAAGTTAGGGTTAAAAAGTCATTATAATTATACTTTTAATACGAAACTATAAATGTTTCTACATTTTTAACAAGTTAATTTATTTATTTATTAAATAATTTTCGTTCATCTACTTGCGATAAAACTTTGTCAACCTATTGCCATCTTAATATGGCAACATTCCTAGATATGGGGAAACTGATGATGGACCCTCTCAACTCAACAAAACTATAAGAGATTTTAACAATATTTTTGTTTCATATATGTATTGTATTTTTTTCACATTTTCTGTGCATTTGTAATTTTAATACAACTTTCTGAATCATTTTACGAGCTATCCCCGAGAATTGTGTTTTTTTTAATAATGGTCATAGCACAAGTGTTAATTAACTTTGTTGGTGGTCAATGAATTAGTACAAAATAGTTTGATACTCACTGGCTTCTATGCTACGGCCGTTTCGAAGCCATTCAATTTTCATGGTAGGATCACCGACGGGTTCTATCCTGGTTTCGAAGTGCACCTTGGCACCCTCTGTCTGATGGACAGTTTGCAGTGGCAAGATGAACTGCGGCGGAGGGTACACGCGATCCTCCTCGCCCGGGGGGACGAACGGTCGCGCCCTCTCCACATGACGCAGGTAGATGATTTCTGGCCCGGGAGCTGGCCTGCAACGTTCATACAATAATGAAATAGCAATAGTGGATGCTTAGTGACATTAAGCAGTGCATCGGTGTACGTACTCTGGTTCTATGATTTTCGTCGGTCGGGGGAAGTGCAACCGCTTCTGTTCGTGGGGCGGCTGTTGAGGTACTTGGACATGGAGTCTCGCGCGTGTCGCGGTGGAGCCTGCAACGTTTTGCGCCGTGCACTGGTACCAAGCAGCGTCCGATGGGCGTGCGCTCGGTATGTCGAGCGTGGAGGCGCCGCCCTCGCTGTGGATGCGCAGGGCGGCATTGGGCGCGAGCGGTGCGCCGTCTTTCTGCCACGTGAGCAGCGGCGTGGGCGAGGCGACAGCCCGCGCGGACAACCTCACGGGCTCTCCTTCGCGTACGCTCAGCGTTGAAAAACGCTCCACGAACTTGGGCGCCACCACCTGTTCCCTCTCGAGCACCCGAAGGCGGCAACGAGAGCGAGCCTCGCCGGCCGTATTCCTCGCCACCGCCGTCACTTCGCCGTCCTCCGCGCGTGTCACGTCCGTGAGCATCAGCGCGTGCTCCCCAGACTCGTTCACTAGGATCTTGTGCCGGTGGTCGTCGCGCACCTCGCGACCGTTTATGTACCACGTGACCTGCGCAGGTGACAAACCATTAGGGCGGTGCATATTAATATAATTTCTTTGAGTTCAGCATATACATTACCTCAGGATAAGGGCGTCCCGTGAGTCGGCAATCGAACCTGGTGAGCTTCCCTTCGGTGACCTCCCTGTCGCGGCACACCCTCACAAAGTGTGGGGCGAGTGCCTTGTCGGTGTGGTCGCTCCTCTCCTCTATCCGCTGTGCGTCCGCGATCTCGTGGTGGCTCTCCGCCGGCTCAACGGCCAAGTATGCGGAGGCCACCAGGCACCCATGGCCGTTCTCCGCCAGCAGGGTGTAGTGCCCGCTGTCCTCCCGCACGGCACGCCTCACGCGCAGCGCGCTCGACTGCCGGCTGCTGCTCATCTCGTACTTTGCGGATTGTTCAATACGACGTCCGTCCTTGAACCATGTGACGCGTGGCTGCGGATTCCCCGAGAGCTGCACGAGGAATTGCGCGTCGTGACCCTCTTGCAGCTTAGAGTTGCGCGGTTTATTGGCGATGGCGGGGGGCGCAGGGGGACCCTCCGTTCTCTCTGTTTCGCTGCTATAGCGGCGTTCCGTGATGGACTCCCTGAAGGAGACTTCCCGCAGCAGCCGGTACTCGAATGTGTCAACCTTGAACTCGTCGCGCGTAGTGACAACGCTCCGCTCGTGATGCGGCCGCGGTTGATGCGCCTCGCCTTCAGGTTGGATGTAGACCGAGCAGATCGCCTCGCCATACTGGTTGCGGGCTGTGCAAGTGTATTCCCCTTCGTCGCCTGGACCTATGTGGCGAATCAGCAACTCCACGTCGCCAGTCGCCGCCTCATAACTCATGCCGTACTTTGCGCACTCAGCTAAAGGTGCGCCTTTCCTCGTCCAAGCGACGGTGGGCGCCGGGTTGCCGCGCAACTTGCCTGAGAATTTGGCGTTGCCGCCTTGTGCGAAACGCGCATTCTTAAAGATCTGCTCGAATATAGGGGGCGATGCGTCGCCGGGCGGTCGCACGATGCCGGAGCTGACCACTGAAACATACGCAGACGTGTATTGTGAGCGGTCGCATTTGGCCGGGCGCCAGGGTGCCCTGAATGCGCAAGCTCGCAAGCATGTATTCGGTTACTGGCCGGTAAGGGCAACACATTGGGTTAGTGGCACAGATGGCGCGCGGCCATACATGGCGTTGTATCGCACAGCTGTTAGTAAGCCGCGCGCCGCCGCCGCCGTATTGAGAGAGGTGTAATTGGAGCCGCGGCCGCTCGCCCACGCGCGCCGCACACCGCTCTCACTAGGCCACGGCTCCGCGCGCATGTGGCTCACCAACGGAGCCGCTCACCTCGTTGCTCGTAGTGGTGCTCCGTCCTGGTGCTGTGCACCTGCTGATGCACTTGCTGTTGCCTCATGTTGTCACTGCTCGCTCATGGCACGCAGGCGCGCCCGCACACACGTCGCACGATCGCGGACACTAAGCGGGTAGTGAGCGACACACGGGCTATTTCCAGACACTCCCGCGCAGCCGCCGCCACACACGCACGCACACTTGCGCATCTCGTAAACCCCACTCTCTCTCTCACACACACACACACACACACACGCACACACTTTAGAACATATAGTATGCATACATATATATTGAGAGTGAGACAATACAACATAATTCGACAAAATTACAATTAATTACAGCCAACTTTGTGTAAAAAGCGTCACATATGCGTGCGTGCGTGTGCGTGTGTGTGTGTGTGTGTGGAAAGTGGCCAATTCAAATTGGGAGCAGCCGCCGCCGCTGGAACATTTTTGCAATAAATGTAATCATAGTGTGTTGTTCTTCATATGTAAATGGCCTCAACATTACAGTGGCCATGATGGTTATATACATACATATATATACATATATATATGTATGTATATATAAGTCGTGTGACACCATTGCACCATGGAACTGGTTTGCAGCGCACACACACACACACACACAACTATTCGCAACAACATTACCTACCATACAATTGGAAAAGTACTCACGCGCACCACAGATCGTCACAGATGTGTTATGATACCATAATACATGTTTATTATAATTAATTGTGTGCGTGTGTGTTATTACCACCACTGCCACTCCAGGCATAGGGAAGGGGCACCGATGCTCAACATTTAGGTTGGGGAAAAAAATTCTTCCAATTTTGTATGAAAATTCCAAACATATTTTTTTTCCAATGTTTATTTACAATAAATTATATATATATGTGTGTGTGCCATTTTGTTGTTAGACTTTCTGCCATCTTGTAGGTAGAGACAGATCCCGTTGCTGTACAAATTTTGGGACTTCTGATCATAAAAACGTAACAAGTAGTTTTGGCAGTCCTCTCTTGATGTTAACCAGTCACTGCCTAAAGAATTCTAAAGAGACTGAAACAGGTGGAAATGTGAAGATCAAGGCTATATGGCGGATGCATTAACACCTCCCAGCCAGACTCTCTTAATTTTTGCTAAGTGGCTAGATATGTACGTGGTCTATCGTTATCCGGCGTTCCGGCCGCTCTCTCTCAACTTCTTGCTTTAATCTCATCAGTTGTTGGCAGTAGAGATCCGAATCGATGGTTTTGCCCGGCGGTAAAAGCTCATAATGAAAAATGCCCTTCCAATCCTACCACAGACACAGCATCACCTTATTGCGAGTTAACCCAGGTTTTGCCACAGTCTGTGAAACCTGACTGACCTTAGACCACGACCTTTTCCGTAAGTTTTTGTCATACGTGATCCACTTTTCATCACAAGTTATCAATCTCTTCAATAACGGTTCGGTTTCATTACGTCTCAATGAAGAATCGCAAATGAGTACATGGTTTATTGGGTTTCTTTCAGTGAGCTCGTTTGGCACCCAAATATTGAGCTTCTTTGTGTACCCAGCTTTTTTCAAATGGGTCAAAACTGTTTTGTGGTCAATTGCCAGTTCTTATGACGTAACAGCTGATATGCCAAACTTTTTCCACTTTTTCAAAGATAGCGCCCATTTTATCCGTTACAGGGCGACCAGAGCGAGGTGCATCTTTGACATCAAAATTCCCGGATAAAAAACGCTTATCCGATCAACGCGGCTTGCGTTGAATTTTCGCTTATTATGTAATAAAATTTTAAATTGTATTTAATTTCTTCAATCGATAACAAAATGAAAAATTGCGGGAAACATTTTTTTTCTAATTTAATTCTTTCTTTGAAATGTCACCTTTTTAATGTCATGAAAACAAGCCACATACAAATAGTACAGGTTTAAATATTTTATTACAAGTTTATACTATACGCTATGACGCTAAGACTATTTCTCCGACCCTACATCACCTATCAATAATACACACTGTTTCTATATCCACAGATCTTTGTCTATTCGGTCGCGTTAAGTTGCCGGTTCCAACTCCAACAGTCGCCTTCATTCACACGCTTATCAAGGAAAACAATGCTTACAGCGCGTTGTGGTCACTTGAAAACATCCACATCGCAATATGCAATAGTCACGCAACGATTTGGCATATATTAAGAATAGGCAGAGGCAATGGAGCGCCACTTGCCACGATCCTGACACAACTCCCTCCCTTCTCTCACAAGAAGGATGTCTTGCGTTTGCCTCTATATCATATTTGTGAATTCCATTCCTCAATCTACACTTTAACTCACTCGTAGCATTTCTTTGTGATAACCAAGAGATCTTCAGCCCATATCAATCGCGCACTGTGCTATTCCTCATTTGGTACCATGTCCTTGGGTAGTATTAGTTATTCTATAGCCTATACCAGACAGACCGTTTAAAGAAAACATGCTTACTCCAACTAATGCTAAGAACACGTGTCTTCATTTTTGACGACTGGCGTGGACGAACGGTTCAGCGATTGGTTTGTTGCGCGTAAAGTCCTGGGTTCTATTCCCGGTCGGAGCAAATATATGTTTCATAGCTTTTATTTGTAAAATTTAATAACATTAAATATTGCAATTGTACCCAGTCTGCTGATCCGGGGTAGTACCACCACTTACAAGTATACAGACCGTGAAGTGATTTGGTCACGTTTCGGGATCAGCTTGTAAGTTGCCGGTTCCATCTAGGCCGGCATAGTGGATGTGATTGCTACTCACAGTTATTGAATTGTAGTAGCAGTGACATTCATTCATGGAGCACACTTGGGCTTACCATCAAGCGGGGTGCTGTCATATGTTGAGGTCACGAAATGTTAGTGGCATGGGCAGCTGAGCATATATACATATAGGTGTAGTCTATACAAGCGCACTCTAATAACATCGGTTAATATAAAGTGACTTCTACTACTGCATTGGAATGTGTGCGTTCGTGTCAGTTTGGCATCCAGGTGGAATATGAGTAAGGGGAACGGAGGCGTGCGCAGTGGGCGGCATGTATTACTGTACACATACACTCACCTGCTATGAAAGAATATTATTATTATTATTCACAATTAGGCCAATAATCCAAAACACTGGTTCTATGTACAGGCACGTTTAGTTGATAATTATAGTATCAAGAGCCATTGGCGATTCATTGGTCTCCAGCCTGTAACACCACCAAGTCAATTGCTCGGCAGAACACTGTTGAATATCTCACATTGAAGAGCTTGTATGAAGAGAATTGTGATTGTGAAGGAAGCTGTGTCCATTGTCCCTCCCTACTTAAATGCATGATGTATTATTCCCAATTCGCTTCCGAATAGGAATGTTTCAATGTACACACGCACACACACGCACACACGCACACACACGCACGCATAATAAGTGTTAATAATAATCCATCAGCCGCCGCATTTGTGCGATGATCGTGGTGGCTATTTCCATTTACGTGTGTTTGTCAAGGCGACCACTCACCACTACCAATGTGTCTTTGATATATGTACTTCGTTTGTACTGTTTCTATGATACAAGCACTTTAGTAGCCTAGTAACGGCTATGTGTAATAACGTCGGATATAATTAATTAATAAGAACGTAATGCAACCTGCCAACAACTGCCGCATCAATTGTAATCCGCATATCACTAATTTTAATATAATACAATACACCCACGGCCGCCGCCGATGTTAGGCTGGAGTGCGCTCCATGAATGAAAAAGCTACTACAGTTAAAGAACAGCTATCGGCGTAGTTGGAAGGGGATAATTTTAAGCTGATCGCAATACAATATGTCACTATATCTCTTTGGTGCGTCGTCTCTTTGTGGTGAATGGTCAAGTGGAATGCTTCGCCAGCCCATGGTATTCTGTCCATACTAAACATGTATTTCACATCTAATAGACATTCTCTATATGTTGCCGGCGATGCCGTAGCAGATGTGCGTCTTTATTTTGTTCATCGCAATGTTTGTTAAGTATATTGATGCATTCAGGCGGTTGTTGGCACCATTCCGCGCCTCCAATTATAGCGCTTACGTGCTTTACGTTATTATTAATATCAATCGCACGCCAATTGGCGGGTTAATCATTACACACATGGACAACTTTCACTTTCAAACAATACTAAACTACTGTATCATAGAAACAGGACAAGCACTCTGATTGTATAGTAGGGCAAAATACATTACAATATAAATTATTTGAACGGCTGAATTGAATGTGTATATAGGTTATTAATAAATTTGAAACCTCATTTCACATCACTTTCATTTAATTGCATTCACAACATCAACATGTTGCTTGAATGCCATGAACTCCATCCACTCGTTCAAATCAGGTTATGTGCAGCGACCACTGCAACGCACTCACGAGTTATATTTAATTGGGTTTTGTGCATTAAACATTGGACACGTGTTCACAGAAGCCAGGCCAGCATAGTGGTGCTGCTGTGTCGCAGAAAGTGAACGACATTTCTCATTGTTGAATGCTTGACAGTTTTTATGACCGTCGTCGGTTCTCATAGTTGTGTATTGTTAATAAACGCAAGTTGTAGTCCGTAAGCGCAGACTAGCGCATTTTATGTTTGCAATGCTGACATGCCAATTGTTATACGTAGTTTTTATCATGTTATATTAGAAGATAGAAAGCACTTAATGTACTTCTTGTTCGTGCTATACAATAGTTGTATCCAAAGCATTTGTACACGAAATATTCATTTAATAATAATATTTGCACTTCATTAATCATTTCTTTTTAAAACATAAACAATATTCATGAGTGTAAAATATTATACTATCATGTAACATCCCAAATTTCATTTACACAGACATAGGCAGAGACAATAGAGCGCCACATTTCACGATCCTGGCACAATTCTCACTATTTCTTCACATCCACACCTTTCTTCTGCGGAACCATAGTAGCAGCCGTCTCCAACTTAACATCAGGCGGGGTGCTGTCATATGTATATTAACTTAAATAGTGAGTCATAAAAGGCTCCATTCACCACGTGAACATTATTTTGCACACAGGCCTCCCGCAGCAATAGTTAGTGTGGCCTATGGACGTATATAACTGATGTTGTTGATGACAATGAAGTATAGTTATAGCATAATAATAAATGGTTATGGGCAACTAGGCAACCCAGCTTTCTTGCTCCCTTAAGCCAAATACAGACAGCTGTTTATATACAGATTATATATTAGAAATAGATAATGACTAAAATTAATATTGGTGTATTTTAAACGAAAAATATCAAAATGTGGTGAAACTACATAACTCTATGGGAATTTGCAGATGTTCCCGAGTTCTCGAGATCGCATCGCCTATTATTCTATTCACGTTAGTGCTTGTACCATAGAAACAGGACAACCAAAGTACATAATAATATAACAAAGATACATTGGTACTCGGTTTGCGTCACCTTTATTGCGAATGTTTCGTAAATGTTTAATTTGCAATTGATCAAATAGTACAATATGATAATTGGCGGCCCCACTTGTGTGAAATTGCATGTACATGTAATAATAATAAATGTCTGTCTATGGCGTTTGGTGTTGCCATTCCGCAGCCCCAAGCAATGGCAACGGAATGCATATATATGTGTGTGTGTGTGTGTGTGTTGCGGAGAAATCACTCTAATGTCGCATATTAATAATGGCACTTCTTTGTCGCAAATGTGTGAATAACCCATTATGGGCATATATTTTTTTATTATTTGATGATACACACTACACACTATAGTGTGTATCATAGAAACAGGACGACCAAAGTACATATATCAAAGATACATTGGTACCCGTGCTCTCGTTGTGTGCGTGTGTGTGAGTGTGTTTACAACAATTATCCATTTGACCTTCGCCTAATATTATATTCTGAGCAGAAGAACACTTGCACCGACAGAAATAACACGAAATGTTGCAAAAAAAAACACTCTCCAGATGATGTCATCGCACCTCTCGCTCGCACGTCCGCTACTGCACCGCGAACACGCACGCACACTCGCATTACGATAGTGTGCGTGCGTGAGTGTGTGTGTTAGGCTGGAGTGAGCTCCAATAGAGGCGGCAACGAAAATAATCTGATCCTGAGATGCGTGTGAGTCACTTGAATCCCACCTTACTTATATGAACAAACATTCCGTTGTATTTATTATAGATATTCTCCTCAATGTATATGCCACCACCACAAGCATGGGGATTGTGAGTATTGTTTTCACATATATGGAACATAAACATTGATGGAATAATAGCGTACACAGGTTCTATGTAGAATAAAGCATCCAATGTTTACGGCGGCTGTCGATTCATTTAACAGAATGCGTCTGCTTTCCCCCATAAGAGGTTTAACATATAAATAAAATATATATTGTACCCTTTAATTGAATATAAAAAATGCAATTTTGACAATCCCTGGCCATCACAGTGACGGCACTCTTCGACCTCTACTCTACATTTGCCAACCAGCAAATAGTTGAAGCCAGATGCCACGTCTCAATTATAAAAAAGTTTTTTTTTATTGTGACACAATATTTGACCTCGCCCCGCCTGATGATAAGCAAGAAGAGGTCCAAGAGTGACGACGACTGAAAAAACCGAATCAGTTTCCGGCTGCCTCAGTTGCCGTCATTAAGCCGGCCTAAGATATGTACAACATAATTAAACAAAATATAATCAAGCAGTAGATATAATACACAATATATTTGTATAATTTAGTACATTACTATATATACAATTTTGTTAATATAGATGGATTGTTTTTTTTATACATTTTCACAAATTTACGATGACATAGCGTGAAGTGACTTAGTCGGGCCGGAATATTGGATGTGACTGTTACTTACAGTTATTGCACTCCAGCTTAATATCAAGCAGGGTGCTGTCATATGTCTAGTCACAATAACAAAAATATATAGAGATGTACCATTTACAAGAGTAAGCAAATATATTGAACCCTTCTCTCGTTGATAATATTTTCAAGTTCCCAAATTAGAATGGTCGATGATGAAATAACAAGTGAGGCGCTCCAAATACTAAATATATTCAAAATTAAAACTGAACTATAAATTATTTGCCAAAATGTTGTATGTGTGTGTGTGTGTGTGCGATTCGATACATTGTCACGCACTCATTAACATCCATTCTTATTAATTATCATTGCATAGTCCATTGCTCGCTAATATCAGAGCGAGGGCCGAGTCAACGTGTTCACAGCGGCCAATGTACGCCGCAGAGGCAAGTATCGTGAAGATAACGCGTGAAAGTAAATCAACTAACTGTCCGATGCTGTTAATTGGCGTATGATAACAAAAACTCGAATATTTCACGTGAGAGATGCTACTCTCTAACACAATCCCCCCTCTAAATATAATATTACATTGTATTGTGTATATGGCACGCGCTGAACATACATAGCGCCATCTTACGGAAACCATTAAAACTAATATAGGTTACTAATGTTATTGACGTGCTAGCAAACAGAGAAATACAACGAGATCCCACTAGATGGCGCTAGCGGTGTAATCTTTTATTATTGTTGTTGATGCATTATTTTAATTACTATGTATAGATGATGTTCGTCGGGTGAGACCTATAATACATATATAGAACGAATGTGTGTGGCGCAGCGATTGTTTCGAGCCAAAGGTTAGGCGCGAGGGTTGTGTGCGTGTCTATTCCTAGCCGCGGACGGGCGCGGCCATCCGCTTGGGCGGGCGGGGGGCGCTCGCGCTCGTAGAGACAGTGTGTGCTATGGGCAACCGGCACTCGGGCGTACCGGTCCGCAAGCCACGGAAGAATGTACACTGGAAGAGTGCAGGTCTGCATCAGCCGCCGTTGCAGCTCGGTGTGTCGTGGCCGCACGGTGTTGATGACAAACGTATGTTTCAGGTCGGCCGGCCGCGCCCGGAAAGCCCGAGGTGGTGCTCATAGACTCCGAGGGCTCGGAGGCGTCGGTGCGCCTGCGATGGGAGCCGCCCGCGCACGACGGTGGCACAACGCTCATAGGCTACGAGGTCGAGTGCCGGCGGGAGGGAGTGACCGCGTGGCTGAGGACCTCGCCGCCACTCGTGACCAGGCCGGAGCTCATTCTCAGCGGTCTCGAGCCGCCCTATTGCTACTCGTTCCGCGTGTGCGCCGTGAACGCTGTCGGCGCTTCCGAGCACAGCGCCGTCTCGGACGTGTTCGCGCTGCACTCGGCCGCCAAGCGAGCACCAACGTTCCAGCGGAGGCTGCACGACATCACCGCGCTCGAGAATGAGAAAACGGAATTCAGCGTCACCTTCGACGGAAGCCCGCGTCCGGTGGTCGCCTGGTTCAAAGACGGCTATGAAATATTCAGCAGCCGGCGCACCGCGATTACAACGAGTGACACGAGCAGTGTGCTGATCATCCACCAAACGCTCACGAGTGACGAGGGTGAGATCAGATGCACGATCACCAACCGCCTCGGCCACGCCGTCACCGTTGCCAAGTTGTCTATGGAGGCGGCGCCCAAGTTGCGCTACCCGCGCCAATACGAGGACGGTCTGCTCTACGAGATCAATGAGACCGTTTACTTGAAGACGTCCGTGGTAGGCAAACCGCAGCCAACGCTGGAATGGCGCCACGACGGCCAACCGATTAGCACCGATGACAGAGTGCAGATAGCGACCACGGCCAAGTTCTCCGTGCTGAAGATACAGAATGCGCGTCGCAGCGACCGCGGCGAGTACCAAATAGTGGCCACGAATGCCATAGGCACGGACACCGCCGCCTTCCTGCTGACCATTACGGCGCCGCCGGAGCCACCGTCGCGTGTCTCCGTCGCACGGCAGGTGGACAAATCCGTGACGTTGTCATGGCAGCCGCCCGCGGACGACGGCGGTTGCCGCGTGGGCAACTACGTCGTCGAGTACTACCGGGCGGGATGGGATGTGTGGCTCAAGGCGACAACGAGCAGAAAGACGACGGTCACTCTGTTCGACCTGATCGAGGGCAGTGAATACAAGTTCCGTGTGAAGGCTGAGAATCCGTACGGCATGAGTGCGCCGAGCGTTGAGTCCACATCGGTGCGCATTCCGGGGCGCGCCGTTGACATGCAGTTCTTGGCCGTAGAGTCCAAGATAATCAGCTCGGCGCTGCTCCGCGAGGATGGCGAGGAGGCGCAACCGCAACTGGTGCAGCGCAGTGCGGAACGTTTGCCATCATCCAATGACAAAGCTGGTGAGTACTTGTTTGTTTACAACAGTACGCCAACAAACACATGACAATCGTCATAATCGTGTGTGTATTGTTTGTGTAAGTAATTATAATGCGAGCGGCATTCGGCGCACACGCGACTATTAATAAATATTTGGTGCCGAGCGAGATTCGTCTACTTATAGCTGCCACCGTATATTGTTAAATATAACTAACTCTATTATAGTTTAGCCGCACAATGTAATCGCACTGACGTTCTCTCTTATGTTGCTTGCAGAAAAGAGGAAATCCTTCCAACTGGAGCTGTCCGAATCGCTGAGTCCGCCACCGTTGTCTCTCTCCGCGCCCGAGTTGAGCACACGCTGCGTGATTCCGTTCAAGTCTATGCGCAACTCGGTGAGCTCCAGTGAGCTTTTGCTCGAACACGCGATGGCCAGATTCTACCAGGCGGTGGCAATGGAACAGGAGCGCAAACACATTCCGATGCAAGCGACGCCAAAAATAATCATCAAGAGCGACTCGCTAGAGAGCAAGGAGTATTCGCGACAGAGCTCCCAGGAGGACTACGCGAACAGGTGGACCACTTCATTCGACGAGGACTACACGGCGAGCACCGTCTCCACGGACGAGTCGGAAACAAGCGTGCACGATGACGCGAGGCACGTGAGCGCACAAGAGGCAACCACTTACAGCCCACGTGACAAACAATTACGACAAACGCCCATCGACGAACAACCAGAGGGACCACTCAAACATATAAACACCAATTTTGTCCCCAAACCAATCCTAAAACGCAGAGACCCACAAATGACAGAACCAATTCCACAAGAAAAGGCAAAGAAGTCAGAAAAGTCCATATTTAAGAAATTCACAAAAATGCCCATACAAAAACCTTTCTTATTCCCGAAAATTCTTAACAGAAAAGTAGATGACAAAATTCCAGAGGAAGTATCACCACCACCGACTACTGCCCCATGCCGAACGGCCCCCACTGCCGATAAGCAGGACGAAGGCAAAACTGTAATCGACTACTACGGCAGTATAGTGAAAGAGTTCGGCGGCACCAAGAAGCCACAAGCCACGCAATATTTGAATACGGACGAATTGAAACAGGTAGCCGAGCAGCAGGCGGAGCGGTGCAACGCCCAGCATAAACGAACCACTGACAACAAACACGCAAAAGGCAAAGTTCACGCTTCTAAGGCGAACGACAAAAACAAAACCGCTAACTCCATTCCAATAGATAATCAAAAAAAGCGAACGACCAACAAACAGAAGCGATATGTTGCCAAGAAACAGGATATGCCACCGTGTCGGCAACAGGTGCTGCTGACAACCGAGCGTGCCACCGTCGTAATTCCAATTGACTATGCGGAACTGGAGCAGCAGGCAGCAGTGAACGTCAGGTCGGCCATTGACTACGCCGTGGACTGTTGCCTGCTACTGCTCGCCTTCTGGCTATTCCTGTTCGAGGACGAGAGGCTCGCCATTCCCCTGCTGGTGCTCATCATCTACCGGCAACTGAGCACAGCTGTCCGTAGGGTGCCACGGTGGTTGGCCGCGCATGCGCCGCGTGCCATCCGCCCCGCCTGGCTCACCTGACTCACGTGGCTCGCAAACATTCACTACAATCGAGCCGGCCGCGCCGCCATACCTTTTACATTGTCATTGTTTTTTTATACAATATTTGGACAAATTCAACTATGTACGAGTTATTCAACAAAATTATCGTCAGAGTGGCGAACTCGGCCCGCCACATATCGCAATTCAAACTGCCGCGCACCGACTGCGTTGAAGTGAAACGGCGGCGCGTGGTGAACGCCACCGTGTGCCCCTCCAGAGACAAGGGACTCGTGCTCGGCGTGTACACGAGCGACAATGGCATCCACTTGACTGACACGGCGACCAGATACGACCGCGCCAACGGCGGCAAACTGACGTTCCTGCTCGGCCTCTCGCCAGCGCCCAAACTCGGCGACAGCAGGCTCTTCTTCGACGTGGACGACAGCTTCGGCTATGTCGCCGTCGCAGGCCTCGGTTCGCCCTGTCTCGCCTTTGATTCCGTAGAGCAATTGAACGAAAGCAAGGAAGCTGTGAGAACGGCCGCCGCGGTCGGCACGAAGGCGATACAAGATCTTAGCCCTTCCACCATCCATGTGGAGTCTTTTGGCGATGCGGAGTCGGCGGCGGAAGGCGCAACACTGGCCGCATGGAAGTTCCAGGAGTACAGGCGGATCAGCGATATATCACTAGTGCCACAACTGTATCTGTACGAGGATTGTGACAAAACGGGGTGGGACGTTGGCAAAATGAAAGGTGAAGCGCAAAATCTTGCTCGCTACCTCCAAGAGATGCCCGCCAATTTACTAAATCCGACCTCATTCGCAAAGATAGCCGTGGAGCTGCTGTGCGAGCTGGACATCAACGTTGAGGTGAAGACGCAAGGTTGGGCCGCCTGCCACGATATGGGCGGCTTCGTCGCCGCTGGGGAGTCGTCCGTGCAACCGCCGCTCTACGTCGAGGCGGCTTACTACGGAGCCCGGGGTGAACAGCCCATAGTGCTGGTGGGCAAAGGAGTCACGTTCGACGGCGGCTCCTTGGAGCTCAAGTCGCCGGAAGAGTTGCGATATATGCGAGGCGACGTGGCAGGAGCTGCGGTCGCGCTGGCGGCGGTTCGGGCGGCGGCGCGGTTGCGGTTGCCCGTCAACCTGCGAGCGTCCATGCCTTTGTGCGAGCTGATGCCGTCCGGGCGCAGTCCGCGCACCGGCGACGTGGTCTCCCGCGCCGGCGGCGGCTACACGAAGGTGCGCCAATCGTCACGCACAGGCCGCCTGCTCGTCGCTGACGGGTTGACGCGCGCAACACTGCGGCGGCCCAGGTTCGTGGTGGACATCGGCACTATGTCCCGCGAGTTGGGCGAGTGCTTGGGCGCGGCGGCGTGCGGTTGCTATGGCAACGACGTGCGGCTGCTGGAGCACGCGTCGGCGGCCAGCAGCTACACCGGCGACCGCATGTGGCGGATGCCGCTGTGGGGCTTCTACGAGAGGAAGGTGACGGACAGCGAGACGGCGGACGTGGCGAACGCGTCGTTACACCCTTACGCGGACTCGCCCAACTGCGCGGCGTTCCTCAAGCAATACGTGGGCGCCAGTAAGTGGCTGCACTTGGACACGTACAACGTGGCGTACAGCAAGGGCGTGGACTTCGCTTACTTGAGCAAAGGCATGACGGGCAGGCCGACGCGCACCCTCATACAATTGATCACACAGGCGATGCAGGACGACACAATATGAACAACCGATGCAATCACTCAATTACAATAAAACAATTATTATTATTATTTGCATTTGCATTTATTTCATAATGATGATGAATAACACAGCTTATGTACAATTAACAAATCGGTGACATCCTCAAGAATGCTGGGTTGCCTAGTGCCCATAACTGTAGAGCTTGTATGAAGAGAATTGTGGATGTGAAGAAAGCGAGGGAGCGCTCCATTGTCACTGCCTATCCTCCGTGAGAATTGATGTTTAGCGCCAGGCATGTGGATTAAATGAAACAATTATAGTATTAAATATTATATATATATTAAAAACACTTATATTACAATATGTCCGTTGATCACCATTTTATATTACTTTTACCTTAAATCTTTTGCGGCCTTTTGAGCCGCAAAAGATGTCATCATTGTACATTTACTATTAATTATAAGTAGTAGTCACATTAACTGTGCCGGCCTAGTTAAAGATGATCCCGAAACACACTTAGTCACTTGACGGTTGTAAGTGTCATCGCGTATGTACCTTGGCACCGTGGTAATGGCGTACAATGCTGCATCTATATAACATTCACGCTTATTATGTCCGACTCCTCGGTGTCGCTCACGTATCCTGGCTCTCCAGTGTAATGCGTCGGATGCATAAGTAGTGGCACGGCCGAATATGCGATCAGATCGCGCACCTCGAACTTCGCCTTCCACGAATCGCTGCAACGTAACACACATATATTACATCTGCATGCAATGCTCACGAATCGCCCTTCAATTAATACATACTTGGGATGTTCGTTGTACATTATAGGCAGGAATTCGTCGACGGGCAACAGTTTCTCTAACGGTTTTGCGTCGAGTAGTTTCTTTGCGCCGCGTTGCGTGATTAGATAGCCGAGTGTCCAGTATGAGTATTTAGGTTTCACCAGCCGTGAGGTGACCCTCTCCTCGGACTCTGACATGAGCACCTTTCGGCCCAAGTAACTGACAACAAACATACTCATTTTAGACAATTGTATGAAGGGAATTATGAGTAGTTTCTCTTCCAATTAAAACTTACACGAAGTCCCAATCGATGTGCTCCAGGTGTGCCAGTAGCGAGTAATATTGTTGCTTGAAGTTGGGCACGAAGTGTATGTCATCCTCGAGCACCATCACCACCTCATTGGCAGCGTTCACAACCTACCAACGACACATTATTAACACACTGGACCACCACATCTAATGTTGATGCACAATGCTTACTTACTTCCATCCATATGTTGTAATGGCTAAGGAAGCAGCCCACTTCGCCTGCCTTCATTGGCCTGAAATGCATCATGTGTAGCATTATAAGTTATACTCCCTTAATCAGTATGTATATAACATTGTATGTACCTGTCATGATATGGATCCCTATATTCGGCCATGAGTTTCACACCATCGCCCAGGTCACTTGTGTCCAATAATCTAGAATATAATTGTTAAGCACTTCACTATCACCTTGCGCCGCTCATTATATATATACATATACATATATAGTAAATGAGGCACAATCCTATTAATACATAACAGGAAACTATCACATGTCCATCCACTATGATTGGTTGTTATTTTCCATCAGCATAAATATTATTATTTATATATTTGTATAAAAGTCACTTTGATAAAGCAGTGATAGTTCGTGGTGAAGGCATTACGCTGTTGTGAATTGCGAGAACCGAGTGCTTAGTTGCAATAGTTACTTACGCGCCATCAATCGCCGGATATAGTTGCACTTGCATGCCGAGCATTTGGAAGCTGTGCATCATGAGGTCGCGCCTGTTCGTGCGCCGCTCCAAGTTGATCATATAAATGGCATCGCAGTTGTATGTGCTACGTTTGGGTTCGCGCGGAATCAAACGCGGCTCATGAGGTATTAGCACACCTCTCCCGATCGCCTCCACTCTGATGTTGAGCAACTTGTCGGCATCGTGGGCGGACGTGAACTCGCCGTCCATTGGCTCACTCACGAACCCGTACACGAAGTCGTTGCACACATGAAGCTTGTTGCCTGTTGAATGGAAAACACACATTTATATACTAAGCATATAATAGTGCTTGTATCATAGAAACAGGATGACTATTAATATGCAAACATGCGTACCGTATGTGCGTGCGTTGACGGCGAACGCGATGATATCGTCCTGTGGGCCGTTGTACAGCATCATTCTGTTGGGGTCATATGCGAGCAGGTCGGAGGCTTTGGTGCGCAGGTCCATGAGCACCGCCGTGTGTATCATGGGCACAGGGAAGCAGCCCTGCCTGCGTCGCGCCAATATTGGCTCATAGTCATCGTTGCGGGTGTAATAGTACTCCGGCGTGATGGCACACCTGCGACCAACATAGTATATTATGGTTTACTCATGTGCACAGCTGTATAGACAGGCGTACTCGCTCCCACCGCAGTAGTTCAGCGGTCTTTTTGTGTGCACAGATCCTCATAATTCAGTTGTGCTATAAAGAGTGTGAATAGTATTTCACAAACATTTGAACTGAAAGACATTGCAAAGAATTATTCAACGAAGCATAATAGACGCGTGTGGTTCAGTAGCAATGGCTGTTACGCGCACTATCCAGTCGGCGGCATACAAATCTAAATAATAATAATAATAATTCATACCAAAAGTTGGAGTACATCCTCTCTGAGATGAGCATCGGTGCCACCAATGTTGCACCTTTGCTAATGAGGTGCTCCAGTGTGCTTGGCTCAGTGAGAAATACATCAGCGTCCAACATCTGCACATATAAGAATATAGTTTGCATTAAGTGAGCTTAGAGCACCCCGGTCTGATGTTAGGCTGGAGTGCGGCCTACGAATAGAGGCAACTGTTAGTGTATTGGAGGGCATTCTCCATTCCTAAGATGATTCATAAATTATAAAGTGATATTAGAAGCACCTTTAGCTAAAGTATAAATTGTGTCTAACCGACAACCGATGGGGAAGAAAGGTTCTAGAATGGAGACCACGAACCGGCAGATGCAGCGTAGGTAGGCCTCCCACTAAGTGGACTGACGACATAGTGAGTTACGAATAACCGGTGGATGCAACTGGCGTCATCTCGTTCTAAATGGCGTTCCAAGGGACACTTACAAAAATATAATCAGCCCATGTGCGCCTTGCGTAGTCGAGCGCCTGTTGTCTGAGTTGTATGACATGTGCGTAATGCGTGGGCGACCAGTATTCCTGTTGGCGCTGCGTTGCTTGCGTGCTGTTGATGCGCATCACCACGTCGTGGTAATTGTGGCCGTGCGCCCGCGTCCATGTGAGCAACGCCTGCGTGCTGTTGTCCTCGTTCTGATCGGACGCGAACCTGCACACAATTCCACCAAAACATTCACAAGCAGCATAACCATGTTTCGGCGCGGATGCGGTGTCAAAGTATTGTCAGAAATCACATATAAAGGACTTCATTCATTTTGGGCTTCTATGTACTACTTTAGTAATGTCCAATGATGAAAAAATATATAAATGGTAGTTTTGATACTTATATTAATAAAACTAATAACAATTTTGCTTTCAATTGCTGTGCAATTGAGTTATTTGGATAATAAGATATGGATTTTGTGTTGTCTGTCAATCATGGAAATATTTGTTCTGCTTTGAAGTGTCATAATTATAGTTTGATCATTTTGCACACGTAAACTATACAAAATAAAGAATATATTCCAATAACATTGTAATCTTTGTACATAAAACTATTTTAAAATGCATATTAAACTGTTAATACAATTAAGTCCAAGTGCCCCATACAAAATTAATGATGTCCATTCACAATAAAATATTGTGCGACCCTCAGCCATTAGCCGTTGGCGGGAGCGCAATATTACATTTTTGCAATCAATTTACTTTTTCGTATTGACCCGCCCGATGGTAAGCAAGAGGAGGTCCAAGAGTGCCGGCGACTGAAAAAGACCGAGTCAGTTCCCGGCTGCCCCTACCTACCCCACTGTGACTATGTCAGCTTCTTAAGGCATCGCTTGAAGGATCCAAGGTTTATACATGGGCTGTTATTATTATTCACTCGCAAAGTTGCTTAATGTTAAATTGGTCTGTATTGGTCATCAACGGCGGCGACAATGTGTTCAAATGATTACATTGTAACATTTATTATACATAGAGAGCACTGACAGGGGTCACCAGTGTACAACAAATAAGATAACATTGTGCTTAACTATGTCACAGATTATATTAGGAAATAAAAATATATTATTTCTCATAAACAACATCATTTGTAATTGTAACATTTTTTAGTGGTTGTCCACTAAAAAATGCCTTTAATTTATTTTGTAATATTTTTATGGCACCCTTATGCACTGTTCTCTCAATATATTCATCGCACTTCCCATTCCTTGTAAACATACTTTCCAAGTAAACAAATTGTTTGACTTGTTCTACTTTCTTTCCGTTTATCATTATCTCACATTCTGTCATTTTATCCTCTCTCTCTAAAATCATTACTTTAGTTTCACTTACATAAGCATTCTCAAGGTCAACAAAAGCACAAAACACATTTTTTTGCTGATGCATCATAGAGAATAAGACTGGATCCATACATGCCATCTCTTTCCTTTATCCCGCTCGCACTTCTTTTCATTTATTTATTGTGACACGACATTTGACCTTGTCCCTTCTGATGATAAGCAAGAGGAGGTCCAAGACTGACGACGACTGAGAAAACCGCGTTTGTTCATGGCTGCCTCAGTTGCAGTCACTATGCCAGCCAAAGGTGCTTCTTCATGCATCTCTAGAAGGATCCAAGATCATAGGATAGAGAGAACACATTGGCTGGCAAAGCAGTCCACTTGTTGATTATTTTACAAAGAAAGGATGCACTTTTTAGTTCGACTGCCGATTTGGTGGACAAAATGCGGATGCTTCCCCCGACCAGTGTGGGTATTACGGGTGTTAAAGACAAGGTTAAAGAGCTCCTCAGCACATTCTCCATGGTATAGGCCGCCATGTCTCTGTGTAGTTGCAAATAAATGAATATTCTCTTACACAACATTGGTCATCATCAATATTGTCACTGCCTACACATATAATCACCACAATTCACTTTAATGCTTATTAATGTATTACTCTCACCTGTCCTATAATGTAATTTTAATTATGGTGCAGTGATAACATTGTTTTAAATAGTTTTCTGTTTGTGTTTGCAGTCACAAAGGAAGTTTCCTGTCGTGTTGCTATGTTATTTAAAAATAATAATAATTTACCACAATGTGATCCGTTTCTTTGGATAGGTGAGCCGATTGAGGCAACCGAAGAAGTATGGCAGCGCGTGCTCCTTGTTCCTCACGAGGATGGCCACCAGCACTGTGGGCGGCTTGTGCACACGATCACACGCGATCAACGCAATCAACGCATTCAACATAACAAATGATAACAAACGCATCCTTCTATATTATGTCCAAATAACTTTATACGGCGATCGTTTATTGATTCGTACCTAACAATGATGACTAGAATAAGTTACTTCATATGGCACACTGGTATTATCAATAAATATAAAATAACTACATCTTAATTGACGCCGCCGCACGATGAAATGACCTCAATCCTATGTCCGGTCCGGTCGCTATTATAAACGTAAACAACACAACACATTTGACACTTGCCGCAACGCACTAAATCATAATGACATTTCATTCATTACTTCTTGTTGGAAGGCATGGGAAACTTAGTCTATATAGTGTCTAGTATTCCGTACAATAGTTATTATATCGTTAGTGGATGAAGATAAAACACTTTATTGTTTCATCCATTACTTGGTTTTAGTAAAGCGGTGGAAAAACTTAACTAAAACTCTTCCGACGGACTCTTGAAGGAAACACGAAGTCTTGAAGACACGTAACATGGCTTTAAAATAATATACCTATGAACTTATAAATGATTTCTGGATAACAATTTCATAATTTTACACAATATTATTCAAGAAACATGTAAAATAATTTAAATTACAAATAATTTAAAATTACACAACCTGTCACTTGCAATTTCCCGCCAAACCAAAACTCCCGAGCTCAATGACAATGACAAACCGTCACAATTTTTGACGTAAACGTTCAAAAACTTGGTAATTGTAATTTCAAAAACAATAACTTATTATTATTATTATTAAGCAAAAATTATAAATCTACTGACAGTTTTGGTGCATATATATTCTGAATTTCTGTTATACAATAATATTTTTAGATTGTATAAAATATATAGAAATCTTGAACGTTCCAAAACTTTGTGAGATAGCACACTGTCAATATTACCATATTACAGAATAAATCCTGAAAGTAATTAGCTATAAACTATATTAGCAGTCGCCTCCATGCACTCCAGCTTAATAACAAATGGAATGCGTGCATCGAGTCACGATAAAAAAATATAAAATAGCTGCTATTTCGACACCTATTTATTTTCGATTGGAGTGGTAGGCAGTGGCGCCCAGTCTGCCGATCCGGGGTAGTAGCACCACTTACAATTATACAGACCGTATAATTGTGCTGTCATATGTCGAGTCACAATAAAAGAAACATGCCGGACTGATGACAATTAACAGATGTTAAATGGGGTGGCGGGAAGGTACATGTTGCTATATAGTAGATAATAAATAAAACGATGCATAACTATTTTATAAGTTTATTGCGCCACAAGGAGTTTTATTTAAATTAATCAATATAATGAATATAGTTAACAAAGACTAGATACACACACTGAATGTTTCATACAATCTACAATTGATTGCTTTATGATTATAAGTACTGCATGCAGACTGAGTCCAAGTTGTTTAATACAATTAAGAATACCATATCACTTCACGGTCTGTACACTTGTACTACTATGTACATAGTACCACATGGTACTACCCTGGATCGGCAGACTGGGCACCACTCTTTGATAACCAGACCCGAAGCAAATATACGCCTCTTTTTGACGTGACAACGTCTTATAATTCGATGAAGTCGCCTGCTCGCACGAAAAAACATGACTCATGCGGCGTTACCTCGCGTGTTCCATTTAAGGCTTGAAGTGCAAGAGAGAGCGCGGAACGAGCGACAAAGAGGCACGATCGGCCTCCGCGTTCGGCAGCGTTCTACATCTGTCTCTCTCCTACTTGAGTGTGCGATGCGTCCGCGTGGACAGCTGCTATACAATAATACATTTACATGTTTTCGTCAAATATGAAGTGCAGTGAATGTGGTGTCAATTGTTTATAGCAACGATAATTGCGGCGATAAAGGTAATGATTCTTTCGATAGTGATATAATGTCGAATATTGGTGCTTTTATCATTAAAATAAATATCATCGGTCCGCTAGTGCAGCGATTGTAGGTTATGCAATAATTGACAAAACTATAACAATAAGTTAACAGAACTATTTCACGATCAACGGCTTTACTATTCGATCGAAATAATTATCGCGCGTAGCTATGATTTCAAAAAATTAAAACATAAATGTTAAATCTTTCACATATCATAACAACGTGTCCGAAATGACAGGTTGGACCAGCCAGCCGTAAAAACTAAGTACATTGTAAAAAAAATTGACATAATTGTATTTATGCGTACAAATAATTGTAACTTGATCAATTCAATTGTTATTTCCATTTACCTCCTTCTCTATATCCATACAAAATATATATCAAACAAATAAAATTAAAATTTTCTTTTGAAAAATGCAACCTTTCCATCAGTATTTTCTTATGACGTTGTCACGTTCAACTATCGTCAAGATAGTATTCTAGAATTACGCCAACGTGCCGTTTGTTAGCAAGGATTAACTTTATTAAAACTACACAAAGGAAGGAGTAAATACTAAAATGCTAAGTATTGACGTGTGAGTGCATGATGCCCGTATTAGTTGTTCCCATCATGCAAATGCACTAATGTTGTATTATCCAAATATATGGTGTCTGATATGGTCACGTCCGTCGGTGGCACGCAGAATGGTGGGGGGTGTGACCAGAATCCCGCCTCAGTGCACACAATCGATGTCTCCCCAAGCACTTGGTACGTTGACTCACATCCATATATAACGAGATCCCCAACGCGATACTTGCCATCGCGCGAACTTGGCTCAGCGACCAGACGACCGTGCTCTTGGACTGATGGGCCCGGACAATATATCGCTGTAACACAATTAACACATACATATTAGCACACTTGAAATACACCTGCCATATTATGTTTATTTGACATTGCTTGTGTAAGGAGGCTACGTATAGAAATATGGCTACGTACGTAGAAATCAAAGCAAATTAGAAATTTGTTATTGTTAACTATAAATCAATTTTGCTTATATTTTTTATGTTAATTGCCCACCATATTAAAGTATATGTAAACTATAATACCACCACCTTAATTTGGTTCTATCTAGGCCGGCATAGCGGATGCGACAATGACAGTTGCCTTCATTGATAAACCACTCTCCAGCTTGACATCAGGCGGGGTGAAGTCATAGGGTTTGCGATCAAATTTTGACAATGTATTTATTAAATAAGTATTAAAATGTAATTTGTCCGGCCTTGCATTACCTTCGCATAATGGTGGTTCGCCGGACCATCGGCCATTTTGTTCGCATTCAATGCCTGGCATACCAATGAGCCTGTAGCCCCACGAGCACTGGAACACAGCTCTGCCACCGAAGCTTGCGTTGTACTCAACGAGGCTCACGTGAGGCCCAAGGAACATTAGCATGGGGCAAAATGTTTGCACGCATTCCGGTGTGCTCGCCGACCATTCGCCTATTAGTATATATATTAGGTGGTTTTTAGTTATATTACAGAGAGTCATCATCAACAGAGAGAGAGGGAAAAAGTTTTTACCACAGGGATAGACAGAGACAATGTAAATGACCTATTATGATAATGAGAAATGTTCAAAAGCTAATTGTCACAAAAGTCATTTTTTGTATTAAATCATTTTTACGTCAATAAGTATAAAAAATAATCATTTATTGATTTCCAATAAATTAATTATTTTTTATTATAGCCAGACATATGACAGAACCCCACCTAATGTTATCTTGGAGTGTGGTCCATGAATAGAGGTGACTTCTGCTACGAGTCAATGCAAAGTAGTCGCATCCGCTATGCTGGCTTAGTTGGAACCGAAAACTTTTAAGCTTATATCGAAAGTGACTAAGTCGCTTCACGGTCTGTACATTGTCTACATGGTCCTACCTCGCATCAGCAAACAGGTCAAATATCCACTAACTGTTTGCCTACTGCTCTTTAACACCGAAACTCAGATATTTGCCACATTGTTTTCTATTAACGTATATATATATATATATATATAAGGCTGTTATTCCGAGTGCAGGTCCCAGGATCGTTGCAAGTGGCGCTCCATTATCCCTGTGCGAATAAGGCGTGACGATTTGATTGATTGATATATAATAATAATAATTGCCTGACGCCATGCATGTGATGACGTGGGTGCCATTCAAGTGATAGCCCGGCTGGCAGCTGAAGTGCACCGAGTGGCCGAGGCGTGTGCCCTCCTCGAACAGGATTAACTGCTCAGAACTAACATTCACCCGTTGGCAGACAACGTCTGAAACAACATAATCAACCAATTACAATGTTAACACATTTGCCAATCATATTAATACAAACTAGCCATAAGTGTATTGTTAATGAGACACTAACTTGAGCATAGCATAGTTTCAACACTAATGTGCAATTGTGCACGGTGTGATCCGTGATTATAGTAATAATGGAGAATTGTGAATGCTGGAGCTGTCAACTTACTGGCAACTTTTATGTGCAACGTGTTCGTGTGCCCCTGTGGCGTTGTGCAAGTGTACAGGTCACTGTGGCTCAGCGACATTCTGTTCAAGCTCAAACGGTAGTGGGTTTGCCTCTCTTGTTCATCACGTGACCAGCCTGCAAACAACATTGCAATCTTATAAGCACGATAGCGGCACTTTCCACGATCCCGACATAACCCTCTCGTGTACATCCACAACTCTTCTCATACAAACGTAACGGCCGTTCCTGTCATATCATTGATCTTTAATTATTATCATATCTTTTGGCAATCGACTGCTGCCAATGTAGACAGCCTAACGTTACACAGTCTATGAAACCAAAAGTAAAAATAAAAAAAAACCGAAACAGCTTTAATCATATCACCAGCCTTATATTAAGAAACAATTTTAGTATAGAATTTAGTATAGAATAGAATCATGAATCCTCTCAGATCAGCAAATCAACAAGAGATAGAACTATAGTGCTTTAACTAAAATTGTTACTTACTAAGAGCCATTAGCTGGACCGTTATCAAATTGAGTATCTGAAGATGCACCATGAGGATGATGAGGATTAAAGAGATATGGAGCCGTGACTAATGTAATTTGTTACTATATTATTTCAGGCGTATCCGGTTTAAATTTTTAGTTTTCTTATATTTTACGCGAACATTGAATGACATTATGAAAATATACTGATATTAATGAATTAAATAAATCAGCCATCGAGGTCGCAGAGACACAAAGTGACCTACAATACATTAACGAACTCACCCGTATTATGTTGTCCAAGTGTTTGGGTCCAGCTCCACTCGGGCTCGCCGGCGCTCTTCTTAGTGATGCAATCGAGATATATCGATGTCTCGGGGAACACGAACAGCTCACCCGTCGGCTCCACGGACACCGAGCCCGTCACCACTTTGTAGTGAATTGTGGGTGGGGCATCACCTTCGTAAGCCAAATGGTTAGTCACACCGGTATATACATCGGCCGGAATGGGCAATAATATGCGCTGCAAGTACCTGTGAAGTTGGTGAGCAGCGTTGTCGGCACACACTCGGGCAGTTTGGGGCTCCATTGGCCGTTCTCGCATCTGAGCAAGGCCTCACCCTTCAACTTGTATAAACCGAATTGCTTACAACGGGCACTGATTGTCGAGCCGTGGGGGAAGCTCGTCGGACGCTATAAATCAGTCAACCTATATTAATTAACAGGGCACGATGCTTCCATATAACTTTTTGGTAGAATCATTGTGCATTTTTTTCTACAATATTACCCCGTATAAATCATACGTAGTACAGTGGTAATCTGGCCAATGTTTTGCAGGGCAGTGTCGAACTATCGAATTCGTCGGATTATAGAGTATTTTTTTTACAAAAGAGTACCTTGTAACCCGACTAATCACAAATCCAATAGTGGCGTCTACAAGTTGTAATTTGTTCAATCATGCATTATCTACATAAGCGAAGAACAATCAATCAATCTCTTTCCCACGGGGATAAGCAGAGACAACGGAGCGCGACTTGCCACGATCATGACACAACTCCCTTGCATCCTTCACATCCACAAGATCTTTGAACTAATATTACTAGCGTACGTTACTAATATTAGTGGCGAAGATCGTTAAAAAAATATTCAATAATAATAGACATTGTCGGATTACAAGGTGTGCCGGACTATGTATTCTGTGAATATCAACTACTTTCCATTATCCAGCAGCGGGTCGCCGCCGCCATTTAATCAAATATGAACAGCGAATTTTAGCGAGACCAGCAAACCTGGTGAGTAATGAAATGAGCGATAATACTAATACTGAGAAAGCGTAAAAATGTGTTGCAAATAAATTGTTTACTTTCCGGCGCATAAACTCTAGTATAAACACAGACTGGTGTAGTAGGTACAATGGTGAATCGGCTTCCATCACTAACATAGGTAAACTGTTCATGTTGTTGTAGCATGCTAAAGGTAGAGGTGACTTAACAGGATGTATCAATGAAAATATCTCAAATGTGAAAAATAATTTATTAAAACAAAAAATACATGACTAACAAAATGACAACAATGATCATTATTCTTAAAGATAACAAAAGTAAATGAAAACATGCCAATGCTCTATTGAATTATAAGTCATATAACACTAACACACACATTACAACAGGTGTAATAATAACACCATATTTGTTGTAATAATAATAATAATCAGAAAACACTGTGTGTCTCCTAAATGTTGCAATAATACAACTTGCTACATTTAATAATTGGAAACAACTCGCTTAACCGATATGCTAAAGAAATATTGTACACAAAATAAGGAACTTTCAGCGCTATACCTAGCAGTAGGACATTTAAGGCGACCGTGGTGTAGTGTCAGTGCAAAGGCTACGTAAGCATATTTGATATATGTACTTCGGTTGTTCTGTTTCTATGAACCTTAAACATTTTCGCCGATCATAAACCGTTAGTGCATATGTTCGCAAGGCCGACACGTGTTATGTTTATAAGTGAATTTATGTCAGACATACATTTCAGGCATGACGTTCGACGCATTGAAACAATAACTTGTTCCAGTTAATCGAGTTAGCTGTCGCGAGGAAGGTGATAAAGAGTTAGGTCTTTCAATCGCACTAAGCAATAAGCACGCCATTCTTAGGAAAGTATACCTACCGGACGTTCAATTATACTGCGAAATGTCTACACAAAGAGCCAGGCCATATCTAATCTATCTTCCATCCTCTGAGTACAACTAAACCTTTCAACCTAGGATCAACAATTGCCTTTTATAGTTCCCACCACGGGGATTCAGAGACAACCCGCTTCTTTGATTCTCTGAGTAGAGCGACAGATGAAGCGCTAAAGACCGCGGAGGTTGTGGTCTTGGGGAGATTTCGACGCACACAATGAGGTGTGGATGGGCTCACACAGGACTGACGCAAAAAGGACCGCTGCTTAAAGTTCATTTTGTTACACAATAAAGTATTAAGTAATAATATTTCACCTTCGACGCATAACAGAGTTGCATACCGGTGCTGAAGGTTTAGTTAGTGTGACCGCCCATTGACGACGGTCGTTTGGGGTCGCTGGTGGTTTAGATGCTGGTTCTGGTTGTGCTCCTCGCTCTGTGTGCGATGCGTTTCCTGGGGTTAGGATTTCGTACGTGGCGGTTGGTCTATGACTGACCTCCAAAATGGCGGAACCTGGATGATGCGACTAATCCAAACCAATTATAATAACGATAACGAACTAACCTGATTTGCAGTTGAAGTACTTCTGGTGGATCAAAACCTAAAACCTCTATTGATCAACCATAAAAATATATCGACCTGCATATAAAAAATTATGAAGATAATTTTCATATGTGAACATGGGGATTTTATTGTTGCTCCCACCACAGTGCGTGTGATAATTTCAAGCCGCAGTTGCTGAGGCCGCCATCGGTTGTCCTAGCGACGCATGTCAAATAGGCAATAGAAGCTGATCACCGCGACGTGATTCGAAATAAGAACCTCGTGGTAGGACGACGATAAGAGGCAGACCGAAGAGGCGATACTCACCTGATATGTTTTTGGGTTAAGCATAGAATCGGTTTTCCTCAAACAAACGTTTTCATTAAATTCTATTATCAAATTTAAAAACTAAGAAGGAAAATTGGAAGTCCTTTTATTCTCGATAGATTACGGGACAATGTCAATACCAACTTATGGTGGTTAAAAAACATTAGAATTTTACGCGGAAAAACGGGATTATCCGGACATATCTTGTTTATTAAGAAACGAATTGCGGAAAAGTTTAGTAGGCACATTGATAACATTAGATCCATCTAAAACGGAATATTACGAAGCATTGCAATCAACGTATTCCTTTTGGCCTACTAAAACCGGCAAATGTCAAGTTCCAGGCTGCTACTTCTCTCCATTGTGCCATTATTCTTGCAAAGCACGAGGAGGCAATGCTTAAAACAGAAGAATGCCGACGCGTACAATAAACCTGTTCAATCCTAATATAGTTATTATTAACAAAGAGCCGTATAATAATAACTTACGATCAAAGGATCCTCCAGTCTGATAGACCAATGGAAGATAATGACGAAAGTATTAGAAAGAAAAATCTTAATATATGGAGTGAAATCTGTTAAACGTCACTTAAGAAGAGTCTTATAGAGCACAAAGTTAACATTTCAAGTGTATAGACACAAATGAAGGCAATTTGAATATTCAGCCATTGTCACCATTAACTTTTGGCCATTTACTGGACCGATATTTCAGAAATTTACAATTGCGTCAACAGCAAAGATGCTCCAAAGAATATATTTCATAGTTGCAATAACGAACAGTGGAATTTCCAGTATGGAAATTAGAAAAAAGACAGTTTGGTTGTTATAAAGGACCCCTATTTAAATGTTGTCTGGGGGGGAATAAGAAAAGTGTATCATGGAAAAGATGATATAACACTGGTGGCAGATATAGAAGCTGCACAACCTGGTAATAGACAGGTGTTTCTCCAACATATGCCCTTTACCAATACCAAGTGAAAACCATCTCAAAAACTGTTGAACATTATCTTGAGGGTGACCTGGTTTCATAATATTATTTAACATATTAGACATCACGATTCACGAGGCGCAGCCGTACCTAGTCGCCTCGTACACTTTTTACTATGCCGCCACCGCCGATATCTACTTGTGAGCGCGCAATCCTTTTGATAAAAAGCGCCTAAGACTTTTGGCTCTAACTTTAAAACGTAAGTAATGTAGAGATTGTTCGAGATCTATTGTAGTTCCAGCCATTGTATCCTGCATAGAGAAGCACTTGCGATGAAACAAATGCCCTCAAACCTAAAATTAGTTATGGAATGAAATAATTAATTTTCCCAAATCACGACCACTACAATCCCGATTGTTCTCATTATTGTGTAAAGATTATGTCAGCAAACACAAAACACTGCTGCACCATACAGAAGTGCGATGGCTATCTCGGGGTAAAACTTTAACAAGGCTATTTGAACTTAGAGCCGAGTTACAAATGTTTCTTTCAGATACTTTTCTTTTATCTGAAAGACCGTTTATATGATAAACCTTGGTTGTTCCGTCTGCCTTTCATTGCGAATACCTTTCAAAAACTGAACGTATTAAATTTATCGTTGCATGGTAAACAGACAACAGTGCTCCAGGCCTGTAATAAAATAACTGCCTTCAAAAGAAAAATATATTATAGGATTGGAAGAGAGAAATAGAAAATTTACGTTACTCAGTGAGTATTTTCCCGAACAACAGAATACAAAAATGAAACTGAATTCATGGATTCATAATCCTTTTTCACCCAACTTACAAAAGCCCAAAACCATGTCAAACGAGATATATGAATCTCTTTTAGAAATGTCATCAAACACAAGTGTGGAGTCACTGTTCAAAACGACGCCTCTCAACGATCTTTGATGCAGAATCCGTGATGAATATCTAATACTTGCCAAAATGGCTCTGAATATTCTTCTCCCGTTCCCATCAACATATTTGTGCGAAACAGGATTCTTGACCTATGCAGCCACGTAAACAAAATACCGCAATAGAGTGGACGCCGAACCTGATATGAGACTTCAACTGTCCGCTATGAAACCTGATATGAACCATTTGATGAAAAATAAGTTTCGTACCTTCCATTACTTTTTTAATATCTTCTATTATTATAATTGTTAAGTATATGTAACTGTTACATTGTACTTTTTTTGTGCTTATTAATAAAGAATACACTTTTAAAAACTATTGTTTTAATGTAGGGTTCCATCACGAAAAAAGATTGAGAACCGCTGCTTTATAGTATACAGTGTATAATAGTATTCTGTGAATTTTGCATATTTATGGATGCTCAAATTGTCTGCGAAAAACCTATCTTTTGTACATAATTAAAAAGTAACATAATAACCCTCACTAATGACCTAAACAATCAATTAATTTTAAAAATAAATTTGTATCTTTTGTACACAGGTAATAACATTTTTTTTTAATTACTGTTTTACCAAATAAAATACTAACCAATTAATTAATTTAAATGTTACACTCCACTGTTTAACTAATAAACTAGAGCAAACAATTAGTATAACACAACCAAATGCACACATAAAACAGTAAGCAGCCTGGATGGGTACCATAACTAAGATCGTGTCTATATTTCATGGTCACACTAAGACAAGGAATTGCATTACTTGTATGCATGAATCTGAGTTTAATAATACAGTTTGAGCATCATTTTATCAGGGTAAGCACAGTCTTTATGCCTACGGGCGGCTACGTCCATCTATCTACTCACTCACATCAATGGTTGCATTCTTGAATGTTATCATCAAAGTTGGTGAAGCATTCTTGTAAAAGCATTCACGGAGTATTGGCTGGAACCTGCCATCTGCAATGTTAAACATTTATTCAGCTTATTGAGGCACGACTGCTACTAGAGTCGACTGCAAACTCACTGTTTGTTCATGTGAAAGTGGTGGCCAACTGTCTGCCTACCACTCTCAAACAATCATACAGAGCAAATGTATTTCCTCTTTGCACAAAACATAACAATGTAGGTGTAACATCTGACCACCATTTGCCTCTGATTGCATTGTTCGCACAAAGGAGTGACACCATTTCACATGCCCTTAGTCATCAGAGCCTATATGAAGAGAATTGTGCATGTGGAGGAAGCAAGGGAGTTGTGTAAGGATTGTGGTAAGTGGCACTCCATTGTCTCTGCCTATCCTTGTGGGAAAAAGGGAGAAAGTTTGTTGACCACTTTTATTTTACAGTAAGTAAGGTGACAGACAACACCATGCCTGCTGTTAATCTGGCGTGCAGACCTACAATGGAGGCGGCTGTTGCAACAGTTGAAATAACTGTAAGTAACAGTCGCTTGCATCCACTATGCCGGCCTCATTGGAACCTAACACTTGATGTCATGTCATAATAAAAAAAATTACCTGGCGTTGGTGAACAGAGTGGGCCAACCCAATTGCCATCTATGCATTTGATCTTACATATTAACCTCTCATTTAGTGGGCCTATCAGACCGGGAAACTTCACCTGCAAAAAATAACAATCACAAATACACTTTCATATTTGATGTCCACAGCTACTTTGGATAAATATATTTAATTTTTTTTATTGTGACACAACATTTGACTTCAACCCGTCTGATGATAAGGAAGAGGAGATCCAAGAGTGACGACGACTGAAAAAACCGAGTCAGTTCCAGGGTACCTCAGTCGCCGTCACTATGCCAGCCTAAGGTGCTTCTTTATGCATTGCTTGAAGGATCCAAGGTCATAGAATGGAGAGAACACATGGGCTGGCAAAGCATTCCACTTGTCAATTGTTCTACAAAGAAAAGATGCACCGAACTTTTTAGTTTGACCGATTTTTTTTTGTTTTTTTAGTTGCCGATTCGGTTAATGGAATGCGGATGCTTTCCCAATATTAACAGTTGTTTTACATCTATTGACATAACCCTGTTGCTTCCTTCACATCCACATATGCTTTCATACGTGCTCTGCATTGTCTGTTGTGTTTGACAATGGGTGGTCAGTGTACCAACCTCTGATATCTTTGAGAAGTCACTTTTGAAACGTGTGATATCAATAGCAGTGTCCAATGTGGTAACATCAGGTAATGCACACTTGAACTCATCTGCAATTAATAATACATTTGAAATTATCATCCATCATGACTAAGAAAGTAATCATCCGCTATCATCACTCCACCATACTGCTTCTGCCATACCCAACATACATTCACTTCCATACATTAATTACTGCATTATGAACAGTCATCCCCGACTTTTTAGGCAATATCATTTAAAATAGTTTCAAATTATATGTTCAAAGCTATATAGTCGACAACAACAGAGAAATGAATACAAAAGTGGAATATAATGAATAGCAGTATGTTATATGCGCCAAATTCATCCAGGCACTTTACATATAAGCACACACAAAGCATCCAACATAACAAAAGCATGTGATAAGTGTGACATTATGTATTTGTATGAATGTATTTACAAAGAAAAAGTGTTTGATCACTTCGAATTAGTGCAATTTAATTAACTTACTAACGCCTAGTACTGCAGTCTAAAAGTAATCATATAACAAAATATAACACAAATAAAGATTATTTACCATCGGAAAACGTTACGTTTAGTGGTGCGCAAAATACACAATACACTATACAAAGCGTAAATGTAACTGTGAATATTATTTTCAACATTTTAATATATGTTAGCAATTATTAATAATCACATTTACCCGCTTCGATAAAGAATTCACAGCACACACACACACACACACACAACACACAACACATACTCATAATCCATAATTCGAGACAGAGACAACCTCCTGTCTGCCAGAGAAAGGGTTACCAGGGGTAGACAAAATTTAATAGTGATGTAGCCAATTTTAATAATTAGTAATTAATATCGACTCGACGACTTAAGTTGAAATTGACAGTCCCGCTGTATATGTTATTAGTTGAATTAATTAAATAAACAAATAAAATAAATAATGACAGAGGCTGTTTGTTGAAGCATCTCAAGTGTGGAAGTGCGGAAATGTATTAAGTATGTACAAAATGTTTTTCTTTGCCACTGCACCCTATTACATATCCAGAAACCATACATACACAAAGCCTTTTAAACATTTTCTTTACTCAAATTTGTTTTCATCTACCTAAACCTACATACCACCCACAAACACAAAGGACTACTGTAAATATTAATGAATATACACTATATTTTTTAATGAACTACACTCAATAATGAAAAAATATTTTATTGTATATATATTATTCAATATCTTGATAATTAAGCGAGATATAACAAAAATTCTATTTCGTCGAGTTCTGTAGGAAACCACCATCAGCTTATTAAAATAGTCGTTTGCCAATTTTGCAGACCTGAGGTTCTCAGCAATACATTCACGGTATTGTGACTCGACATCTGACCTTGACCTGCATCATAGTAAGCATGATCGAGGTCCAAGAGCGGCGACAACTGAAAACGGCAACAAAACGGCTACCACTATGCCCGTTAAGGGTGCTTCTTGTCGCATCGCTTGAAGCATCCAAGGGTATAAGATGTAAGTTAATGTATTTTTTTAAATATTGTTTTAAAAATATATAAAAGTCGCCGTGATGTCGCGTCACTTTCAGTTGTTTAACAGTAGTAGCAGTATCCTCCGTTTATGGACTGCTTAATACTAGACATGATATCCAAGCAAATTTGACAAAACGCCACTTGATGTAAGCTAAAGCGCGGTCCATGAATGGATGTAACTGCTACTACAATTCAATTACTTACTGTGAGTACTAGTCATATCCTTTGTACCGGCCTAGTTGGAACCGACAACTTACAAGCTGATCCCGAAACGCGACTAAGTCACTTCACGGTCTGTGTACTTGTAAGTGGTGGTACTATCCCGGATCGGCAGACTGGATACCACTGCCTACCACTCTTTTACAACCAGACCTTAAAGAAAAATCTTCTTTTTTAAACACTTCTTTGCAATATTTTTTCTCATTATTTACAAATAAAAGCTAGAAAACAATTTTTATTCTCGACTGAGAAAAGAACCCGGATCTTTCCGCATGCTACAGACTAGTGTCAATACTCCACGCCTGTCGTCAAAATATTTATTTTATTACGATTTAACAAATTAACACAGAATCGATATCATCGAAACACCTTATCTCATCCCTAATATTGACAGTGCGATAGAAAAATGGCGTTCTTTATAACAGGAAACTAGGAAACATAAAAAAATTTAATATTATAAAAACAATATCCCCATTGCAACAACACTTAATACTATTAAAAAATATATTTTTTATTTAGCTTTGACATATTATTTCTGCCTTTTAAATCTATATTTTATTTATTGAAAAATGGCGTTTTCTAGAACAGGGAATATACTTTTTGGCGGGCAACTGCAAGTGACAGGCGCGCGATTTTGAATTATTTGAATATTATTGTGTAATAATAGTGAAATTGTTATCCAGTAATCATTTTCAAGTTGATCTAGTATAAAGAAGTAATTTAAAGCTGTGAAAAGTGTTTCTTCGTGTTCCCTCCAAGACTCCTTCTGAAGTTTTAGTATAGGCTTTCCGCCACTTTACTAAAACGATGATCACCAACCTCACTATCATCTTCAGCTTTACTTGACAATGTTTTAACATTGAACCATATATTTTTACTTTGACACTGGCAAGTTAAATACTAAAATCCATTAACAAAAAGTAAGATAGAAATATTAACTTGGCCCTACATTAACCGTACTATTTTTTTTAAATCCCCCATTATTAATAACATTTAATATTACTTTAAAAATTTACTCATAACTTATATTCTAAATATAAATCATTTATTTTAGATACAAAACATTCTTTAAGAGTACTAATATTGGGTATTCCCCTTTGTTGATATTGCAAAGATACTTAATAATAGTATATCGCGCCTCAATACCCACAGAGATAGGCAGGGACATCGTATTATGGTGAAAAGTTCGATACAGCGCTTAACATTAGTTATATCGTGCCACAGTCGCCGCCGTTACGAGTATGTCAGCCAAAGGTGCTTCTTCACGGACTGCTTAATTGTCCAAAGCTATATAGAGAGAACACATCGTCTGGTAAAGCATTCTACTTGTCCAATTGTCCATTGCGAGGACGATCGGCGCATTCGTAGTACTGCTTGCACTAAATATGTCATGTCACAATAAATAAAATTATTGTGACATGACATATTTAGTGCAAGCACTTCACCTGATGTTAAGCTGAATGAAGGTTACTACCTATTATTACTATAATTAGATAACTGCATGTAGCAATCACATGCACTATGCCGGCCTAGTTGGAACCGGCAACTTAGCTGATCCCGAAACGCGACTAAGTCACTTTACGTGTGCATATATTTGTAAGTGGTGGTACTACCCGGGATACGGGGCCCTACTGCATTGCATACTACTCTTTGATAAGCAGACCCGAAGCAAATAACGGTCTTTTAAATTAACAAATATTGATATAATATATACGGACTTATTTGTAGATCTATAAGCGAGGTATGAGCCATGCATAATTCTTATGTTATAACATAGGCATAGCGGGTGCGGCATGATTTTATCCAACATCTTCAACAAACATCCTCATATTTCAACCAATTATATCTTCCTTGAATTAAACTGCGTAAAAATCCGTTCACTATTAATATTTTCTTAGATTTTGCGCGAACATTAATTAATAAATGAAACAAATTTTATGCGGCTTACGATCGCGTTTATTTTGGTTTATATAAATCAAAACAAAAATTAACGCGATAGTAAGCCGCATAAAATTGATTGATAAAATATTTATTAATAAAAAATTACAAATATTTATCAAAATATAAAGTGAGGTGGTTTTATTAAAACATCATTTCATGCAAATTATCTAAACAAAGTAGTTTTGAATTTTGAATATTATCATGTTCTACACCTGCCACGGCTAACTTTTTAATAAATTTAATTATTAAAATCTATGAATCAAATCTTTGCTTCTAGTGGTAATGGCAACCGTGATTTGATGCGCAATCGAAACGAACTGCTGTTCTAAAGTTCACATCAATGCGTGAGTATGTGACGAATGGCCAACTTGATTTGTTGAAAAGCTACCAAAACAATTGCAATGTAATATTGGGACACAAAAATATGGCGCTCAGATATTGTATTCGAAATTCCAGTGTTAAGGTTGGTCCAACAATTATGGCTTAATGTGCTTCTAATATACTACTTTAATATATTACTAATGTGTCTTTGATATATTATGTACTCCTGTCTCTATGGACAGTCAGTCAGTGTAATTGGCGGGGGAGTGACAATTTGCAAATTGGTGAATGAATTTAATACGTAATTATTAATTTGCAGACAGCCGGTCGTCTGTTGATTAGAACAAAGCATGGTATGTAAAATAACACATAAATAAACAATTCTTGTACATAAAGTAAACACAACGCTTAATACTGCCCAATCCAATTGCCTTTGTTCTTACAGAGATAGGCAGAGACAATAGAGACACAATTCTCTTTCATACACGCTCCACGGTTACAGGATAACAGCTGGGGGCTTTGGCCAAGGGACAATCGTCTGAGTCGGCCTGTTGTATTAAACTATTTATTTATCCCCGTCTATCCTTGTTGGAATTGAGCCGTGACAATTTGTTTACAACATATTTTCATATTTAAATATTGCGTTTATATTAGTTTAATTGCGTTAACATGTTTCATATATTAAACACATCAGAATAAATATAAGAAAAAACATTAATGAAATCTATTAATTTATTAAATCAAAAACAATTCGACCAAATTAAAACATAATCATACAAGGAATTAAACTGGCTCCTCGTCAGAACCAGCTGTCTGATTTGGTTCATTATGAACATTGTTTAATAATTCATTATTAATACTTAATTATAGTAGTAGCGCTTCACTGTTAGCTATCTGCGGTAGTGGTGAGGTTCATGTCACCCCGACCGCACCGCTCCACTGCCGCAGGGTGCTAGTCAGTGAAGCGCTGTGTTATATTAATAGATAAGCCGCGTCGTAGTTCATGCGTTGACGATGGTGGTGTGCCGCCCTGTCCCCCGTGCCCCGCTGCCAATAGGCCACCCTGCATTAGGTAAGTCAATTGTTACATAGGACTCGCCGTTTAGAGATTCACATTCACAAACCGTAAAAAGCACATGTTTGAGACCACCCACCCCGGTACCAATGTGTCTTTGATATATGTACTTTGGTCGTTGTGTTTCTATGATACAAGCACTTTAGTAGCTTGGTATAGAAATGTAATAATTTTATTTTATGACACGCGACCTTGACCTTGATAGGAGGCCCAAGAGTACCGACAACTCTTTTACTATGCCGGTGACTTATTCACGCTTCACTTGAAAAATCCAAGATTATATGAGAGAACAAAAACTAGGCCTATATGGCTGGTAAAGTACTTCTCGATTGCTCTACAAGGAAACAACGCGCCAAACATTTCAGTTCGACTGCCGATTGGGTCGATAGAAAGCGGATATAACAAGTCTGAAAAGACGATGTAGGAACAAGGTTATAGAGCTCCTCGGAACATGATTTGTAATGACGCACACGCGCACACGGTTATTCAAATGTATTTATCATAATGTGCAGGAAGGAGCAACCGAACCTGTATGAAGTGGAAGTAACATGTAAGGGCCCTCCCCCCAGTCAGGCACCACCATGCCCATGCGAGCCTCCCAGCGGTGGCAAGAATTGCACTAATTATATGAACGTTAAAACACCAAAGGTTAGCTTATCAGTTTTATGTTACACCCCGCTCTTACTGTCTGACTACCACTCGTAAATGCGAGTAGCAAATATATCCATCCTGCTTGTATGAAGGGAATTGTGGATTTGAGGAAAGTGACCGTTCTATTTCTTATAAAAATTATAATCGTTTATTAATTTACTATGTGGTGTACAATGGGAATTACATTCCATAAACATTCAATAAGATATATTTATTATATTGTAACATTGTATTTCACAGAAAATGGCCATTAAATGCAAAACAGAAGACCAACAACCAAGTGACACACCGTACGTATACCTATATAATAATATATAATAAACTTACCATAGATCTAACACTACGACAACAATGGTAGTAGGACCGATGATACATATTTCACAACAGGTGATTAGGTTTTGAGTCTTACTTAAATCTACTAATAGTTCATAATGACTGCGCCAATCAGCTGACATAAACGACCACTTATACGAAATTAAAAATAAACACTAGTTTTAGTTTCATTTCTGTTTGCGCCATTAACACTATTTTCACAACACTCACAAAAAGCTTTTTTTTGTAGCCGTGCGCTCCACCAGGAAGCGTAGCCGACTTTGAATGTTGGTCCGCCGCTGACTGCCCTGTTTTATTAACCGACTTCCTAAAAAGGAGGAGGTGTATTCCATATATTCGGCCAGCTGAATTGACAGCGATGAGTTTCGCCATTCGCGTAGTAGGATGATGGGGGAACTTCAACGTGGTAACTTGGCCAGTTTCAGCCACTGCAGCTTATTTTTCTAGATGCTACTTACATCATCCTGAGTGTGTCAATTAAAATTCGACAATTAAGAAATCTAACTTAGTGTTATATGATGTGTGTGTTGGTACATTAATAAACCAAATGTTTCTTTTTAGTGAGCTGCTTGTGGACAAAACAATATTCGACACGTACGGCGGTGGCGTATGGGGGAACGATGGTCACAATTACAGGGCACGTACTGGTGTGCCACTTCCGAAAATAAACAGAAAGCTTAATGTGAACGCATACTGCGCACCAAACCAGGGTAACTATTTGAATCCGTGCGCAAATAAACCAACAGTTAAAATTAATATTATACACCAACAAAAGAAAGGTGCTCTTTCAAAATTGATGGACAATTTGGGTTTAGATAAAAAAACATTAAATTCATTTAATAAAATCAATACACTCAAAACAAAATCCAACAAATATGGGAAAACTTCACAAACAGAAAAATGTGCAAAAAGTAGCAATAAAATGGCAGCTTGTGGTTCTCAAACGGACGAATGTAAAAAAAATAGCGACAAAGTGATAACATGCCCTTCTCAAACACACAAATGTGCGAAGAGTAGCGACAAAATGACAGCTTGTGGATCTCAAACAGACAAGTCTGGAAAAAGTAGCGCCAATATGGAAATTTGTGCTACAGAGTCTGAAAAATGCAAAACAGGTGTCTCTGTTGTGACACCTGGTGCTACTCAATGTAATGATATTGAAAAAAGTAAGTACACTTTAGCAGATATTGCTAATGTATCTGAAAAATGTGCTAAACTTGTCGCTAGTATAACAGGTTCTGCTGGTGAAGTTGAGAAATGCAGACAAAGTGATAACAATAAAACTGAAACCATTAGTGAATTTAAAAAATGTGAAAAAAATGACGCTAATATAAAAAGTATTGCAAAAAAATCTGGAAATTGCAAGAAAAGTGGCGGCTGCAAGAAACCCAATAATACAAAGAATAAAAAATGCGGCCAAAGTATCACCAACACGAGTGCTGGGGCTGGGTCAAGTAAATCTAATATGAAAGCTGGTAGCAAAGAATGGTGCACTAGACCAGCTTCAATGAAACCAGGACCACCCAGATGTAAGCCACAGACATTGGCTGACAGGATAATGAATAATGATAAACGAGATTACCATACAATTACGATGAACAACCCAAAGTCATGGGACTGACGTATGACGCAGTATGACATAAACACAAACAATGAATGCAAACAATAGAACGTATTTATACTTAAAATGTCCATTAACTTAAAGCTATCAATAATAATATCCATGAAATTCCGAAGAGTGTTCATCAATTAAATGTATCTAAAATAACAATACGTTCATTGTATGCTTTACTTGTAATACATTAAATAGTATTGCACAACAAACCAACGTAGATACAATGTAGCCAAACCACTGTGTCTCAAATTCTATACATTGCAAAAACTATTGTTAATGGAAATTAAATGCAACATGAATGAATAAAAAATATAGTAAAAGTTATATTTATGTAAAAAAACAACATAAATATGACTAATTGCATTTAGGGTGTCGTTTTTGTGTCCAACATTACCTACATATAATTAAATTACTTCCATACAAATAGTTTGTTTTCATTTACAAAATTAATAAATAATAAGACAAACTTATCAGTTAATTGTTCTTTTAAATGGGACATCTACTTGAAACAAAAAATTACGTCGCTTGTATTTAAGAGGGATTATATACTTAGACTGATTGTTAATTAACCATTAAATTTTGGACTTTTATTATACAAATAGCATTTAAAAAATGTTTTTGTTATACATATTGTATTAAAAAATATATTAAAAGAACTTGGTTAATCTTCCAAAATCAGCCGTAAGTATCAGCTGCGAATCTACGATTTTTTCGAACCGGGGCAGATACTTGATTGTGGCGCCCCTTTCTCCAGCGTTTGAGATAAAATACTTAAAAAGTCACAAATATATATTAAGTTCAGTTGTGACGTGGCGACTTTTTCTTACAAGTCGACAGTGAGCCAACCAGGATTCCGTATGCTAGGCGCTTTGTAAAGCAAATTCATATTATGATTTTTGGCGCCCCCTGAAACTGCCGCCCGGGACTGGTGCCCTGGTTTGACTCCCCTAGATCCAGACCTGGTAAGTATGATGAAATATTGCAAGAAATATGTGGTATTTGTCTTACAATATTTGTTTGGGATTAATGCATATATAAAGAAATATAACACATTGATAAGAAAAAAAAAAAAAAGAAAATTAACTAAAATACATTATTAAAAGGAGTCCCTTTAGGCAAGGTTCCGAAGATACTGGCAGCGTTCCCCCGTTGAATAGCTAGACTAATTCTTTGTCCGAGGTAGCTGCCAACTCTTCGGTCTCCTGTGATGTCGACTAACCTTTTTGATATTTCCTTAAAAAGCCTTAAAGCGCTAGGACCCCACGGACCAAGGGTCTCGACACCGAATGGGACAAAATCATACTCGGAGCCTAGACCCCTGTATTTGCACGCTTTAGCTTTTTCAGCCGCTTCACAAGCCGCACCAGCTCTGCTGTTGGTTCCATGTAGATGGGAAGGTGCCAGCGTGTCTGAACAGGTTGCATCCCATACCAGCACCCGGCCCATCTTCCATGGAATCAAACTCATACCATCCGGTCTCTTACCATCATCTCTTGCAATACCAGTCGGCTCAAGTAGACTTGACACGTTGACGGAGGCAAGAGACCGGCGTATGATATCGTTAAGTGCGGCATGTCTCGAGAAGCGGCCTGCACTTTTTTGGCATGACAGTCCGTGATGTCCTAGCTTGTCGACATCACTGCCACAGGGACATTTATGAGGAGCGCAGACCGGAACCCCAAGCCGTAGACAGGTTGCGATTCGGAGCGTGTCAGGCTCAAGAAATGTTCCTGTATTTGACGAAGGGTACGCGTGAAGCCAGTAGCCGGCCTCATGCGTACCCACGGCCAAAAGCCTAGCACGCGCCGAACCTGTACTACTGCTCAATAGATTGTCATAAGTCAATTTACAGTTTATGTCGTCCCAGCTCCTCTGTGAATTTGGAGAAATTGAAAAATTTTGACCTGGGCATGCAATTAAGAAAGCGTTTCTAGCTTCTTCCAAGGCAGCAATCTCAAAGTTTGAAGGGGTTGCCCTTAAAATTTTACCTATGAGATTTGCTGAACTATGGACAGAAGATAGAAAGGCAGGTAAAGCTACACTGGAAATTTTGCGAATCCCTAAACCACCATAACGGATGGGTAGGGATGCTTGGGTCCAAGATTGCTCGTTCAGCTGCATATTAAGAATTGATTCTAAACTATTTTTTATTAAGTTGTCTACATGTTTTAAAAGATCTGGGTAATTCCAAAAAGAGCAGCAACGGAGCACATACGTGAATTTTGGGACGAAAAGACAGAATTTTAAGATGCAAAGTGCATAATGTGGACTAATTTCAAGGAGACGATCAGCAGAATTTTGAAATTTATTAATTGAATTTTTAATATATTCAGAAATAGATTCATCAAAAATTGGAGAACCTAAAAGGTAAAGTGAATTACTGTTAACTATTTTAATATTTGGAGAAAAATATTAAATTTTTGTTTTACGTCGTTTAAATTTAAGGCGCAGTTATTTATAAAAAGTTCGCATTTGCTAAAATTAAGCTCCAAACCAATGGCTTCAAATTTACTTTTGATTAAAAAAAGGTCCGAAAACACAGTATTCACATCACCTCCTAGGGTCCCGTCGTCCAAATACCAAACGTTGAAATTAGAATTTAAATTTTTGATTATAGGATTTATAGCCAAACTAAAAATTGCAGGCCCAAGGGGATCACCCTGTTGACAACCTACTTCCGAGGACAGTTCATTAGAACGATATAACAATTTTGTTGGGTCAGCGTAACTGAGAAGAAGATAATTGTATATTTCCGGTATATGTTGTTTTATTTCCGTCAGCAGGGTATCCCTATTTACCGAATTAAAAGCATTTTTGACATCAATTTTGAGCAACACGTCAGGCTTTCCGTAAGTTAGGAAAGAGCGTAGGGCATGGACGGCTGCCTCACACCCTCCTTTTACACCGAAGCCTAACTGTACGGGTTCAAATTCCGAATTTAATTTTGGTAAAATATGTCGAACAGCAATTTTGGAGGCCAGACGTCGTAGTGTTGATCCAACAGCAATTGGTCTCACCCCTCCGTCCTTTTTGGTGAGAGCAATGAGGTTCGCGCCGAAAAGAATAGGAACACTTTCTGGATTGACATTACCGGAATACATAAAGTTGATTAATTTTGTGATAGAATTTACAAGTTGCTCGCCTGCATCACCCACAGAATGCGACGTTAAGTCTTTCAAATGTTGGGGTGAGATTCCATCCAAACCTGCAAATTTGTTTGGGTAGGGGGTAAAGTATAGATGAAGATGAGCGTTGATATTTTACAAAGGTCATAAACCTATTTTCCAGTCGCAAGCCTGAAACGCCGCCTCCACTTTCCCGCCTGTCACACGATGGACCCGGCACTCGCACGAGATTCCATGAATGCTAAGAAAATTGTCTACACATATTAGTATTTAAAAAATTTATTGTACATATAAATAATTACAATTAATATTGCAGATAACCTATCTATTATTATAATTATAAAACATAGTTTATTACCAAGTGATGTTTAATTATAGAATCATAATATGTAAATAGAAAACTTAATCTGGAAAGAGGGGTAAATTATAAATGGCCCAGTTGGAACGGGCAACTTTTAAACTGAAACGAGACTCACAATCTACACTCTTGAAAGTGGCGGTACTACCAGCATCCGCTAGTAAAGAAAGGCCTGACATCTGTTTTCGTGACGTCACAACTAGTAGGCCGGCGACGTTATTCTTGTCTACTTCGTTCACGTTTTATCCTGTGAAACAGCTTAGATCACGTATCCGCGGTTTGTGTAATGTGCGCCTGAAATTTTATAATAATACATACGTTATACCATCGAATACATTTTAGAGTAGAGCGCGCTTTCAACAACTATCACCCAAAGTGAGTTATAATCAGCAATCACTTCTGTATTTTTGTGCAGCTTAGTAAATTATATGATTCGACAGGTCGGAAATTTGTAGAACAATCTTTAAGTACAATATACTTTACCAGATATGTGTTCTCCTCATCCTTGGATCCGTCAAGCGATGTGGGAGCTCTGGCCGACATAGTGACGACGGCTGAGGCCGTAAACAAGTTCGTTATTTACGTTGTCCGCACTATTGGACTATCCTTACCATCATGCAATTCGAGGTCAGGTGTATCGTCTAAATAAAATAAACACGAACTAGAAATTAAGAACTAACGATTTGATAAATTTGACACCACTCTGTTTTAGCCGTACGGTCTTTTACCTACGAGTATATACTATAATATACTAGAGTAATATATACCTGGTAGAAACAATGAAAGCTGATTCCTATTTATTTGGCCAATGGTATAATAGTAAAGAGTTGTTACAAATGAAATCTGAGTTGCGTAGTGGTAGTGCCTATAGTAAGTGGCGCCCCATTGTATCTGCCCATTTCAATTTGATCGATTAATTCTTACACATTGGTCATTTGTGACTCGACATATGACAGCACCCCGCTTGATGTTAAGCCGAAGTGTGCATCATGAATGAATGTCACTGCTACTACAATTCAATAACTGTGAGTAGCAATCACATCCACTATGCCGGCCTAGATGGAACCGGCCACTAAGTACTCGTAAGTGGTGTTACTACCCCGGATTGGCAGATATGGTACCATTGCCTACCACTCTTTAAAACTAAACTAATATTGAATTACTTTCTCCTCGTAATTATTATTCTTGTGGCTCGTCTGAATCTCAACATTATGAATGTAAAGGAAGCGAGAGAGTTGTGTCAGGATGGTGGGAAGTGGCGCTCCTGTCAATCGATTATCACGAATGAGGGCGTGAAGATTGATATAATTGTGTGTAATAATTAACTTGGGTGAAGCATTGTTGCACTCCAGTTTAAGATTAGACCGGGTGCTGTGCGAATACAGAGGGTAAATAAAACATCACAATTGTGTTATAGTTTGTTTATTCTATTGCATAATATTGTTGGTTGGGTACAGCGCGGCGTTCTGTTTATGGCATGTGTGTATGCGGCTGCACTCCTCCGACTCGATGCTACGGGCTATCAACTAACATTAATATGAGCCATCTAGATGGCCGAGTGCGCTATTCGCAGCGGATGCCTTACTGGCGATTGCGGCGGCCTGCAATTCAAACATAATACAAATTAATGTTTTCGCAGCATTCATTGTTCGCGCTTGCATCTCCCTAATATACAAAAAGGATAACACATATTGTATTTGACGTCACATAAATGTCCGTGTACAATAAACTTGACCATCAATGTGTTATTTATTATATAATGAGCGGCCGCCAGATTACTGACTTCCGCCGCAGCCTACAATTGAATAAGAAAACGTTATCTATATATACTTGTTAATTTATTATTTTTGTTGTTATGTTCCACGAAGTTCTGCTAACCTCCGTTCAAACAGAATATTCAATTCCATAAATTTGAGTGCATTAATGTGGCACTTGGTAGGTACTATTGTAGCTGGACATGTGACGGCACACGCTTGATGTTAAGCAATAACGTCTCTGCTATGTCGGCCTAACCAGATGGGCCATGATGCCAAGTGTTTAACAAATACCCTTAAAATAAAAAAGTGATATGACATGATTTCATTCACATGGAGTATCATGAAATATTTTGTAGTAGTAAAAAAGATTGTATTTAATGCAGTAAGAGAAGGAAATTGCATTAAATTAGATTAACTCCACCTATTAGTATTGGTTCTACCTGCACTAATATAGGCAATATAAGAGAGTGTATGTAACTTGTATTATAAGAGGGAGTGGGAGGAGCTAATAGAGAGTGACTATGCATGTTAAGTTGCAAATGGACATGTGAACCGCGATGAGTATATAATTACATAATATTATAGTACGAAACATTTTCATGCGGAAATATCGAGAGGAAGAATGACCAAAGCGATTAATGGAGAGAGATTTTAAAAATAAACAAAAGATGACCCAACATAATGTTTGGGCTGATTGTTAGAAGAGCAAGGGTCCGCTGTGCCAATAATTGCAGCAGTTGTTCAATGCGAATTGTGTATGTGAAGGAAGCGATTAAGTGGTGCCAGTGTTGTAATGCGGCGCTCTATTGTCTCTGCCAGCCGTGACATTCTTTAATATTGTTATATTAAAACGGCTTACATGTGCGTTTACATTTAATAATCCGCCAAAGCCTTGCAGTCATCGGTGTTGCTTGGGAATGTTGTCGTCTCATCCGACATTCCTGAAAGTGTTCAATACCATAGATGCTGAACGCACAATGTATAAATATTAATATACATACACAACAATGTGCTTTATAATAATAAAGTAGAGATCGAATCACGATATTTGCAGTCGGTGTCTAGGTGGTTTGTATACACAACTACTGTCAAAAAGCTTGATTTAGTAAATTCTGCGAGTTTTTTATTCCTCTTGCTCTTGGACTATATTTATAAAATAATAATTTCAAAACGAGAGCTTCTACAAAATTTAATAAAGAATGTACTTATATACTATTTATTTTGTCCGACTGGTCGTCTAGTCGGCACATCTCTAATAATAGGCATACCCTTGTCCTTGGCGGCCTTGACTTGTTTGTTCTTGTTGCATTTCTTGGTTATGCGCCGGAGTTGCTCGCACTTGGCGTCCGAGTTTGGCTTGAGTTTGTCCACGCGGGTCATTTCACCAGTGGCGCTGCACTCGCTCCAGGTGGACTTCTCGTAACGGCATGCTTGGGGGAGAGACAAACAAAATGTCACTATGTGTGCGACAGCGCAGACATTATTACAATCCTCTTTGGTCTAAACAAGCCTGTGTCAGAACATATTTGGTGGCCACTTACATTAAAATTATAAAACACACAGTAAATATAACAATTTGAAATGACAAAATCCCCTGGTTAGTTACTTTCCATATTTAGCCCACGTATTTCTATTGTAACAATAAAAAAATTTGGTGGTCGCGCCGCGTCGAAATAAACGGAAGTTGAAACTCAGTTACGACGAGTCAACTCAAAAATAATTATAACCCTGTTTTTCGAAAATAAATGATGTTATGATGCATTTAAAAGTACTTACATTAAACATGGAAGAACATTGAAAGAAAGAAGACACCCCCAAATCACTAACAAGAATTGGTGCTAAGATATTTCCTATGTCAAAGAAAAACCCAAAATGGACGTCTGCCGACATCAAACGGGAACTTTTCGGTGATAGTTTAATGGAACTAGTTACTTAAACTATTAGGAAATGAGAAACTGAAGCAAACTTGTTAAGAAGTGTAGCACGAAAGAAACAACTAGTGAACAAAAGGAATAGAGATGCACTAAAGAAATTTGTTCGAGAACACCGAGCTTGGACTGTGGCTGATTAGAAAGATTAGAAACGTGTTTTGAGGTTTGGAGGAGGAAGAGACCAAAATCAATCAAGTTGGGTCTGATGGCAGTCAATGTGTGCGAAGATTACCCAGAATAAAATAAACAGTGCTCACTGTGAAACATTATTATTATAACAGGCATACCCTTGTCCTTGGCGGCCTTGATTTGTTCGTCCTTGTTGCATTTCTTGGTTATGCGCCGGAGTTGCTCGCACTTGGCGTCCGAGTTTGGCTTGAGTTTGTCCACGCGGGTCATTTCACCAGTGGCGCTGCACTCGCTCCACGTGGACTTCTCGTAACGGCATGCTTGGGGGAGAGACATTTTTTATTGTGACTGCAGAGTGCGGTCCATGAATGAGGTGACTGATAACACAGTTAAATAATGTGCGTGTATGGGAGATATAATGCAGTTGGTGAATGTGGGCGATAGCACTTTGGGTAATACGACTACTGGGCGTTTGTGGGATATCTATGTTGTATTGAAAATTATATAACATAGTAAAGCAGGATTATATTATTTGATTGAGTCGAAGTGACATTCTCATTTTGAATGTAATTCTATGCAATTAATGTAATTACATGCAAGTTTTCTAAAAGAGATATTATTAAAAAAGTTAAGTGTATATACAGTGGTGTTTGTTCACTGGTGCAAAAATTACGTTCAAAGTACGAGGCTCTTACTACACAATCATATAAATACGCCGAATAGCATATTTCTTGGATTTGCACATCATGTAGTGGTTAGTTGTTACGTCACAATAAACAAGATACCCAATAGATTCTTTCATTTAGAAATAGATTAAGGAATAGAACGTGCAAATTAAATGTGAACGAACGATCATATCCAATCAATTACTCATGCATTCATAAAGTTGTTAGTTAGTCACAAAGTTATGTTCCCGCGGGATTGAGTTCGGGAACATAAGTCAATTAGCTTATATCTTACTCATGTTCGAAGTTACAAACAACTTCATTTGAACAACATGATTTGAAAACATACATCCTAATGAAATTGTACATAGACTATTTTATGAATAAGTCAATTGTGGTGGCGCGATATATTACCCTTCTTGCATCGCTTCTGTATGGTCTTGTTCTTCTCGCAGACATCTGGGTCGCCCTTCTTGAGGGTGAGTGTGCGGGACCGCTCATTCTTCTTATTGTCACACGGGGACCACGGACCCTTCGAGTAGCGGCAGCTCTCTGCTAAATCAACATATTGTATTATGTTATACGTATGTATGTTAGTACAGACATTATGACACAAGAGACTGGGCAGGTCATCTCTGCGGCATGCTTGATGCATTATAGGCAAAGTCCACTACTGAGTGGACTCCAGACATAGCGGTAGGCCCAAACGGAGAAGGCGAGATGAGATGAAGTCCTATGATAGTTAATGGCAAGAGACAACAAAGCGTTGGTGAGGTAAAAGAGCTATTTTAGTAGGACGATTACTTTTGAAAAGTTTATGGAAAAATAAAGTTTCTTCTTGTGTATTAAATATTAAGTTGTGCGCAAACTTTTGTTTTAGTGATATGTATTATGAGTTATAACAATAAAAGTTTGTGCAATCGCTCAGTTAGTCGAGCATCGAGTTTACATGATGACAAATAATAATGGACCTTCTGTTTGTCGTCTGCTAAAATACGTATCTAAAATTGGATAATAATTTGTAAAATAGTAGAATAATACTGATAATATTGATAACATTTTCAATACAAAGGGAATGATGTATAATATGTTATATCCAATTTCAATACAAAGGGAATGATGTATAATATGTTATATCCAATTTCAATACAAAGGGAATGATGTATAATATGTTATATCCAATTTCAATGATAGCTGACACATTGCATTCCCTATATTTGCTCATTGCACAACACACTACCTCTTCTTTACGAGTTTTAAGAGTACTTCGTGATACGACGAAGCACCTTTAGCCAGCATAGTGACATTGGACCTTCCCGTTGCCCGAAGGCAAGTCGTGGTCATATCGTGGTATACCGTGGAAGTACAAGGAAGTTTATACAATTATTTCAAGTTAGTTTAATTCCTAATTATATAAAGTGTGAAAGTAGTGTGCAGAAACAGGGCAAATGACCACAAACACCCACAGACCAGAAGTCTGTCTTAATTTTCTAAAATAATAATATATTTATGAAAAAATATATAATATAAGAAAAAATAATAAAATATAAGAACCTTTATTATAAATGACTTTTTTTTTAAATTATAAAAATAAATATGGATATTCCCTTGCTTACAATTAGGCGAGTCGATATCAGACCACTATGATATCGACTCTAACAGCCGATTGTACCGAAAATTATAATTTACAAATTTGTAAAAAGTATCGTATAAGTAAAAGAAAAAAGAAAAATAGGTTGCACCACTCTTTAACTTCACATTTTACATTTACGTTTAACGGATATTTTATACAGAGCTAAAGGACATCATTCATTTTGGGTTCCTATGTACTACTATTGTTATTTCTAATGATAAAAACATATATAAATGGCAGTATCGATATAAAATTATTAACAACCCAATTCACGATTTCGTAATAGTAAACGTAATATAATAAGTATAAAGTAAAACTAAATTCGTAAATTGAAACTTTTTTGATACAACCGGCTGTATAAGTAAGTATGTAACAAAACAAGTGACTGGGACCATATTAACATGAAAAAAGTAATAAAAAATGTTTTTCTTTCTATAATATGAGATGTTGCATATTGAAGGGCACACTGACAAAAGTGCTTTAATCAATTATAATGCTGTTGTCATGTGTCAATTATAAAAATGTGTTCGTGCAAATTATTTTAGTGTGCTTTTGTGTTACTATGCGAACATGTGTGCAGGCTGGTACATTTTCGAATGAAACGTTCGTGGCGTGTTGCAAGACAAGACGTTGATGATATAGGTTTATATGGTTAATAACCAAAATTAACAAAGAATCATAAACATTTGCACAATGACACGTTATTTTAACCATTTACGTAAAGTTAAAAAGCGCATTTAAATATAGGAATAAAATGTGAAACGACTTCTTGAAACTGAAATGGTAGATATGTTTAAAAGATAAAGTTGTGCTGTATAATAGAATATGGATGCATGTGGGGGTGGAATGGAGTGAAGTGAGGCGAAGTGGGTGTACGTGTATTAGGACAAAGTTGAGTATATGTTCGGAAGTTTTGAAATATTTCTACGGAATGCACTTTTCGAAAGCACAACACACTAGTTTTAATGGTGCACATGTCATGGGTGCAATAAAATAAATATTTTAAATACGATTATTAAATTATATACATGAACAAAATATTAAACATCATCGTAGTGATGTATAATTCTCAGGCGACTGAGGCAATAGTAAAATGTAACGGTTTTTCAGTCACCAGTGCACTTAGAACTCCTCTTGTTTACCATTAGACAAGTCTATCAGATGTTGTGTCTCAATAAAAAACATTAAGCGCCACTATCCACGATACTGACACAACTTTCTTCCTTCACATCCATAATTTTATGGGCACTACAAACCTTGGTGAATTCCTTTATATTTATTTGTCATATAATTATAGTATCTTTTTTATTTCCCTAAGATGTATGAAATGGCAATTTCCTTAGTGACATAGAAACAGATTTTTGAAATAAGGACATTTGGCCAAGTTAGTTTACGTTGTAAACCTACAAAGAATTGATGTTTTTTGAGACCCGACATCTCACCACGGCCCGTCTGATGATAGGCAAGCAAGTTTTTATGGTCCGACATTGGATGCAAAAGCGTAGTGGTATGTAGTGGTAGTCGAGAGACATGTCGAATGGTTCTTATCAATGTGTTAGAACTCGATGCATCCAACTAAGCACAAAAAAAAATCCTGCTTAGGAAATATTCCCGAGTGGTCACCTCGCACAACAACAAGAATAGTTTCTGACTAGAATTATTACATAGTTAACGTAGCGAACGCCAAGCAAATAAGCCAAAGTTTAAATAACTTTGTATGAAGTTGGTTTATTATACTGCGCAATTTCAATATTGATAGTTAATAACTATTTTAACTAATACCCGGCACGGTTGTTATAATAGTTTGAATACTTGTTACCGTTAGCTGTCTAACTATATGTATGTATTAAGTTTCATTTTCATCGAAGTTCATTTTCATTAACAGTTCAAGCTCATTGACCGAATGAAAATAAGTTATTTTTGACCGCGTAACTTTTTGTCAAATGGGAATGAATTGTTTCTTTTTGTCAAAGTGGTGGTACTATCCCGGATTAGCAGACTGGGCACCACTGCCTACCACTGTTAAAATATTATTAATAAGTAGACGTTGCCTGTTAATAATCAAAGTTGTTATGCCGCAATTTAATTAACTTGTTACTTTATAATAAAGTGATTCCATATTAAAATTGCTTATTAATAATTATTGATTGAGTTTATATTTGAAGTAATATTAATAGCTGAAATAATTAATTGTTCATTAATTTAACATAACCACCACCACTTAATTCACATATTCACTTTATAATTTAATGATTAAACAAACTGTTATTACAGTTATTAAATTGTAGTAGCAGTCACCTTCATTCATGTACAGCCACTTTAGCTTAATATCAAGTGGGGTGCTATCATATGTCGAGTCACAATAAAAAAAACTATGACAACCTTTTGGAACGAAGTTCCTTATCGCGCGTTGCGAAAGGGGGCTAAACAGAAAAATTTTAAGACTAAAAGTTGTAACGACACTTTTTTAGGGTTCCGTAGTAAAAATCGGAACCCCTATAGATTCGTCATGTCAGTCTGTCCGTCCGTCCGTAAATCACAGACACTTATTTCCGAAACTATAAGAGCTATACCATCGATGAAGTTTTTTCAAGACATTTGAATAAATTAGAATCCACAAGCCCACTGATTAAGTTTATATTACATTATATAATTGTTAATAATTAAAAAATATTATTATAACTTTAAAAAAAATATATTACAAGTTCTTCACTAATTACATTTAATAATTAATATGATATTAACTAAAATACATTATTAAAAGGAGTCCCTTTAGGCAAGGTTCCGAAAATACTGGCAGCGTTCCCTCTTTGAATAGCTAGACTAATTCTTTGTTCAAGGTAGCTGCCAACTCTTCGGTCTCCTGTGATATCGACTAACCTTTTTGATATTTCCTTAAAAAGCCTTAAAGCGCTAGGACCCCACGGACCAAGGGTCTCGACACCGAATGGGACAAAATCATACATACCCTTTAGTATTTGCACGCTTTAGCTTTTTCAGCCGCTTCACAAGCCGCACCAGATCTGCTGTTGATTCCATGTATAATGTATTTTAGTTAATATCATATTAATTATTAAATGTAATTATTTCTTCACTAATTAATCGTTCCATCCGGGTGTCCTTTGACACCTCTCAAGTTTTTGTTATTTATTTTACGAGGACATTTTATTTATTTTATTTTGTTAGTTATTTTATTTATTTATGTACATGGAGTTTTAAAAATCCAATCCCGTACAATGTCACGAGTAGTTTTGTAGTAGTGCAAATTTATGAGGCAAAGATAGGAAAATGCTTTTTAAGAATATTACGTACAGTACAGTTAATGGCAAAGTTAATAATATAAATTATCCTGCCTGTATACATATTGTGCTTTGCTTCACGTGCGATGTATCCTTCGTGTTGATTATATTATTAAGATTGACGCTAACAAGCGTTGTGTGTGATGAAAAAACATCCGCGTGTTTGCAAAATTGCAAAGTCAAGGTGAATGGGGTGCAATTGTCACTAACAACCGGGAACAAGACAATTTTATTATGATCTGCGCACAATCCAATACGCAAATCATACATACACACACACACATATATATATATATATATATATATTACTTTATGTATGTACAAATGGAACAATTGCCTGTGCGATCTAATGTCATAAGGTTTCCTATTTATTATTCAGGTGAGCTCGCTCAATATATATAAATATATGTAAGGCGACCGTGGTGTAGTGGTAGTGCAATGGTTACGCAAGCCGAGTGCACGGGTTCAAAACCACTCGCCGGTACCAATGTATCTTTGATATATGTACTTTGTTTGTTCCCATTATCCACATCATATGAGTGAACATTTCATTCGAATGTAATATTTTGTGAGGCAACAGGAGGGACAAGCAGAGATGATGGATCGCCTCAGTCTATGATTCCGACACAATTGTCTGACTTCCACAATCTTTATGTTTTTATAAAGCTTTTATTTATGTCTCATTCTTATTGTTGGACAAAATGCCAATAAATACTCACAGCGATCCTGATCGCAAATAAATAAAAATGAGATTTTTAAATATTAAATATTTCTATACTAAATTACTAAAGTGCTTGTATCATAGAAACAGAACAAACAAAGTGCATATATCAAAGATACATTAGTACCGGTAAGTGATTTTGAACCAGTGCACTCGGCTTGCGTAACCATTGCACTATCACTACACCACGGTCGAAATCCTTATCTTTATGGATGCTGGTTTGCCTAGTACCCATAACTATGGAGCTTGCTTGAATTGTGTATGTAAAGGAAGCGAGGGAGTTGTGTCAGGATCGTGGCAAGTGGCGCTCCATTGTCTCTGCCTATTCCTGTGGGAATAAGGCGTGACAATTTTATTGATTGATTGATATAGGAATATAGTGAAATGCATTGCAATAGGTTGTACACATGTATCACAAAAATGTTTGCGCTCCATGTTTGGTAACATGTCTCGAAGTGGAATAAATCAATACTGAAATTGGCAATCAACTTGTTTAATTCCAATCGAACGGGAGTGATGTCCGACTATTGTACACGTTTTTAATTGCATTGCAGGTGTCGCACAGATGATTGCATTCGTGCATGGCGATTTCTGCCAAACAATTTTGTATATTACTCTGATCATATTGTACATAATGTGCAATGCGATCGAGCTAGAAATATATGCACAGTAAATAAATATTATGGGAGGATCGCGATATTATTTTGAAAGCCCGCCGGATATTTCTAAAATGAATCCATATTCAATGTGAGCGATATTGCAACGAGAGACATTATTTCCGGCGAACGACATCAACATACATAACATCAGCTTTATATAGTTTATTGATAAAATGGGAACTCGTCTATGAATATTATTAAAATGGCTAACGTTATATATTACACTTACCACCAACATGGTGAAATGTTACACTTTTAATGAGAAAATATTATAAAAGCCTTTCATATTCCTAAAAGCAAAAGAGATTTTAATCAACGTTAGTCTTTTGAAATTATACGTTTTCAGGAATATTCACCTCTCGTTTGAACTATTATATCTTTGTTTGCGTATTGTCCGCCAAGTAGAATATATATAAAAGTGGCTTTCCATTGTCTCTGCCTAGCCCTGTCGAACGAGTCGTGCATATTGTATTGTCAAATAACAGTATACTTGCCTAAGTGCGATGCTGTTTATATGTAAATATGTTGGGTTAAGTATCTAAATTGTTGTTTTAAATTTGTTTTGATTATTTATAGATATGAATTAAACATGAGATTATAAATATTACTTAAATTTAATATTATATTTTCGCGATACATGCAAAAATGTTTAGTCGTTAATTATTAAAAATTAAATTTATTATAATAGCCATTTTAAATGCACGTTTATGTATGTATTTAATGTTGTACATAATTAGCCCTTATTATTCTTTGTTGCTTTGTTGGTAATTCTGAATAAATAGAATTAACAAATGTTGCTCTCTCTGTCTACTAAATGTTATATATTTTTGACAGCAGCCCGCTTGATGTTAATTTAAAATCAAATCAAGTTGTCCTGCTTCCATTCTCAGAGGGAAAGGCGAGACAATGGAGTACCAATTACCATTTTTAAAAAGTTTATATTTCATTACAATTCGGAGTCGTGTTTTTTGTTTTTATTCATATTAATAATTTATTTTTTTGCTCTAAAGCACATTTATAATTTATTTTTTATTACGTAATTAGATGTAATTATGTTTTTATAATTTAGCAATTTAAATATTAAGCAAAAATGTTCACCTAACATCAGAACTCACAATTCATTATTATTATACATTTCTATACGGTAAAGTGCTTGTATCATAGAAACAGAACAACCAAAGTATATATATCAAACATACATTGGTACCGATGAGTGGTTTTAAACTCGTGTTTGCGCAATCATTGCACTACCACTACACCACGGTCGCCTTATACTATTTGATTTTCTAATTTTGCTTGATTCTAAATAACGCTCGATGTTAAGATGGAGTGTGGTCCATGAATGGATGTTACTGCTACTGCAATTCAATAACTGTGAGTAGTAGTCACTTACACTATGCCGGCCTAGTTGGAACCGGCAACTTACAAGCTGATCCCGAAACGCGACTTTCACATTACGTTCTGTATACTTGTAAGTGGTGGTACTACCCCGGATCAGCAGACTGGGTGCCACTGCCTACCACTCTTTACAATTTAAAAGTGAATTTAATCTAAGGTATTATTTAAAGTGAAAATTTCAAATAATAAATGTTGGTTTCCCCACACTTATAATTTATGTTGTGATAGATTAAAAGTTGTTTTTCATTCTTGACGTTATTTAGGCTTAACTCTTTCATTGTTTTAAGTATTTTTACTATATCTGTTTTTCATTCTAAAACCTTAGATCGTTCGAACGAGCCGTAACCAACCGCTTCTGGCCGACATATTGACCACGACTGAGGTAGCTGTCAATTGAGTTGGATTTTCAGTATTCGGCGCCCTTACACGTTCCCTTGTTTATCAGCAGGCAAGTAAGGACAGATTTCACATCACAATAATATTAAATATATTATAATTTTCAAAATAATACTCTTCATTATTCTCTGTTGTATATTTTATTACTATATAACCATGAAACCTTTCAAAACCTGTAAATATCTAAAACCAGGACTATCGTCCAATGAAGGGGAGGCAAACTGCATTCTTGGTTTTGCGGAGGCAAATGAAAGAAGCGTCATAGGTCCTCTTTCGCTCCCTTTTCGCCGTCTCTTTGCACCATAGATAGACACCATAGATAGCCTCAATGACAGTTGACAGCGAGAACAGCGTCCCAAATTTGCGACGCAGCAAAATCTAAATAGAACATTCCTCTAGATTATGCTGCGCCGTAGCAGTTTCCATATTCTATCTATACCATTTCGTATATATAGCAATCCCTATACATGTCCAAATTAACAAAGTATAGCACTTAGTGCTTTCCCATTGTAGCTGAAATCTTACCTTAATACGTACCATTGTGTTGTCCGCAGTTCTGTGTGCCGTAGGTACTTACCGCGATTTTTGGCGCCGCGCTCGTTGCGAATAAGGACCTCATGATCGGTCTCCTCCCACACCTCTCCCTCCCCGGCTGCCATGGTCAGCCACACCATGAGCAGGCCAATGGCCAGGAACAAAGTTTTATTCTGTAGACAAACACATCATAATTAGAATACTTTTGCAGTTTTCCTTAATTATACTCTAAGCATCTAGAGCTACTTAAAGGACATCATTCATTTCGTATGGGGACTTGGGCTTAATTGTATTAACATTAGCATATACATTTTAAAATAGTTTAATGCACGAATATTACAATGCAAATGGAATATATCATTTATTATACATAGTTGATCAAACTATAATTATGACAGTTCAAAGTTAATGTAGTGTGTCTATGTGATTGACAGATGATACATAATCCATCTTATTAGGATATTTGGATATATCAGATATAATATATATATATGAGTTATTTGGATAATAATCTTATCTTATTATCCAAAGCAATTAAAAGCAAATGGTATAGAAACTATCATTGATATATTTTTCATCATTGGCCATTACAAAAGTAGGTACATAAATGCCCAAATTGAATGATGTCCATTGTTCTTCTTAACGCGTTATTATCTTGCAACTCGTGCATATGCCGATTGGATTGTATTCCTTGTGGCCAAAACATGAAAGCACTTAGTTACAAATGTTTAATAATGCATTAAGAGCTGTTTTAACGTTGTTCTATTTCTAAGTATCATTCTCGCCCAAGCGCCTATATCGCACATGTAGGTATGGAGCCGTAACTCAGTTGGCTGATCTAACAAAATCATTGGATCGCCTGATGCCACTGCTGCTTGCTAACAATTGTTTTTATAGTTTTATTATTGTGACTCGACATATTTATGCACGTGACAGTCGCATCCCCCATGCTGGCCTACTTGGATCGGGCAAGTAACAAGCCCGATCCCACGGTCAGTGTCTCATCACCAACTGTACATGTATTAATACCAATCAAATTCAATCAATCAATCAAATTGTCTCGCCTTTTTCCCACAGGGATAGGCAGATACAATGGAGCGCCACTTGCAAATTTTAATTCAATGGCAAATGCTATAAAACTAAGCATGAACCGGGAATCGAATAGCACGTTCCCGGGTAGTAACACTTGCGCGTGTGTAAGTAATTTATTTTATTACAATAACCAAGTGATGAATACAACTTGTTGCTCCAACCAGGAATCGAACCCGGGACTTATGTACTGTTCGCTACGCGCTACTGGTGTTACAAATGTACGTGTGTCATTTGATAATTTTATAACTTTTGCCATAACTCTCACCACTTCTTTTATAATATTTTATTACTTTTATCCATTTACTTATTATTAGTTTTATCAGGATTATGGTAAGTGGTGACAATTTGATTGACAACTTTTTTTTATTGTGACACGTCCTCTGACCTCGACCCGCCAGATGATAAGCAAGAGGAGGTCCAAGAGTGACGACGACTGAAAATAACGAACTACTTCAGCCGCCGTCATTATGCCGGCCTAAGGTGCTTCTTCACGCATCGCTTGAAGGATCCAAGGTCATAGGATGGAAATAACACATGGGCTGGCAAAGAATTCCACTTGCCAATTGTTCTACAAAGAAAAGACGTACCGAACTTTTTAGTTCGACTGCCGATTCGGTCGATAGAATGCGGATGCTTTCCCCGACCTGTGCGGGTATTACGGGTGTGAAAGGACGAGGCAGGAACAAGGTTAAAGAGCTCCTCGGAACATTCCCCGTGGTATAGGCGATAGAGGGCGCACAGAGCCGCCATGTCTCTGCGTAGTTGCAGGGACTCCAGAGTTCGCGTGACCTCTGCTTCACCTATGATTCGGACAGCTCGGCGCTGCAATGAATCCAGGGCATTGAGAAGATACTTGGCAGAGCCGTCCCAGAGGTGCGAACTGTACTCCGCGCAAGAGCGAATCTGAGCCTTGTAAAGTAGCAGGCGAAGCTCTGGCGCGAAGAACCGCCGCACCTTGTTCAGGATGCCAAGAATGTCCAGTCTGTCCGAAGCACTGAGGGAGATGTTACAAAGATGTTATTTGCGCTTTCTAGGCATTTATTACATTTACCAATTAATCCGGTTATTATTAAAATTGGAATTACCTAATTTGTCTGTTTTAACAATTATATTATAGTAAACGTTCTTGTATCATAGGTACTGGACGACCAAAGTACATATATCAAAGGGCAAGTGGCTTTGAACCAGGGTTCTTAGTATGTGTGACCACTATACTACGATCGCTATCAAATAAATGACACTTTGGCCTGAGCCTCGTCAATTACACATCACAAATCCCACAGGAATAGGCAGAAGCTGTGTTGTGACTTTATTGCTTCCCCCACATCCACAATTCTCTTTATACATGCTCTACGGCAATGGCGGCCCCTCTTATACGTTCGTCTCCGATTTGTAAATCTCAGTCGTCAATCTCTTTTCATTCATTCGTTCATTTTTCATCGCATCTTATATACCTTTAGGTGTTTTATTTTCATATCATTCACACACACACACACACACACACACATACACACACACTCACTTACACATATGTATATAAATTGTTCCGTTGACAGGAATATGCCCTTGCATATGATCAGGCAAGTCGCAGTTTTGCGATACAACAATAACTAAAATAAACTCATTCCTTAATATTCACAGAGATAGGCAGAGACCGTAAAGTGCTACTTGAATAATAAAATAGTAATAAGTTAAAATTAATTTACACGTTTTCGTTTTCTATATTATGTGAATGAATGATTGTAAAAGAAAATACAACAAACAACAGGGGTGTATTGTGATGGTGCTAACAAAAGGTCCTCAAATTATATTATACGCACACACACACACACACAGTGATTTGGTGTATTACTATAAATTAACAACATTCAATTAATGTTGTTAATGTGCAATGTGAATGTCTCAGCTAATATTAGCAGCCTGCCAATCAACTGATAACAACAATCGAACAGAGGAGAAATTAAATACATACACAATGAATCATTATTATATAAAAAACAATAATAGATATTTATTATTGTTTAAATATATATTTTAAACACAAAAACAATGTGTATTTGTAAGACAACAACACCCTTCGCAATTGCTCCCCCGCCGCGTCGTCGCGCGTCCCAAATAATAATATGAAATTATTCGCTTCTTACAAATATAACGTTAAACTGCTTCTGTTTAGAGACGAGAGTGCATTTAATATTAACATTGTTTGTGTTTACAACATTATATTCAATAATAAAACAAAACACGTAACAGTTACGCTATTTATAAGAAAAATAAAACTTATCTCACAGCTATGATAAAATTGTAAATTAATAATATGTTCAAAAGTATTATTACCTGCATGTTGACGTGCGAAGTGTTCGTCTCGTCTGTGTGATGCTGCGAAAGAGTTCCAGGCGCGCGTCCCTCGCGAATGTCTCGGAGCGACTGCTCTGGACTGCCTTTGCCGCGACCGCTCGGCGCCTCGCTCCAGAGGAAGGAATATCGATCAGTCCCCTCCCCTCATCTCGACACGAGATTTATCGCCCTGGGATCAACGGAGACCTCCACTTATTCGCGGAACACTATTATTTTAGGAGCACACTAATTGCCCTTATATTATGCACTAATAATCCCAAACAGCACAACGTTGTTATTTTACAATAAAATATATAGACTTATTATTATAATTTATAAAAATAAAATGATACTTAGTATTTATAAAGTTGCTTCGTTTCTCAAATGCGGCTGCAATATTCTCAACCAACATTTATATTATATTAAAAATGTAATTTAGTACAATCACAATCCGTTTGAAATTTGATTTTGATTTAAACGCTTTGATGTAATAAATAAATTTCCCTAAATGGGTCGAAATGTCGCGGGTTGAAATGTATATGGCCTCGTTAAGACGAAACGGAACTGTTAATATGTCAAAATACTTTTTACTTCCGCTGATTGGTGTTTTCTATACGGCTAGCAATATACTATTTTGGTGAGAATATAATCTTGGCCTATTGGAAATTGACTTATTGATCGATTGAGATAAAAAAAAAGGTAATTATGGTGAAGAACAGAAGAAGATACCTTCCTAAAACATTATGTTTAACTTTGTAATTATTTATCTTTACGTACCTATACCTACGTTGTATTTGAAATATAAAAAAAAACTTTTTAAATAAAACTGGAAATGCAGGTATTGTGCCAAGAATTACTTGCAATTTCCGCTCTAAGGAAAAGCTTACAAAAATATTTACAATTTTAAATCATATTTTTATAGGCAAATCCCACTTCTACTTTTAAGTAGTCTTTTTGAGCAAGCGTATCGTCGCCAACAGGGAGAGTAAGAAAGGATTGCTTAAAGATGTTTTTAGTGAATATTACATGTCACAGGTTATATAATACAAATTGATCACAATAATTAAGAGTGGTAAGCAGACGACTGTTCTTTTTGAACAGTGTGCCCATCCGAAGTATAACTCACCACTTTCAAATGTATAAGACAGTGAAGTGACTTTGACGCGTTTCAGAATTAGCGTAAAAGTTATCGGTTTCAATTAGTCATAGATTACTGAAAGCTAACTATGAATATTCTCTATGATAATAAATAAACATATCTCATTAGTATGTTGAATAAAAAAAGTGAGCCGATCGTGAGACGCCTGGCAGATGGAAGACCAAACAGACCTTTAGTTTGACTTGAAACGTATCTCCTTAAAACTTATGAATGCCACCAGCACCGTTCTTGTGTCTGCTCTGCCTACCCATGTGAGAATTGAGGCGCCATCAATCAATATTATAACAATAAGCATTATAAATGAAAACGATTGATTAATTGAGTAAACGTTCCTCTACGCCATCTTGTTTTACATAATTAGATACAGTGCACATTATTCCTTCTGCCAACTGAAAATGCGAGTCTAGTGTTATGGGGTGTGTGAAAAATCTGCTCTCGTTAATGTCTTAAGTGGTTACCCTAAAGCAATTTCATTGTTTTAACGCAAACGTTTTAAACTTTGAAAAATATATTATTCGCTTTTTAGGGTTCCGTAGTAAAAAATGGAACCCTTATAGATTCGTCATGTCTGTCTGTTCGTCCGTCCGTATGTCACAGCCACTTTTTTCCGAAATTATAAGAACTATACTGTTGAAACTTGGTAAATAGATGTATTCTGTGAACAGCATAAAGATTTTCACACAAAAATAAAAAATATTAGGTTTACGTGTGGGGTATCTTTGGTAGGTCTTCAAAAATGATATTGAGGTTTCTAATATCATTTTTTCTAAACTGAATAGTTTGCGCGAGGAAAACCTACGAGGTGGGGGGGGGGGGGGGTAACTTTTCAAATAATAGAATGATAAAACTAAAAAATATATGATTTTCATGCAAATTTCCACCAAAAAATGGTTTGAACAAGATCTAGCAAGTAGTTTTATTAACTTGGCACTTGGCCGCTTATTTTAAATTGAATGTATGTTGTGTTCGTGTGGGGCACATATAGTTGTAAATTGACAAATGTGATTTATATAGCAGAGAGGATCCAGATGATTCATAAAATCGAAGACATTTTTATGAAGTTGGGTTAATGTTTATATTAACAGAATTTGTTGTTTTAAAGGAAGCGTGATAATTGTGTCAGGATTGTGAAAACTAGCACACCATTGTCTCTCTCTATCGATGTAAAAAATGTGACGTTAATAAAATAGAGTTGTTAAATGGGTAAAATGTATTTTTTATGAAATATAAAGTAAATAAAATCTAAAAGCTGTTTTGAAACAGATCATTCACTCGTATTATCTCTCCGCAAAAAATATATATTGAATTGCGGCCTAAAAATAAAATGTTGAAAAAATATTGAAACGCTAACAAAAAACATAATAAAATGATACAGGTGGATATGCTCTTGGAAATAAAAACATACACTCATTTTATTTTTATATTACCATGTTAGGCTGCAAGTAGATTTAAAGCAACCGTGGTATAGTGCAAAATCTAATGGTTACATAAACCGAGAGCACGGCTTCAAAACCAATGTATCTTGATATATGTACTTTTGGTATCCTGTTTGTATGATATAAGCACTTTAGTAGCTTAGTATATGAATATCAAATTGTCACGCCTTTTCCACCAGGGATAGGCAGAGACAATGGAGCGCCACCTGACACAACTCGCTCGCTTCCTTTACATTCGCAATTCTCTTCATACAAGCTTTATGGTTATAGGCACTAGGCAACCTAGCTTTCTTGAGAATATCTATAGGAATATATATATATATATATATATATATATTATTTTAAAAGTCAGTGTTGCGCTCTGTTAATTATATTTACATCGATTATGTATAAAGCGCGAGCGTTGTGTTAGGGATGCTTGTAATGTGTGGATACCCTATTATTATTATTTTAATGCAAATAGTTTCCACGCAAATTGGCAAAATGGGGACGCAACAATTACAAAGTATAATCCAGCTCACCGACGACACTTACACGTGTCTCTTATAATTCAAAATAGGCCTAACAACAAACACTAACTTATTTGTATTTGCTACATTGTCATTTGTATGACAACTTTTTCAAATGAAACCTAAACGCGACTTAGTCGCTTCACGGTCTGTACAGGTGGTGGTAAATCTATTTTATTTCATAGACATGTCTATCATTGACGGCGACATGTGTGGTTAGTCTAATTTACCATCACTCTACGCGTTAAGTCCCTGAGTTGTGTGAGGATCGTGGCCCACCTGGGGCTCCATTGTCTCTTCCTATCCCCGTGGGAAAAGAGGCGTGACAATTTGATTTATTTGATTATTTAAATACTAGCTGTGCCCGCGACTGCGTCCGCGTGAGATTGTTATTTTGGGAATCATATTAATTTTTTGTTTACCTACCTGCTCAGCTTTATTAGAAATTACCTATAGCTGTTACCCGCGACTTATTTTAGACGATTAAATTACGTAACTAATAGAATATATTTTAAAGTAGTTTTAAAAAGAATATATTTTAAAGTACTTCTGCGTAAATTATATTTTCAGTTTTATTTTCTTGTGCGCAAAACTCGCAGCTGCTTTGCAGCAGCAGTCTGCCGAGAACGCTGAGTCCTTTTTCTAGGCATTACAGTGACGAAGAAAGAACGAAGGAAATGAAAACTTAACCAAACTAACTGTATGCTTAAACTAAAACCTAACCTAATAAGAATTGTAAAACCTAACCTTGAAAGAATGTAGATGACACCTACAGGTATTATTTACAACAAAACAAAAAAAGTGTTATTGTGAAAATATTAGAAACAAAATACTATACTTAAAACAAACACTACCTACTATAGAGAAAACTACTACAAAATGAAATTGTATAAAAAAGGATTTTGCACGATGATATTATATCGTAAAAACAAATTAACGCTGCATTCAACCGATCAGTAGGGAGCCGACCGCATAGTATGCTTGTCTGTCTATAAATGACGCGCCCCTTCACTTTATTAGTTTATTTAAATGTGTGAATGCAAATATTACTAACTATACTATTAATCTTCATCACGTTCGTTCCTCCTTTGTGTCTAACCAGCAACTGAATAACCAATTACTGCATTTTCGGTGTGTTTTATCCATATTTTATATTTGCTCGTATGCGTAAATGCAGTGGAGGGGCGCGTCATTTCGGCTTAGACAGACTATACCTCGTAGAGCTACACCCCCCTCCGCCTCGCCCGCAAGCACCGCCTCTCCTCGCCCGCCGGTTAGCGCTCATCATGCGACGCGTGTGAATTAGTTATTTTAAAATTGTATTATCTTATAAGATGTTTATTGAAATTAGGTGATGTCAATGACAATTTTGTTCACAGTTAAATACTCTTAATTAATAACACATTTATTTCGATAAAGAATAATATTATTATGTTAATACAACTCTGACAAATAATTTGTAGTAAGGCATTAATTTAGACCAAATTTGACTATCATAAAAACGGTTATTGTGAGTTAATCTTAAAAGATATACATATACGGTCGCGGACATTTTTTTAGATAATTTAAAGAGGAATAATTCTTTCATACGTATTTTTTGGGTATCTCGAACGGTTTTCGCAGCGCACGCAACGGAAACCCTCAAAGACGAATAATATTCCCCGTTTTTTTCACATTTTCGACTGTTTCTTCGCTTCTATAAGTCGCAACGTAATGTTTTATAGCCTAAAGCCTTCCTCGATAATTGATCTATCCAACACAAAAAGAATTTTTCAATTCGAACCAGTAGTTCCTAAGATTAGCGCGTTTAAACAAACAAACAAACAAACAAACAAACAAACTCTTCCGCTTTATTATATTAGTATAGATTTAATGTCAATCAAATAAGTTATATTATTATGTAGAAATCATTTTAATTATGTAATATTACGAATTCGTGTGTATTTTGATAATACGATCAAATACAAACGAATAAATAAATAAAATTATAAGTTTTCAATTATGTTATTGTATTTCAAATGATTATATTGTTACTTTATGTTCATATATATGTCTTCTGCGCTAACAAATGTCACTGCTAATAAATGTCTGCGAGCGACATTTATTCCGACCAAAGGACTATATCTAGAAATACTTTCTTAGTTGCAAACAAATATTTTTGAAAAGGAAATAATACAACATTCGTGCAATTTTCTTATTGTGACTCGACATATGATGACAGCACCCCGCTTGATGCTAAGCTGGAGTATTGTCCATAACAATTCAATAACTGTAAATAGCAATCATATCCACTATGCCGGCCTGGTTGGAACCTGCAACTTACAAGCTGATTCCGAAACGCGACTAAATCACTTCACGGTCTGTATACTTACCTTACGGTATAAGGTACCACCACTTACAAGTATATTGGTCAATATATAGTAATATATAATTCAGACATGTTCTATTCAACTGAAAATAAACTCACACATAACGTAACAAGTTGAGCCTTCATTTGAGCTGTTTTCAAAACATTTAGTTGGACTTGAGAGGTGTAGGTGGAGGATCCAAGAGATCATCTGTGAAGTGTTCACGTTCAAAGCGCGTGTTTGTAAACGCGGAATACAGTAGCACTTATTACATTTATGTTAGTATAATTATTATACTAAGACATTTGTTTTTTCATATATTATAGATAGTTGTGTTGGAAACTTAATAATAGTAGAAGCTGCCTTTGCATTCCCTAATTGTTCTCCGACCAAATCGGTGACATCCTCAAGAAAGCTAGGTTGCCTAGTACCCATAACCATAGAGCTTGTGAATGATGTGAGCATATGAAGAGAATTGTGAATGTGAAGGAAGCGAGGGAGTTGTGTCAGGATCGTGGCAAGTGACGATCCATTGTCTCTACCTATCCCTGTGACAAAAGGCTTGGCAATTTGATTTTAGATTTGATAATAAAGAGAACGTTTCGTTCACATTGCATAATATGTCCTCTTTAATTATTAATACGTAGCCAAGGGAGCACTTACGCCGCACATACTATTCAACATTCTATTATGTCTGCCTGCACCTAATTGCAGAATTTGAACCATAAATGTGCCAAACTGTGTTAACTATATTATTATAATTTATTAACAAATACGGTTTACATCTACAAAATTAAATTACAACGATTTTCCAGGACTTCATTAAAAAATATCTTTACTAATTTAAATTAAAACTCACTATTTTATATATATTTATTTATTTATAACAATAAAGGCTAAAAATAAATATTATGTTTATTATTGTAGGCAGGTTTTTTAAAAGTACATAAAGCCGAGTGATGAGTGAGGGTCATCTTCTCCACAAAGAGACACCGTATCTCCCTTGAAGAGTAAAAAATGATAAATATGATAGTGTGTCTAACGCCTCAAGTAAAACGTATGTGAATGCGAGTGGCCTGTTCGTGAAAGGCTCTTTTTGAAACTTAATTGCATCCGTGGTATATATGCCTAATGGCAGCACGGGTAATCACATTACATCATTCACTTCAATGAATGAACATGGCCGTCGCCGGATGACAACGCCCTACTGCGACTTAGGATTATAGCACAGAGCAATGACATAATTGGAAAGTTTTAAGCTGTATAGCGAGGCAGAATGACGGCGCGGAGCCTTACAGACTCTGCAGTCTTCTGAAACAAGTAATACAATATAATTTCATTTGCTGAAGTAAATCTATGAATCCAACTTACTTAGGCGACCGTGGTGTAGTGGCCGTGCAATGGCTACTTAAGCCGAGTGGCACGGGTTCGAAACTACTCACCGGTACCAATGTATCTTTAATATATGTACTTTGGTTGTCCTATTTCTATAATACAAGCACTTTAGTAGCTTAGTATAGAAATGCATAATAAAAAATAAAATCAACGTGCATTAATTAATACAGATTGCAATACTTTACAGAAAATGTAATAATAAATCCATATTGTGTGGAATATTTTGCTAGGAAACCTTTCTAAAATATGTGCGAATTCGAGTGGTGCGGGCTTTCTTCGAGTGTTTGGAGTGTTTTCAAATACCGCTTTGCGCCAGAGCGGGCGGCCGGTGGTGTACAATCGGGTGGGGGAGTGGTATACACACAAATATTATATATTTTTCATTATTGGTTTTATTATTGCTTTGTATACATTAGAACATGAAACACATAAACTTATAAACCGCATATAGAACGTTTGTAATGTAATTATGTACAATAACAATATTAATAAGGAAGTACTTGACGATCTTTTGATTGGAAAGAAAGTGGAAATCGGCCGCTTAACTGCATTTTGGGCTATAGATTTGTTTTACTTTAAATAACTGATCGCTGAATTATGAAATGAAATTATTTATACTATAGAATCAAAATCAACATGTATCATTAAATCTGTATTAATACGAGTATCTTGAAGTGTTTTGTTTGTACTCGATTGTTTGCGAATAATACTTAAGTAAAAATACTTTGTACACACGGAGAGATTAATTCAAATGGAATGTGAAATTACTTTTTTTATATATTTGATAAATATGTATTATAATAATATATTTATATATAAAATTAACTAAAATACATTATTAAAAGGAGTCCCTTTAGGCAAGGTTCCGTAGATACTGGCAGCGTTCCCTCTTTGAATAGCTAGACTAATTCTTTGTTCAAGGTAGCTGCCAACTCTTCGGTCTCCTGTGATGTCGACTAACCTTTTTGATTTTATAATAATTATTTTATATTTAAACATTACTAAGTAGTTGTATCATCAAAAATTATCATGAGTTTAATTATTATTTAAATATTAATATCCGGCGAGTGGTGTTAAGTGCGAGCCTAATTATAGAAATTGCATTAATTCAATAATAACAATATTGAATGTGGAATGTGTTCGTTCAACTGGAAAGTAATAGCGTTGTACTATTCTGTTATAATTGAGAATTGTGCATGTGAATATTATAGTAAAACATGAAGCCTCATGAACTTAATAAAAATGTGTCTCTAAACTATGGATTGTCACTCGTACGTAACAAATAATTTGATAGCAAACGTTGTTATAATTGTATCCAACACTAACAATTGACAGGCGAACGCTTGGCCGCTGCAAATGTTAAATGAACAATATGACAGACGTATATTGGATTTGTTACTTTTGTAGATTGCTTTTGCTTCTTTGTGTCTCAAAACGAAAAAAGAAATTCTAAAAATTATTATGTTTTATTAATAAATAAGGGATTTGGAAGGGAAGGGGAAAGTCACAAGTTTCAACTAAGCCGGCATAGTGGATGTGACTGCTACTTGCAGTTGTTTAACTGTAGTAGCATTCGCCTCTATTCATGGACAGCACTCCAGATTAGCATCAGACGTGTTGTTATCATATGACGAACTATTATTAAAAAACAAATTGTATCATTAAGCGGGGTGCTGTCATATGACGAGTCACAATAATGTGTAGTTATATACAAAATTACTAATGAGCCGAATCTGAGTCCATTGGGGAATAATTAAGTATTCAACGTAAATAGCTATTGGAGGTAACCTTCGTTACATTTAGAACGTGATCGGCACAAATTCATTTCACTAATTTCTGATTTATATATCAGAAATTAGTGAAATGGGGTCGACCCACTAGGGTGTCTCTCGGTCAATTAAAGGGAGGATATTCTTTAATGTTTAACATTGTACGAAGAGAATTATGATTTAAAAGGAGGAACAGAATTGTGGAAAGTATTGTCTCTGTTTATAACTGGATTTTATAAACAGGTTAAGTTTAAGGTTAAGAATATATGGGGTAGACAGAGATAATAGAGTGCCAACCGCTACGTTTCTGTCACAACTCTTTATAAACTAGATACATTTAGTTTTTTTTAATAACGTTCAAAGTTGTGCTTTTGGTCATTTTTCATAACAACCAGGTCTCTAATGTTTAACGCTTTAACCAGTGAGTTTATTGCTATTATCACGGGAAATAGATTGTCGCGCCTTTTTCCACAGGGATAGGCAGAGATAAAGAAGCGCCCCTTCTTCTTCCCTTCAGAATTCTCTTCATACAAGCTCTATGGTTATGGGCACTAGGCAACCCAGCTTTCTTGAGAATGTCTCCGAAGTATTGCGAAGCTCTAGCGCTTAACTGAGGAAAGGTGGCTTGTGGACGAAATCTTACACACATTAAATAAATTACTAAAACAACAACAAAATTAGCATAATCTTCAAGTTGTCTCTGTTCATCCCTGTGGGAAAAAGGCGTAACATTTTGATTGATTGATTCAAGTCGTGTTGTATGATTTATCGTTATTATCCAAAACTGCAAGTTTGATTATACCAAAAATGTTTAATTTTAAAAATAATTAAAACCTTAATTAAGCAAAACTACGAGCATATTATGAACCACGACCTAGCTTTAGTTAGAGACCGTTTAGTTGTAGATACTTGATAAAGTAGCGGGAAACATTTAAAAGCTATTATGTACATATTCTTCGACGCACACTCAACGACCAGGATTAAAGTTGCCTTCCATATTGTGACACGTATAGATCACGGCTGCCATTGAAGCTGCGCTGTAACTTGTTACTTACTTACTTTTTGTTTTACGATTGTTCATAAAATTTTAAAATATTATTAATTATGCAGTCCTCCAGCGCTCTACTAATCAGCCGTACCTTATACTGTGCAGTTCAAAAGTGACCGCTCTTTCTATTTGCGGGCACCTATATTACAGCTGCCCATATTCACGTTGCATATAGATAAGTAGGTGTAAGAGGGCAGCGCACCGCGTATTTATCAAAGTGCCTTCAATTTTATATTACAAATTATCTATACCATTTTCAATGTTTTCTATTCATAAATGTTATATACCCAGTTTGTCACTGCATTTAATAACTTATTAGGTAAGGTGGTAGTATTCATAAGTGTCAAGGCCAACGTGGTCAAAGTTAGATAGAAATTCTTAATTGTACACTAAATAAACATGTACCATAGACCAAATCTGTGCAACATCATTTAACAAAATATTCCCTTTCGCCTGGCAGGAGCATAAGCCACGCAACTAATAGACTAAACAAAAAAATCTTCTAATACCAATATTTCGGTAACAAAAAAATCTAAACAATGTTACCTGCAGATCATAAAACAAAACAAAAAATAGAAAAATACTCGCCTTCAATAGGCTAACGTCGAAGCAGCTAAAAATGGGCGTATAACGTGCGCAACAGTAGTTCATACCATTGTCTCCCTTAAGATGGTGCTGCGAGGGTTTTGTCAATATATACATAGGCGAGCTTCAGGCGAGTCTAGTGACATTTAGTTTATTAAATGCACATTTTTTATAGTAATTAGTTTTAATTATATCTGCTTAATTATTATTAGATTTCTATTTATAAATTAAAACAAAATGTTTGTTAGTAGCATTATTGATAATGATAGAAGCATATCTTGCAAGAATATAATTTGTACTTACAATCCACAATATTGAGATTCATTCTATATTGTGAAGAGCGCCCACGTTGTAAATGGTATAAAAGGATTTGCAAAGCTTCGTGTTCTTTTTAACCCCCGACCCAAAAAGAGGGGTGTTATAAGTTTGACTTGTCTGTGTATCTGTGTATCTGTGTATCTGTGTATCTGTGGCTCTGTGTATCTGTATGTCTGTCTGTGGCATCGTAGCTCCTAAACGAATGGACCGATTACGATGCGGTTTGTTTCATTTGAAAGCTGACGTGATCGAGATGGTTCTTAGCTACAATTGATGAAGATCTGATCAGGGGTTTCAAGGTCATCAGCTCGATTTGTTAGCTGCGGTAGCGATCTTAGACGCGCTGTTTAGAACGACAACCCTTGTACGTCGCTATGCGACGAAGATTGTTATTTTATGTCAAATAAATATGCCATTGTTAAAACACGTAAAAAATGTTATAATTTTTCCCTTAAAATATTCATATGGCGAGGTTGGTTTGCAGTTTAGATCGATTACCTTGATTGAATATTTTAAGGGAAAAATTATAACATTTTTTACGTGTTTTAACAATAGCATATTTATTTGACATAAAATAACAATCTTCGTCGCATAGCAACGTACAAGGGTTGTCGTTCTAAATACGCATAAGGCTGGGAATACACGTCCGATAATTGCTGAGCAAATTATTTACAAATCGGAAGTAGGAATCGGACGTCTATTTTGTTTCTATATTCTGTATGAAAACTGCACCTTCAGCAATCGGATCAGCCATAAAATCGTAAGCGCCTTGGCGTTGTTTCCGATTCTGACATCCGATCCGACTATCGGATCTGACGTGTATTAAGTATTCATACAAATGTATGGCACGAGTGCTTTCCGATTGTCTGATCAGACAATCGGATCGGACTATCGGAGAGGAAAATCGGACTTGTATTCCCAGCCTTATAGGTATTTACTTTACTTTTAAACAAATCTGTGACTTAACATTTGAAATAAAAACGTATACAAATACATGTGTGTTTTAACTGGTACCACTGAACTACTCTGATGATGGAACTCGAAGGTAGGAGACGAAATCCTGGATGTGTTCAAACTTTTTTTGGTATACTAAGTTTGGACTTATTAGATTTGTCTTGAAGGTAGGAAACTAAGTGTAGAAAAGTTAGTGCGATAAAATAAAACATTCCGGATCTAAAAAATCTGATCATGGATCCTCTCAGATCAGCAAATCAACAAGAAATGGACCTATAGTGCTTTAACTAAAATTGTTACTCACTATGAGCCATTAGCTGGACCGTTATCAAATTAAAGACCGAGAGTATCTGATGAGGCACCATCATGAATTCTCTCAGATCAGCAAATCAACAAGAGATAGAACTATAGTGCTTTAACTAAAATTGTTACTCACTAAGAGCATTTAGCTGGACCGTCATCAAATTGAAGACCGGGCAATCTGATGATGCACCATTATGAATCCTCTCAGATCAGCAAATTGATATCAATTGATCAGCAAAAAAAAGAGATAGAACTGTAGTGCTTTAACTAAGCCTTTAGCTGGGCCGTTATCAAATTGAAGATCGGGAGTATCTGATCATGAATCCTCTCAGATCAGCAAATCAATAACAGATAATATCATAGTGCTTTAGCTAAAATTGTTACTCTCTATGAGCCATTAGCTGGGCCATTATCAAATTGAAGACCTAGAGTAGTTATCTGATGATGCACCATAAGGATCCAAGGGATATTAAAGGGATATAACTATTGAGCCATGACTAATGTTGTTTATTACTATAAAGCTGATGATATGACCAAAGTGGTTCCAGGCGTTTCGGGGGTTCCTTTAAAATTTTAATTTTGATTTTATATGTTTAAGTCCTTTGTTTTAAAACATTTTTACAAAGTTTAGTGGTTAATGTGTGTGTGAATTGATGGTGTTTGTTAATCTTTCACGCAAAAACTACTAAATGGATTTTATTGAAACTTTACAATAATATAACTAATACATCAGAACAACACATAGGCTACAATTTATGAAGATATTGTGTGAATAATAAATAAAATAAAAGAAAATACATTTTCCCATACAAATGCACGCGTTTATTTTGTGTAAACTAAGGAAAACAAACCGTGAAGGAACTTAGTCGAGTATTAAGATCAGTTAAGCCGAAGTGTGGTCCATGAATGAATGTCACTGCTACTACAATTCAATAACTGTGAGTAGCAATCACATCCACTATGCCGACCTAGATGGAACCGGCAACTTACAAGTTGATCCCGAAACGTGACCAAGTCACTTCACGGTCTGTATACTTGTAAAGTGGTGGTACTACCCCGAATCGGCAGACTGGGTACCACTGCCTACCACTCTTTTAAGGGCAGTTTGCCATGTCTTTCGATCCGGGCTCTCAGTCGCGTTAAAGGATCAGCTTAAATGTTGCCGGTTTCAGAAAGGCTTACTGTGTAGCAGTCGCCTCTTGTCAAGGAGAGCTTATCATCAGGCGGGGTGCTGTCATACACGATAGGTAAAGAACCTACACTATACACAATAGGATAGGTAAAGAAGCAGTTTTTTTAATATGGCTTGTTTTTTTATTTTTAAATATTATTGTGGCTTGATATAATATGTTACAGCACATTGCTTTTGTTACAGCGGAGTGCGATTAGTGAATGGAGGCTGTTTACTGTTTACACTCATCCTTTCCATGTGCCCAAACCATCGAAGCATTCCTTTGTCAATTCTTGTCACCACATCCACCGCGCACTGTGCTATTCCCTATTCTCATCCGCTATAGTCACTCCACATACTCACTTCTTAATGACCAAAAAAGCAAGGGGTCGATAGTGCTTATAGCCATTAAGTAAGTATGATGATAAAAGCTGTGTCAGGATTTGGAAATTAAGGCATGCAATTGATAATGTTGTTTAATTGTAATAGTTATTACCAGCGTCAATAAAAAAATATACAAAAAGCCTAGTAAATTGATCGGGGCTGTCCCGGCCGGGGTTTGAACCCGGTACTGTACCGCTTAAAGTGCACAGCGCTCCGCTAGACTACCGGGACAATGAGCCAAATTGTAAAAATCTTAGTCCCTATACGACTCGCAAACGCTCTATTTGAAGGAAGCCACGCCCCTTATGTTCCGAGAGCTGGCGACAAAAATCGACAAGTGTTTAGTAATTCAATATGATTTGGTATTCAGGGTGTACACATAAGTCAGCACACACCCGCGAGGTCAGGTAGTGGAACACCTGGCGGCGGCAGGCTTTGGTGTATGTAAAATTACAACATGCTCTACAAGTGTTTAGTAATAATTGAAAATTGGCAAAAAAAACTTGTTATAGTATAAAAAATTGGGCGAAAGTGGTCAGACCGCATTATTGTGGAACGCTGCGAGTCAGCACTCCACATAAATTGTCGCCGGAACGATGTCGGTGCAAGAGCTTAGTAATGAATGAAAATTGCCATACTGCTTTATTATTATATATAATTTAATAATAAAATAGTCAGATCACAAATTAATGGAACGGAGGTAGCCAGCGGTCGCTTAAAGTGCGAATATTGAGTACGTCGTCTTTTTAATATTCTACAAGGATAACTGGAATTTTAACAAGCTTTCGCTGATTAAGCAATATAAAGGACAACGATTTTACGCAAATATTCAATAAAATACATGGATTTGTGTGTTTATATAGCCTAAAAAAGTTAATACCGTTAATGAAGCTAGACTTGCATTGTTTACAAAAACGTATACTTAGAAAGATGAAGAAGATTTGAATTAAAAAAAATTATGCGGCTTACTATCGCGTTTATTTTGGCTTTGATTTAACATATTTTCTATTATTCCGACGTTTCGAGAGACCGCGATGGCTACAAAGCTCTGTAACTTTACATACATCAAAGCCTGCCGCCGCCAGGTGTTCCACTACCTGACCTTGCGGGTGGGTGCTGAGTTGACTCATGTACACCCTCAATACTAAATCATATTGAATTATGGGCCATTACTAAACTCTTGACGATTTTTGTCGCCAGCTCTAGGACTATTAGATTCCCCCCAACCCGAAGCGTCGTTCGTCGTTCTTTGTCTCTGCCTATTCCTGTGGGGAAAAGGGCGTGACAATTTAATTGATTGTTTATAACATCATCATCAGCCAGAATTTCGAATGACAACATGCCAGTTGCTTCCACCGGTTATTTGCGACTTTCACTATGTCGTCAGTCCACCTAGTAGGCCTACCTACGCTGCATCTTCCGGTTCGTGGTATCCACTCTAGAACCTTTCTTCCCCATCGGTTGTCGGTTCTTCGAGCGATGTGGCCAGCCAATTGCTTGCAAATTATACGACGGTGACTCTGGTTCTTTGGCGAATATCCTCTTTCCGAATTTTGTCCTGCTGAGCGACTCTGAGCTTTTCCAACAGGTTAACATGTCTGTCTTCATGTTGGCCGCAGTGCCTGAACAACCCTTGTCTTCAGGCACTGCGAAATGTTTGACGAGACGATATGACGCTTTTTTTTTTTGTTGATTATGTAATAGAATTGAATAGTTTGTACAAACTATTCAATATTATACTTTCAATATTTACATAACCGAGGAATTGTCCAAGCGGTTGACGGAAAAGTCTGATGGCAGGAAAGCTGGCAATTATTTCTGCCAACGTATTATCCTCGCTATACAAAGGGGGAATGTTGCCAGTCTCCATGGGACTATCTCTGATGCGACGTTATTACATGATATTTTTATTTATAGTTTAATTATAGTTATTATACTTTTAATTTAATCTGTTTCTCAAGGTACTTGATGTTGTGAATATAAAACAAATTGTCAATTACGACATATCAAAAAAAAAATCTCTAAATTTTTAACGATTTGTAGATATGTATTCGATTAAGTTAAGCCCTATCCTATTATTTTTTGTATGCTGGGTTCTTTGGAAATACATTTACGTCGCCCGGTTTGCTACAACGACCAGCACAATGGTATGTTACATTTAGTATATATGAATGACAGTGTTGTATAGTCGTGTCGACGATGCGCCCTCTATAGCGAACCATTGTCAGTTTCCATCCCCATCATGTTTTATATAATATTACCTAGCATATCTTTGAGGTTCTGCCAACAATATTATGGAAGATAATAGCAATGGCGGTCTGTTGTCTACACCTATCCGTCTACATTAAGACGAGGAATCACCAACGGTGAAATTTTAGATTCTCTATAAATATCTATAACCGATCGATAGGTAAAATTTAGCACTTTATGTATTAAAAATAAAAAAAATAGCCACACTTTAATTTTTCGAGTTGTTAAACAAAATATATTTTTAGGTTATATTTATATTTCATGAAGCCCATACTAATAAAATATACAATGTTTTCATATTACTTTTTATGAATAATTTAACCGCTAAATTCACACTATGATTATATATAGGCAGAGACGATGGAGCGCCACTTGCCACGATCCTAACACAACTCCCTTGCATCCCAAAATTCCCTTCCTAATATCTCTACGGTTATGGGCACTAAGCGACCCCAGCTTTGTGCTTGCTTTACCTTTACCCCTTGTGTTTTTTCTATCCTGTAACCTTGGTTTCTTTAAGCGATGCGTAAAATGACGGCGACTGGGGTAGCCGTAAAGAGGACTCGGTTTTTGCATTCGCCGGCACTCGTAGAACTCTTCTAGCATGCCATCAGGCGGGTCGATGTCAGGCGTTACAATTTGATTGATTCAATAAATCATAGAAATTTAGGCGTGTTGCGAGATCAATATCAGGCGTTATGCTATTAATAACAAATTAAACAATTTTAATAAATTAGTAACTTATATTTAATCATAGTGTGAATTTAGCGGCCGTAAGTGTTAAATTATTCATTAGAAGTAATGTTAAAACATTGTATATTTTATTAGTATGGGCTTCGCGAAATATAAATATAATCTAATAATATAAATTATTAACAACTCGAAATATAAAAGTGTGGCTAAATTTTCTATTTATAATACCTCAAGTAGTAAATTTTACCTATCGATCGGTTACAGATATTTATAGAGAATCTAAAATTTCACCGGCTGGGGTGGCGTTGGTCGAGGAACCTCTACGTTATAAACAAATTGAGGGGGTAAGGAAAGACGTCGAGCTGAGAGAGCGCCCCTCGCGCCTACCCGAGAGAACAAAAAATGGACTAGCCTACTTATGCCTATTCTAAACCAAATAGCTATAATAATATAGATAAGGCTTATTTTGTATTTTATAAAAAAAAACTTCTATTTATGTAATATAAAATTTATGTCTAAATCAAATACTATCATAATATGGTAAAGATTGTTTTATATTATTATTCGTTTATATGAACGCAAAAATCGGATGTTTGTTGCTTAATTAACGATTTTATGACCAAACTAATTTTAATAAAATTTAATGAGGATGGTTAATTTATGTCGTGAACATAATATGCGAATTTAAATCCTGGAAAAAAACGGCCAAGTGCGAGTCGGACTCGCCCATAAAGGGTTCCGTAGCAGCAAGTACCATATTATAAAAGATCTTGTAGTTCGTTGATCGATTTTTATATTTGAGTTGATTGAATGAAAGGAAAATTGCGGATTTCGATTTATGACCTATTAAAAACCTAGATCTCGTCCAAACCAATTTTCGGTGGAAGTTTGCATGGTAATGTACATAATATATATTTTTTTAATTTTATCATTCTCTTATTTTAGAAGTTACAGGGGGGGGGGGGGCGAGACACACACTTTTTACCACTTTGGAAGGTCTCTTGCGCAAACTATTCAGTTTAGGAAAAATTGATATTAGAAACCTCATTATCATTTTTAAAGACCTATCTATAGATAACCCACACGTATGGGTTTGATTAAAACAATTCGAGTTTCAGTTCTAAGTAATCCCCAAATAGTAGGGAATCCCCAAAATGTATTGTTTTTTTATTTTTGTGTGAAAATCTTAATGCGGTTCACAGAATACATCTATTTACCAAGTTTCAACAGTAAAGTTCTTATAGTTTCGGAATAAAGTGGCTGTGATATACGGACAGACGGACAGACAGATAGACAGACACGACGAATCTATAAGGGTTCCGTTTTTTACTACGGAACCCTAAAAAGGAGTCATGGAACAGCAAATAACACAAAAGTTCTACCTAAACTTTCAGAGATAGATTGCAAAAGATCTGAAATGCAAAGGTTGATCCCATCCTCGTCTTCAACTTTTATCAATTTTTTTCAAATCAATCAATCAATTTTTATATATTTATATTTCCTGGGGGGAGTGAATCCGCGGTGAGAACCTAGCATTTTATAAATACCCTTTTTTACTATTTATATAAAATATTTTATAAAACTAACCTAGGTAATAACTATAATAATATAAGGTATGTACATACATACAAATGAAAGTACATGTGGTGACATTTATATACATATTTATTTACATTATATTTTTTTATTATCTACAATAGAGGTATTAAATAAATAAAAGACAATGGTATCCATATAATACCATACATATCGACTAACGATTTGAACCCCTCAACGAAGATATCAGACTCCATAGTACCTGAAGAGCCACTATAGTTTTCAAAACATTCATGTTCTTTCGGAAGAATATTTTTTCTTTTCGGCTCGGGCGCAAGTTAAACAATACATATTTTTAACTTTTACATTCAACGGGGCGATTTTAGTTGATCAATATTTATCGTTTAACAAAAATTCGAAAGCAAATATTGACGATAGCGTTCTAATAATCGACTCAATACGGCGAACTGCAATTGACAGGCAGGACTATGTTTCCTTTGCCTATAATTTTACGAATTTAAAAAATGCGTTTTGGTGGGCTACTACAAGTAACCAGGTCGTGCAATTTTAAGTTATTTGTAAAGCTTGTGTTTTTTAAATATTAATGAATAATAATTGTGAAATTATTTAACATTCATAATTTGAAAGTTTATCAAGTATATACAGGTGGTTTAAATCTGTCAAACGTGTTTCTTCGTGTTCACTACAGGACTCTCTTCGAAAATTTTATAAGGGCTTTTCGCTGCTTTACAAAATCTTTTATTATCACCTTTACCTCCATGCAACAGATGAAACAATACATTCATCTATTGAAGACATAAGAAGAGCATTTTGACGAAAAAAAAACGTTTTAGGCTGTATGGAATGATTTTCCTTTTGCCTTCCCAGAATGTGAGAAAAAACTGAAAATAAAACAATAATGGATCTCATTATTTGCTTCGTTTGAATTTGTGTTATTTCGTGAGTAACATCGAGAGATGTACAAAATGGTGTAAAATGAGAATGTTGTAGTGTAAACATCGCTGCGTTCGGCACAATTGGCCCCGCAAAATGTTGTAAGTGCATCTTGCAATAAGGTAACCACTATGTGGTGCACAAAAATAAGAAAAGTGATCGTCCCGTGCGTGCATTTGCTGCTTGTATTTAACATAAGCGTTGCCGCCGACGACGGGGACAGCGGTGGGTGCAATGCGAACGGCACCATGCGCGCAGTCTATGAGTTTTCCAGTGACGTGGTCCAACGAGAGCATATCATTAGATTTCGCGGCTATTACGAAAGGCCAGCGCGGGAAAAATTCGTTGGAGCCGCACTCAAGAACGCTGGGGTACGTATCACATATGTGTAATTGTTCAAAATATATTTTGCGCACGAAATTATAACCAAATGACACTAAACGTAACGCACTGTGTTCATATATATTGTTACAAGTATGTACTTGTTTTAGATATCAAACTGGACCATATTGGATAAGAACAATCCAGCAGAAAAGTTTCCGAGTGACTTTGATGTTATTGTTTTGGATGACGATTGTAAGAGAGATGGTAATTATGTTTCATGTTGTACTTAGAAGTAAGGTACTGTGAATATATTGTGCCAGTTTCCTGTTGGTGATCCTTTTCACTCAAGCTTTTTTTTAATTGTGGCTCAGCATATGACCCAGCTTGATATTAAGCTGGAGTGTGGTCCATGAATGTATGTCACTGCTACTCCAATTCAAGAACTGTAAGTTGTAATCACATCCACTATGCTGGCCTAGCTGATCCCGAAATGCGACCAAATCACTTCACGGTCTGTATGCTGGTACTACCTTAGATCGGCAGACTGGGTACCACTGCCTACCACTCTTTAAGCTTGTATCTTACTGTTGCTGGACTCACATTATGTATGTCACTGTAGTCAGCTATTGCAAATTGACTGTACATATAAATTTTATTATTGATTTGTCAGATAAAAAGGTACTCCTTTTCAAAAGAGTTCTGAACTACAAGGAGTTCATGGCACAAATTCTATAGTCCTACAAATTCAATCTTCTGACACCACCTTGCAAAACATTTGATAGATTACCACGGCTCAACTATATATATAGTGTCCTTTATCACCAGAGCTGCAACTTGTTGTCTGAAGCGGTTGTTCCATATGTACAGTAATAACTTTATACATCAATAATTGTTGTAGGTGTGTCAGCCCTCCAAGACCATCCAGCTGTGAAGTCAGTGACCTCACAGCGCTATGTAAAGAGGAACATCAAATATGTAAATGATGAAGGGGTTTATACAGGATGGAGAACATCAAGAAGAACTAAGGTAGCACATTCACTTACTATGTTACATATTATTTTGCACCATCATCATTAGCCAGAATGTTGGACGCTGAACATAGGCCTCCAACATAACATCCACTGGTTATTTGTGACTTTCTCCACGATGGCCTACCTACGCTGCATCTGCTGGTTCGTGGTCTCCACTCTAGAACCTTTCTTCCCCATCGGTTGTCGGTTCTTCGGGCGATGTGGCCTGCCCATTGCCACTATGTTTTATGATGCGCAAAACCTGAGTTAATACTATCTCATAGATGACTATACATCCTAGTTAGGCTTATCTGGGTTGCCTAGTGCCCATTACCATAGAGTTTGTTTTTAAGAGTGGTAGGCAGTGATACCCAGTCTGCCAATCCGGGGTAGTACCACCACTTACAAGTATACAGACCGTGAAGTGATTTAGTTACGTTTCGGGATTAGCTTGTAAGTTGCTGGTTCCAACTTAGCCGGCATAGTGGATGTGACTGCTACTTATGGATATTGAATTGTAGTAACGATGACATCCATCAACATCAAGCTGGGTGCTGTCATATGTTGAGTCACAATAAAAAAATGAAAATAAGAAAAGTGAAGAGGATTGTGGATGTGAGGGAAACTAGGGAGTTGTGGGGAAAATGTAGAGACATTTTGATTGATTGATTGATATGAATGAATTTGATATTGCAGAGTGAAAACTTTCAAACGCGAAAATTGTTAAGGACCATTCCAAAGCAGATAACGGCTGTGCTGAAGGCGGATGTTTTGTGGAAACTTGGATTCAATGGTAAATTGTAGATAAATTTGTATTTAAAACTATGTATCTAGGTCATAAAGTAAATGTGATATTTCAAAGATGGCTGCAAATATTAGCATTGCTCCACTTTCAAGTGACTATTTCAGAATTACTAATGTAGGTTATCACATTGAATGTAGGTTAAAGCAAAGTTATTTATAAGTGAGAGCCACTAACTATGTCCACACATTAAGTGATTCATTTGCATTTAACTCACACATGTCTTATTGATATCATATATCATAAATGCTGTACAACATCAATAATGTGAAGTAATTTTAGATACATTAGCAAATTAGAATACGCGGTAGGTTCCAACTAGGCCGGCATAGTGGGTGTGATTGCTACTTACAGTTATTGAACTGTAATAGCAGTCATCTCCATTCATGAACCACACTCCAGCTTAACATCAGGAAAGTGCTGTCAGGAAAATCAACTGGAAAATCAAAAATAAAAATAAAATAAATCAACATAAATAAAAAAAGTAGTGAGTGGGCATAATGTATTAAGGAAATAGATGCCCTGTTGTAAAACAATATCACCATTTCTTTTTTTTATTGTGACATCTGACTTCGACCCGCCTGATGATAAGCAAGAGGAGGTCCAAGAGTGAAGATGACTAATAAAGCCGAATCAGTTCACGGCTGCCTCAGTCGCCGTCACTATGCCAGCCTAAGGTGCTTCTTCAAACATTGTTTGAAGAATCCCAGGTCATAGAATGTTAGACCACATGGATGGAGAGGCCAACTCCACCTGTCGATTGTTCGAAAATGTACCTCATCTACATATATATTTATGGAGACGCTCACGGGCAGCGGCAAATAAGAAAACACTAGTGTTTATCTTTAGACGTTTAGTAACAATTGTGTTTAATCCCCCCGCAGGTGAGGGCATAAAGGTGGCCGTGTTTGACACTGGGCTGGCGCGATCACATCCACATTTCGCCAATGTTGGCTCGCGCACAGATTGGACTGGAGAGCATAGGGTTGATGACTCACTGGGCCATGGGACATTTGTCGCCGGTGTGATCGCTTCAAGGGTGGAGTGTTATGGCTTTGCGCCAGGTTCAGATTTACATATATTCCGGGTATGCACTTACATATATATCTTTTATTAATTATTCACATTTCCATTCTATCATAGAAACAGGACAAGCAAAGAACATATATCAAAGATACATTGGTACCGGTGAGTGGTCTCTAACTCGTGCTCTCGGTTTGCGTAACTATTGCACTGCCACTACACCACGGTCGCCTTAAACTCCTCTTTAAATATATTTTTGTTTATGTTTATGTAGCTAGTTATATATTGCGTACTTCATTTATTTTCTACTTGAATTATAAAAGTTGTAAAAAATCTGATGTAGCAGTGCAATGGTCATGCAAACCGATAGCATGTGTTCAAAACCACTCGCCGATATCAATGTATCTTTGATATAATATGTACTTTGGTTGTCCAGTTTCTATGATACAAACACTTTATATATGTATGTAATTGTAATATTGTTTGTTTGGCTAACAGGTATTCACGGACAACCAAGTGTCATATACGTCATGGTTCCTGGATGCGTTCAATTATGCGATAATGAGGAAAATTGATGTGCTCAATTTGAGCATTGGTGGGCCAGACTTCCTCGACCATCCGTTTGTTGACAAAGTATGGGAGCTCAGTGCTAACAATGTAAGTGACAATTTAAATAACTATGTGGGAGTTAAAGAGGTAGGCAAACCAATTAAATCAATGAAATTGTCACGCTTTTTCCCACAGGGGTAGGCAGGGAAAATGGAGCGCCATTTGCCACGATCCTGACACAACTCTTGCGCTTCCCTAACATTTACAATTCTCTTCATACAGGCTCTGTGGTTATGGGCTATAGCTGAAGCAGCTATTATTATTTTAGTATAGCTATTGACAAGGCGTACACATTATTGTGACTCGACATCTGACCTCAACCCGCCTTAGAGGGTCCAAGAGTTCGCGGCTGCCTCAGTCACCAAAACAATATTTCTTAATTACATAATATTTGGTCTACTAAAAAGTTTTTGCTTCAATTGCTGTGCAATTGAGTAATTTGGAATGTATCGTCTGTCAATCGCAAAGACACGCCATATTAACAGTTCTGCTTTGAACTGTCATAATTATAGTTTGATCATTTTGCACACCTAAACTGTGCATAATAAAGAATATATTCCAATTACATTGTAATCTTCGTACATCAAACTATATTAAAATGTATATGCAACTGTTAATACAATCAAGCCCAAGTCTCAATACATAATGAATGATGTGTTTTGTTTTAGGTGATAATGGTATCAGCGATAGGCAACGACGGCCCATTGTATGGCACATTGAACAACCCAGCTGATCAAATGGATGTCATTGGAGTCGGGGGCATTGGCTTTGATGATCGCATTGCAAGATTCTCCTCAAGGGGCATGACCACGTGGGAGTTGCCTGAGGTATGCGAACCAATCATTATTTTCTCTCTTGTACTAAACTTTTGTATTGTATCATAGAAACTGGACGACCAATCAATCAAATTGTCACGCCTTTTGTAGCGGCCAAGTGATTTGGACGACAGGCGTAGCGTTGGCACACCAGTCTGTAAAGCGGTCGATTCGCACTACGACCAAAGATTTGTTTAGTCCTTAATTTGTAATAATAATAAGATTGTATATTACAAATATGTGGATGGATGCGTTAAACAAAGCAGGCCCAGGAGGGGGTTTTCCGATCAAATCGGAGACATCATTTGATCGGACAACCTAACCCCGCTGGGCTCCCTAACCGTAGAGCTTGCATGAAGAGAATTGTGGATGTGAGGAAGTAAGGGAGTTGTGTCAAGATCGTGGCAGGTGGCACATCCACAATTCTCTTCATGCAAGCTCTACGGTTAGGGAGCCCAGCGAGGTTAGGTTGGGCAAGTTAAAACGATTATCGTCTCTCGTCGGCGATTGTCAAAATAATAAAAGCTAGGCTAAATCCAATAAAACGAGACTATTATTCGTTGTGACGAATATCGTCTGTGCAACGACAAATTTGATCATTATCAACACTATCAACACACCCATCCACATGAGATTAATAAATTCCTATGTAGATTATTTTAATAATGAATAATATTTATGTCAAAGGGTTATGGTCGCATGAAGCCTGACATTGTGACATACGGCAGCGGTGTGCGTGGTTCCAACGTTGGAGGTGGTTGCCGCTCATTGAGTGGTATGTATTTGTTATATTATAGCCATTGCCAATCAGCGCCTCAGCATTAAGAGGACCGTGTGGCCAATGTGTATAATTACCAGCAGATAAAAAGAGCGCTGACTTTTAAGGTGTATAGTTACATGCACAGCTTACTCGTACATAATGCGTGGTACACATAATTAATAATATTATGAATTTCATACACATGCGCAAAACAAAAAGTAAGTAGGTAACCAAAGAGATCTCATCTTTAATCTCAGCGATCTTTTTTCTGCTGCGATTCGTACAACATTTTAATTTGGCCACACATTCTGTCGCTATTTATTGTGGACTTTATTTGACATTTCTATACTAATCTACGAAACGTGGTTGTATCACAGAAACAGGACGACCAAAATAATATATAAATATAGTAGTTATTATTAGTTTGGTTATTTTTTTGTTGTTTTTGTCATGGTGTGTGCACTGTTTTGGTTTACAATGTAGGGCTTCATTTAATGTTATATTTTATTATGTGTCGATTGTAAGCTGTTTGTGCACCTTTGAATAAATAAATAAATAAACGGCACTCGGCGACTGCCGCGTTTAAGCTATTGCATAGCATTTTTTATCAACTTATGCAATTATATTTATTTATTTATGCAGTATATTTTTTCTTTGATTATAATTCAAGTTACACTCTTGGAGCGTGGTGACCGATAAGAAAAAAGTTAGAAAAAAATTATTATTATTTTTCAATTTTTCCTTAATATTTTTCAAAGAAACTTTATAAGATCAATTTGTTGTAAAATCGATTGAAAAAATAAACGATATTTCGATTGATCGAAACACTTACAATCGAATTAAAAACATCGACAATCGAAAGAAAAACAATCGATTACGATGTTACAACACTACACGTTAAGCGAACGCTCGGCCGAGCTACATGGTAGTTAGGTTTTATTTTCGTTACGGAATTTCTTGATACGGTCGCCGCGCTCAAAGCCCGCGATAAAAGCTATGCAGCTATGCTTAATAAATATGTCGAGTCACAATTAATATAATGTGTTATGTCAGGCACATCCGTGGCGTCGCCCGTGGTCGCTGGCGCAATCGCACTGGTGGGCAGTGCTGTTGACAAATCCATATTAACACCGGCGTCAGTGAAACAAGCGCTCATCGCATCCGCGGAGAGGTTGCCGCACGCGAACATGTTCGAGCAGGGCCATGGCAAATTGGACCTTATACAGGCGTATCATGTGTGTATTTACATGTTTATGTTTACAATACAATTGACGCCACATATAACGCCATCCTGCCTCATGTTAAACTGGAAGCGATTGCTACTACAGTTGAATAACTGTAAATTGTAGTCGTATCGTAATAGTAACCGGCAACTTACAAGCTGAGCCCGAAACGCGACTCACTTCACTTCACTTGTAAGTGGTAGTACCATCCCGGATCGGCAGACTGGACACCACTGTACACCACACCATAAAGTGCTTGTATCATAGAAACAGGACGACCAAAGTACATATATCAAGGTTACATTACGGCAAGTAATATAACCTGGCTATACACCACGTTTGCTCTATTAATATATTAATCTTTTAAATTGTACATCTTGAAAGATGCCGGTTCCAACTAGGCCAGCATAGTGGGTGTGACTGATATTGGCAGTTATTTAACTGTAGTATACGTCGCCTCCATTCATGGACCGCACTCCAGCTTAACATCAGGCGGTGTGCTGTCATATGTCTAAAACAGGAAAAAGGATGATGAATGTTTTTGTATTGACAGTATCTGAAATCGTACACCCGCCGTGCCACATTAAGCCCCTCCTACATTGACTTGACAGAATGTTCATACATGTGGCCATATTGCACCCAACCACTGTACCACAGTGCAATACCAACCATTGTTAATCTCACCATGATCAATGGGCTCGCAGTCTCCGGACAAGTTGTGAGTATTCATATATATATTTACACTTTTATGATTATCATTTGTCACAACTATAGGCAGAGACTACTCACCACGATGCTGACACAACTCTCTCGCTACCTTCCTATATCTATAATTTATTTTATTTTTGTATCTATAGTAAGGTACTTAACGTGTTGTATCATGCAAACAGGACAATCAAAGTACATATATCAAAGATACATTGGTACCAACGAGTGGTTTTGAACTAATGTTCTCGGTTTGCGTAACCATTGCACTACCACTACACCACGGTCGTCTTAATTCACCTCATACAGACCAATATGATTATTCACCTCAAACAGGACCCTTGCTTTTACTGTTTTATCGATCGTGTAAACTAGTTCGCAGGCTGTCCTACAGATGTCGCTCGTGTGTATGATTTGAATTAGCACTATAATCGCACCCCAGCTATACATTATATATTATATACAAAAAGTTGCATATAATGCCGTTATACTTTCTTTCACAGTAACCTTTTGCATTGTACAGAGAACAAAAGTCAGTAGACATAAAGTAAATAATATAAAAAATCAATGTTCTTTTATCCTAAAAATACCGGGCTCATTATTGACCGAGTTTTTTCGGTTGTCCTTGGATATGTACTGTTCCTTTGGCCGGCATAGAGACGGCGACTGAAACAACCGGCACTCTTAGACAGCTGCTAACTCAGTCAAGTCGACGTCAGGTGTCGAGTCACAGTAAAAAAATGGTGTCTTTTCAGACGGACGTGAAATGGCATCCCCATTTGCCTGATGGTCCCTTGTTGCATGTGATCGCTGAACACTGTGATGTAATATGGCCGTGGTCCGGTTGGGTCGCACTCAGACTCACCGTTGCCAAAGATGGCTGCAATTACGATGGCTTTGTTGAGGTAAATGCACATTTATTATTACTTATTTAGAGACACTTTCATATTGATTGATTGATTGATTGAAATATATGCTAACTAAACTAATTTTATGCGGCTTACTATTGCGTTTAGTTTGGTTTTTTATTTTACAATTTTTAATTATTCCGACGTTTTGAGAGCTTTGCAGCCATCGTGATTTTTTTTCAATTTACGATTATATACGGAACCGGACGAACAAAATACATATCTTAAAGATACATTGGTGCCGGCAAATGTTTTTTTTTTATTTTATTAACATTTCTATAGTAAGCTACTAAAGTGCTTGTATCACAACCAAGGACAACCAAAGTACATATATCAAAGATACATTGGTACCCGTGGGTGGTCTCGAACTCGTGCTCTCGGTTTGTCTAACCATTGCCCTGTTGCCATTGTTTTGAACCGGGGGATAGTAGTAGGGGGAGGTAGTAAGGGTCTACACTGATAGATCTAAGACCAGTGCGAGGAGGCTTCCGGAGGTCTGCAGGAACAAGATCTTCCTGGAGGAGATGGGGTGGCTCCGAGGGCAAACGGTTGAAGAACGCATAAAAAAAAAAACGAAAAGTACTCAAGTTCCTAACAGTAAACGGACCTTTTGGGTTGTCAATCCATTACCAATGTACTCCAGTACCGAATTAAGCCAACGCTCTTGGTATGCTTTAGGTTCTCAAGTTTAGGGTATCCAATAAAACAAAACTGTTACAAATAAATAAAAATTATATAAGCAAATTTAGAGATAACACTTTTAATATCAACTTAAATTTTCAAGTGGAAGTGAAGCCTAAGCGCTTTGTCTTTAAGGCATGCAACATATTTTATGCTCCTATATAAATTAATATATTTGTATTATGCTAAGACAGGCGTTGGAGCGCGGGGCTCGTAGCATTTGCAACACCCGCTACGTGGCTGATCCGGCACTGCTGCGCCCCCTCGCGCCTGTCACTTGACTTAAATGTGAATTCAGTGTGATGTATTTTCAGGGCCACGTGAATATAACAATAGAAAGTATGGATGAGGCTGGAATGGAGCCGTCAAACAACATTACTCTCATGTTGCCAATCAAGTATGTATTATTGCATTGCGATAACATTGTTGTGTTGCTGACATTGCTGACATCGCAGTCTGGGTCAGGCATAGGTTTGGAGACAATAAACATGAGATGAGCCAGAGATATTATATTGTGAATTTTATAAATTATTCGGCTATGTATCGCTTTTATTTTTAGTTGAATATTGTTCAAGTTTTGGAATCAATGATAGCTTCGACCAATGAGACGACCAACACCTTAGTCTCTCTGCGACCACGATGGCTGCAAAGCTCACAAAACGTCGGAACAAAAAATTGTACAATCACTAACCAAAAATACATGCGATATCATGAAATTTATTTAATTTTTTTATTGTGACTCGCCATCTAACCTTTACAAATGGTAATAAGGAAGAGGCCCAAGTGTGCCGACTACTGCGGAAACCGAGTTTTTACGGCTGCCCCAGTGGCCACCACTATGCTGGCCAAAGGCCAAACACTGGTAAAGCATTCCACTTGTCGATTGTTTACGACGCACCGAACTTTTTAGTGTGACTGCCGATTCGGTCGACAGAATGCGGATGCTTTCCTCGACCAGTTAATGATTGTTCGCGCAAAATCTATGATAATATTCTGCTAAGAGAGCAAATCCTGGAGTATATTAAACACAATATGCAAGTCACAATTTTATGTGTCACTATTAATTTGTCCCCAGGGCGAAAATCATCCCAGTGCCAGTGCGCGAGCGGCGCCTCCTATGGGACCAGTATCACAGCCTCCGCTATCCCGGCGGCTACTTCCCACGCGATGACCTTAGAGCGAAACACGACCCACTCGATTGGCACGCCGATCATCTCCACACAAACTTCAGAGATTTGTATAGAAGACTAAGAGACAACGGATATTACATCGAAGTACTTGGTGAGATTTTTACAATTATCACAAATATTGAGTGCTGTTTTTACAGGCGCCAAGGAGTGGTAGGCAGTGGTCTGCCGATCCGAGGTAGTAACACCACTTATAATTCGTAAGTGGTTACGGGATCAACTTGTAAGTTGCCGGTTTCAACTTGGCCGGCATAGTGAATGTGATTGCTACTCACAGTTATTGAATTGCAGTAGCAGCGACATTAATTCATAGACCACACTCCAGCCTAACATCAAGCGAATCACAATAAAAACGTAAACTTATTTTTAATAATGTTTGTAGGCACACCGATAACATGCGTGGACACATCCCTGTACGGCGCTTACCTCCTGGTGGACCCTGAGGATGAATACTTCCCCGAGGAGTTGGTGGCCATTAACACAGCTGTGCAGAACGGCCTCTCGCTCGTTGTCTTCGCTGATTGGTACAATGCGACGCTGCTCAAACACGTGAAATTCTATGACGAGAACACAAGACAATGGTGAATATAATTATATGAGTTAAGGCGGCTGTGGTGTAGTGGTAGTGCTATGGTCAAACCGAGAGCAAGGGTTCATAACCACTCGCCGGTACCAATGTATCTTTGATATATATACTACGATATATATACTCTTGTTTCTATGATACTTTATTGCTGCAAAGTGCAGCCTATACAGGTAGCCTAGTATAGAAATGTTAATATAAAAAATTATAATCATAAATATTAAAATTATATAATAAAAATAAATAATGAAATGGCACAATAATATTATAGCCATCCATGTCAATATCAAAAATAATATCGACTCGCCTGCTGTTAAATATGGGGAGGTTAAAGAGCGCTGTCGACTGAAAACTCTACTTTGTTGCCTCAGTCATCTGTGCGGCCAGGAGTGATTTATTATTATAAGATGAGGGGGGAGAGATTTGTTCGACAAAGTAACGACGAAAGTTTATTTTGATTTATTTTTTCCCCAGGTGGGTGCCAGAGACAGGTGGTTCAAATATTCCAGCATTAAACGATCTCTTGGGAATGTTTCAGGTATAAAGCTTTTGGAATTATATTGAGTAAAAAATGAATGCACTTTTATTAATATTAGGAAATTCAATGTGTGCCATACTAGAAAAGTAACATAGTGACGGCGACTGGGACAACCGTGAACTGACTCGTTTTTTTTTCAGTCGTCGGCACTTTTGGACCTCTTCTTGCCATTAGGCGAGTCGAGGTCATATGTCGAGTCATAATAAAATAATAAACTTTGTATTACTTAGTTAAGCGCTATGTTTGTATTTTCGATTTTAAGCTTGGTTGTAGTTAACATGTTTATTACCAATTAATATATAGAGTGGAATATTACCACAAAAACTTATCTAACTTATATAATGGTTGTATTTTGAAATTCGTTATATTAATTTAAAAATATTTAATAAGTACAGGATGTTACAATATACCCCCTAAAGCCGAAAGCCCCCTTGTCTCTTATAAAGAGTCCAATTATAGCATATTGAGACCGCTTTGTGAATATATAACTTACTGCAAAAGAAAATAATGTGCCAACCCTGTTTCGGTGAAATCAAAGAGTAAATTACATAGAACTATCATAATATTCTGAGTTAGAATACGTAGCCATTTTAGAACATACGAATAGTTGGAAAATGAACAAATTTCAAAACTTTTGCCAAGATGATTTGAATTTGACAGCATATTGTTTTTATTTTTGTATTTCAAGCCATTTCATTTTGAAGCCAGTACTTTAAGCATATTATGATGGTTGAGATAGTAAACCTTTGTGAACAAAAAAATATTTTTTTGTTGTCTGACATGATTTGGCTTAATTATTTACTAGAATTTTTACGGCTTATTCTGTAACACTCGTAAGTACAATGAAATATTGTATCCATAATTCTGGACATTGACATATTTTATATATTTTTTTAAATATAGAATATGTCAATGTTCTATTATGATAATGAGAAATGTTTGAAAGCTAATTGCCTCAAAATTCATATGCGTGTTGCTTATCTATATATCGATATATATATGTAAATGTGATTTTGTGTTAATAGATAGCGTTGGGCGATCGTGTGTTCGAGGGCCAATTCAAAATGGGTGGCCATTCGATGTACTACGCGAGCGGCACACACATACACACATTCCCAGAGCATGGGGTGCTACTCACCGCACAGCTCAAGGATCAGGGCGTTCAGGTACATACACCATTACTAACCGGCTTCATCAGCCTGAAGGCGTCCACTGCTGAACATAGGCCTCCCCCTAGAAAGCCATTCCAAAGATGCGAGTTGCATCCACGGATTATTCGTGACTTTCACTATGTCGTCAGTCCACCTAGTGGAAGGCCTACCTACGATGTGTCTGCCGGTTCGTGGTCTCCACTCTAAAACCTTTCTTTCTCATCAGTTGTCGGTTCTTCTAGCTATACTGGGACTTATGTTGCCTAATTAGTGCAGGACAATCACCTTGTTCACAGATAATGAACCGTGATTCAGGCCGAACTGATAGCACCCTGTATGCCGTTCCTGTTCTCGGTCTACTGCAGACTGATGGCGAGACCAAGGACTACAGTAACGATACTGTCGAGAGAAGACCAAAGGTATAATTATATTTTTAATATTATTTAAGACATACTAACAGCACCCCACTTGATGTTAAGCCGAAGTGTGGTCCATGAATGAATGTCACTGCTACTACTTAATAACTGTGAGTAGCAACCACATCCACTATGCCGGCCTAGTTGGAACCGGCAACTTACAAGCTGATCCCGAAACGTGACCAAATCACTTCACGGTCTGTATACTTGTAAGTGGTGGTACTACCTCGGATCGGCAAACTGGGTACCACTGCCTACCACTCTTTGATAACCAGACCCGAAGCAAATATCCATTTCTTTTTTTTTATTAACAAATATTTTTTTAATATAATTATTAAATATTACAAATAAAAGCTATGAAATAAATATTTGCTCCGACCGGGAATCGAACCCGGGACTTTACGCGCAACGTCCACGCCTGTTGTTATTCATTTTGGGATTTTATGTACTACTTTTGTAATGGCCAATGATGAAAATATATATAAATACTAGTTTCGATACATGTATTGATAAAACTAATTTTATGCGGCTTACTATCGCGTTTATTTCGACGTTTCGTGAGCTTTGCAGCCATCGTGGTCACTGTCAGACTGATTATTATTATTAGAGACCGGATTATATGTATTTGCATATTTTGGCCATTCTCAGCGGTAACAGCATATTTTACCTAAGATTTAGTTATAATGCATATTATGCATATTATAAAAATATATTGAGTAATAATTGTGACTTTTTACTGCATTTCGGAACGCAGTCAGTAGCTGAAATTTTACTACTGAAAATTTAGAAAAATATTAGATTGCTTAAGTTTACATAAGCTTTTTATGTTGCATATGATCCGGTCTCTAATTATTATTATTGTGCTTGTAGTCCGGTCGTGTGGTTGTGTATGGTGACTCGTCGTGCTTGGAATCTGGCTGTGCGGTCTCCTGCTATTGGGTGATGCTCGCCGGGCTGCAGTATGCTCTGATGTCACACGTGCCACAAACACTGGCCACCCTCGCATCGCCACACCGCGATGTTCACATCATACCTTCAGGTGAGTACACAGAACACATTAATATATCAGAAGTGCGACCACATTGCACACATTTGTATTTGTTCACTGAACACTAAACCATCGAAATTTTAATATTCATTGGTTGTTAAAACCAAAGAATTTGGACTTAAGAAACAGAAGGAGCCCGAAAATAGCGACAAAATACAACCGTTTATACTATTGCTTATGGCATTAAAAAGAAGTCAGAAGGGGATGAATATACATTTTTACATTCGTAATTTAGAAGGTAGTCACTAGTTTGATAATCATTTGACATCCTAATTTGACAGAATAACAAATGACATTAAAATACTTCAAAAAAGGATGACGGAACAATTATGCCGCTACTCTTACTACAACGTGACTTTTAATTAGGCAGTATTAAAAGTCAACCACAATTACAAGTGGTTGTATTTGCTAGAAAGTAGTGCCAACCTTTGAAATACAGGAATGAAGTACAAGTAGTTGTCTCTTTCAGTCACACGTGGTATAAACATAGTATAAATGAGACAAATAACAATAAATTAGTTGTTATTTTAGCACAGATTCTATTCTTTCCAAATTCTTTGGTTAAAACAATAACGTATTTACACAATCGTAACTAAAACATTCGATTATAGTTTTTATCTTTAAGCCAATACGATTGAATATTAGGCGCTATGTTACATGTGTACAGACCGCAAGTAACATCAAGTCGGGATAGTGGATGTGACTGTTACTTGCAGTTATTTGACTTTGGTATCAATCGCCTCCATTCATGGACTACACTCCAGCTTAACACATGTAACAATATTTGCTTTATATATCTCTTGAACAGATCTACCTGAGCGTGCGAAAGGTGGCAGACTTCATTTGCACTCCCATGTGCTATCACCAGACGGCAGTGGTACCCGGCCTATACCCGAATGCCCACAAAGACCCGAACTGACACCGCATCCAGTGCATTCTGGCTCCAAGTTACCACCAAAACCAGTCGTCAGATCATCACCAGGTATTATTTATACACATTATTTTAGAAGCTTATATACTAAGCTTGTATCATAGAAACAGAACGACCAAACAAACATCAAAGACACATTGCTACCGGCAAGTGTTTGCCTGACCATTACACGTTTATAGGAATAGTAGACAGACAGTTGTCTGCCCATCTCACTCTCCGAGTGTGAAGACCGTCAAGTGACGGTTGACAGTTGACAGTTGCGTTTCAGGATAGGACAGGCGTAGAAATTAGGGCGTGACGTTTTAATTTAAGGCAACCGTGGTGTAGTGGCAGTGCAATGGTTACGCAAACCGAGAGCACGGGTTCAAAAATCACTAGCCAGTACCAATGTATCTTGATATATGTACTTTGGTTGTCTTGTTACTATGATACAAGCACTTTAGTATCTTAATTGTTTAACTGAATTTGTAGTGGAATTCTCGTCGGACATAAACGACATGGGCGGCGCCGATCGTGCGTGGCGTGGTGCATTCCCTGGTGGCAGGACTGGCCCACTCTCGGAGGCAACTGGCGTTCAGGCGTATATGATCATTTTCCTCTTAGCATCCGTGTACATCCTTGCCACAATGTGGAAGCGATGCGGCCGCAGACTCCGGCCTAGGACACTCCTCTCATTGGCCGCCTGACGGTTGCTCGCCATGTTAAGATGGTGAGTCAACACTACATACAATGCTAAACGATGCCGATAACGTTCCTTGACGAGGCTCTTGTATTATATATTATAGTTTATAAGAAAAGCCTATTGTGATCCCCCTCCTTTTAATCCTAAAAGACTCCCCTTTGTGATTGGTGTAACGATCGGAAGAAAAAAGAGCGCTGGACGGCTGTGGTGGGTGCAAATCCTCGCATCCATACAATCGTGCATATAATTAATGTAAGGTTGCAAAACAAGTTACTTACTTGAATGCCAGAGCTCTTTTTATCTGCCGGCACCTATGAATGATAATGATTAATGGTTGTCAACACGTGCATTATGATAAGTTAGTCCGCAACCTTTTGTTTGTGTGTGTGCGTGTATGTATTCATAATAACATTTTATAGTTGTTGATGTGTGAAATTGCCAAACGTTTTGTATTTAATGAATGCCAAATAATAATAATAATAATGTGTGTGTGTGAGTACTATTTATATTTAAGTTGCGGCGCGAATTGTTGCCGGTTCCAACAAGGCCAGCATACTTGTAGTTGTTTAACTTTTTAGTGCTTTTTTTTGTGACTCGACATCTGATCTCGACCCGCCTGATGGTAAGCAACAGGAGGTTCCCCATGTAGTAGCAATCGCCTCCATTCATGGATCGCACTTCAGCGTAACATCAGGCGTGGTGTTGTCATATGACGAGCGACAATAATAATAGAATAAAAAGCGTTATTCACTATAAGAAGTGGTAACGTTTGAACTATAAGAGAAATTGCTCGATGTTCGCGCCTCCGTAAACGCAGCCTAACACTTAATTAAACCACACATACGCACACTTATATAAAAGTATTGTTGCTATGGTAACAGCATAATCTTTTAAAATGAATGTCAATAATAAGGCAATATATAATGTACTATTTGCATAATGTGAACGGCTGTGACTCAAACATTACATAATATTAATCTATTTCATTTCACTTGCCTTGTTAGTGCATAGACGTTCAGCAGGCCGACAGCCTAACTCTAATGACAATGAGAATGGGCTTCGTTATGACAGCTCATTGAAACTCATTGACAAAATAAATAAAAATCGGTTGTCTGTAAAGTCGATTTACTGACGATACTTGAACGTGACAACGTCATAAGAAAATACAGATGGAATGGTTGCATTTTTTAAGATGCATTTAGATATTTTGTATAGAAGGAGGTTATTGGAAATCACAATTGAATTGATCGAGTTACATTTATTTGTATGCACAAATACAGTTATGTGTTTTTTTACAATGTACATCGTTTTTACAAGTATGAATGTGCGTTGAGCAATTGTTTTCCAACTTTTAAACATGTGTGATATTTAACTTTTTACAATAATCGCAATTATCGTTGCTATAAACAATAAACACCACTTCATACTTGACGAAAACATGTAAATGTATTATTGTATAGCAGCTGTCCACGCGGACGCATCGCTCACTCAAGTAGGAGAGAGACAGATGTAGAACGCAGCCGAACGCGGAGGCCGATTGTGCCTCTTTGTCGCTCGTTCCGCGCTCTCGCTTGCACTTCAAGCCTTAAATGGAACGCCTCAGAGCGAGGTAACGCCACATGAGTCATGTTTTATCGTGCGTGCAGCCAGCTCCATCGATTTATAAGACGTTGTCACGTCAATAACATTTGAGTGTCCATAATGGTGGCGGGTGAACTGTATCGCATACGCATGCTGTAAGTATGAAAGCAATAAACATAAAGGTACATAAAATGAAATTCAATGTACCTTATTATCGTAGTTATCACAACAAGTGAGCCGCCATTTTGCTATCACAATGGCGGGTGACATTATTAACGACATTTATCTTTGTGTGAAATAACTGCCATACCAATGTACACCTTAATATAATTACAAGCAACAACCAGATGCGACAGATCGGTAAGGAATAAATTGGAAATATTTTTCTTTCCTTGTTAAGCGCCTACTAAAGTTTTAATAGTAATAATGCCATAATGATTTGGTACATTACTGCATGCGTATTCGTTATAATACACCCGCCATCATGATGCACACCTTTTTGGACACTACATTTGAAATAAACAAAACAGCCATTGTCATTGAAATACTTCAACAATCGCTCGGATTGTGTCTCGCACAATTCTCATCGCAATGATAATGGGATTGAAGCTCATTGTCATTAGAGTTACACTGTCACCCCCCCAGTTTGGATGATAATGCATGCTTGGCTAAATGACGTCATTCCAATATGGCGGATCATTATTTTTTACGCACCCCCATGATATATGTATTAAATGAAATGGTTTACTTACATTTAATTAATTTTAGTACAAATCAAATAACAATGAAATATTTAATAAAAACTTATTTTAAGATATATTATATATATTTTTTAAATTTAATAATCAACTTAAATCGTCACAATCAAAATAAATTGTGATATTGTATTTTATTTTTATAAAGTGATATAATTATTATTTTGAATATAATATTAGTTATTAGATTTATTTTTATTAAAAAGATCATAATTGTTTATTATAATCAACGGCCTGCAATGGGAGGTCGAAGAGTGCCGACGACTGTTAATACTGTTTACGTTTGCTTTAGTCGCCGTCTTGCCCTTCCGCATAGTCGCATTGGCCTCCAATCTACGTAGTAGCTGTTTTGTGTATTGCCAGATGTCCTAGTATGTACTTAACATTATGGTGCCCCTGTTCAATTCACCGGCCTAGGGCCACAACTGTCTCTATTGTTGTATAGTCTGTATATTTACATGTTAAATACATAATAATAATAATAAATAACTTATTGAGAAATAAATGTTAAGACATATCAATTCAATGTTTTATTTTACAACCTAGCAAAATCTCACGGATCTTGTCTTAGGCAGACGATATATTTACTGCTAACCAACACAATAACATAACTAGGCACTCTATATTATCAGTTCTACCTCTCCTCACAGTCCAGTATTACGCGCGAGTTCGTGGCGGGTGGAGGTTACGAGCATAACTGGCAGGGAGTCTTTCTTAGGCGTAAAACGCGGTAGGTGGACGTGGACGCAATATAAATTGAAGCGCGCCTCCTCTAGACAGGCTTTAACACTATCTATAATCCGTCAAATTGACAAAAACTACATACACCACTTACAAGTATACAGAGCGGGACTGACTTAGCCACGTTGTAGGATCAGCTCCCAACTAGACCGGAATCGTGGATGCGTCTGCTACTTGCTGTTGTTTAATTGTAGTAGCAGCCGCCTGCTATTTGATCATATATATACCTGCCAGGATCATATACATAATCATGTATATAATAAATTGATCGAACCTATCTCATCTTATTGTTTATTTGCATCACCACTTACAAGTGAAGTATACCAACACTTACCAATGTAGACAGTAGAGTGACTTAGTCGCGTTTCGGGATCAACTGGGCCGGCATAGTAAATGTGACTGTTACTTACAGTTATTAAACTGTAGTAGCATTCAACTTCATTCGTGGACCGCAGTTCAGCTTAACATCAAGCAGGGTGCTGTCATATGTCGAGTCACAAGAATAACAAAAAAAAAATTTTTAACAGCTGCCTGGGATGAGGTTTGTTCAATTTTAATAAAATATTACCCCGACCGAGAATCGAACCCGGTACTTTACGCGTAACGAACTTATGTAAACTAACCAATGCGCCACGCGTGTCGTTATTATTGAACGCTGCCTGTTATCCCTATTTATGTACACGTGAATTGTGGTTACATGGGGGCTAATAGCTTAACTGTACGTGACTTTACTTATGTAGGTCAACTTTTTTATTTTATTGTGACACGACATCTGATCTCGACCCGCCTGATGATAAGCAGGAGGAGGTACAAGAGTAACGACGACTGAAAAAAACGACTAGTACACGGCGGCCTCAGTCGCCGTCACTATGCCGGCCAAAGGTGCTTCTTTACGCATCGCTTGAAGGATCCAAGGTCATAGGATGGAGAGAACACATGGGCTGGCAAAGCATTCCACTTGTCAATTGTTCTACAAAGAAAAGATGCACCGAACTTTAGTTCGACTGCCGATTCGGTCGATAGAATGCGGTTGCTTTCCTCGGCCTGTGCGGGTATTAGGGGTGTGAATAAGCTAAAAATGTTACCAAACTATTATATATGTATCGCATCTACAGTTATTTGTTACTTTTATTTATTTAATAATATTTAACAATTCTACCACTCTTAGTAGCGGCTATGGATTTCCAAGTGTCAGGAAGCAGGAGTGCGGTTCATGAATGGAGGTGACTGCTACTACAGCATTTTTTAATTATACATTTCTATACTAAGCTACTAAAGTGCTTATATCATAGAAACAGGACAACCAAAGTACATTTATATCAAAGATATATTGGTACCGATGGGTGGTTTCGAACTCTTACATAGCCATTCCACTATGGCTATGTTCGAAAGGGCAACTTAGAAGCTGATCCTGAAACGCGACCAAATCGCTTTAGGGTCTGTATATTTGTAATCGGTAGAATTACCCCGGATCGGCACACTGGGTGTCACTCTTTGATATAATAACTTGATATCCCGAAGCAAATATCCGCCTCTTTTTTTATTATTAAATATTTGCAATATCTAATATACTTAATAGATATTACAAATAAAAACTAAAAAACAAATATTTGCTCTGACTGGGAATCGAACCCGTGACTACGCGTAATTGGTGTACTAACCAATCGGCTACGCCTGTCGTCTAAATTATTTACACATAACAAAACAATATAAGAAAATCTCTTGTTATACAAATTACTAACAAAATACATACATACAATTTGTATAATTATAATGATGTTATAAGTATATACATACCACTCATTCTTGTATTTTATTGTGGCATAAAACATGCCAGCACTCCGCCTGATGTTAAGCTGGAGAGCGGTCCATGAATCAAGTTGACTACTACTACAGTTAAATAAAGTAGCATCCGCTATGCCGGACTAATTGGAACGCGACTAAGTCACTCTGCAGTCTGTGTAAGTGGTGGTTTGGCAGCTTGGGCCTACAACTCTTATTATAGTTGTAAAAAAAGTGTTGATACGGTGTTGTGTTTAGTTATTTATAGAGGTTACACTGTAGCTACAATTGATTCCTTTGTTGTAGGTGCACGACGGCTGCACTTTTATCGTTGCGATGCCAATTTAGTTTCAAGTTAGCCATAACATACAACGTGACCTTTTTGACAAACACACACCTGGCACCCATGACTCAAAACATGAACAAAGTTTTTGGAACGAAGTTCCTTATCGCGCGTTGTGAAAAGGGGCTAGACGAAAAAAATTAAGACCAAAAGTTGTAACGACACTTTTTAGGGTTCCGTAGAAAAAAACAGAACCCTTTTAGATTCGTCATATCTGTCTGTCTGTCCGGCCGTCCGTATGTCACAGCCACTTTTTCCGAAACTATAAGAGCTATACCATCGATGCAGTTTTTTCAAGACATTTAAATATAATAGAATCCACAAGCCAATTATTACTAAAATTGAACCCACTGATTAAGTTTATATTACATTATATTTGTTAATAATAATAAAAATATATATTATAACTTAAAAATAATAAAATTAATCGAAAGGAACTTCGTGTCCCTTGACACCTCTCAAGTTTTTTTTTTATTGTGACTCGACATACATAACAGCGCCCCGCCTGATGTTAGGCTGAAGTGCAATCCATGAATGAAGGCGACTTCTACTACAGTTGAAATACTTTAAGTAGTAGTCACATTCACAATGCCGGCCTGGTTAAAAGCGGCAGCTTACAAGCTGATCCCGAAACGCGTCACTTCACGATCTGTATACTTGTATTCGTAAATGGTAATACGACCACTCTTGACCAAATTTCCTCTTTTTTATTATTAACACTTATTTGTAATATTCAATTTATTTATATTTTAAGTATAAAAAAATTAAATTTAAAAAATAATACAAATATTTGCTTTGATTGGGTATCGAACCTGGGACTTTACGCGTACCAATGCTAACCAATGCGCTACAGTAGTAGCACTCTGCACACCACTCTCCAATAGCCAGATCTGGAGAAAATTCCTGTTTTTTTATTCACAAATATTCCTAATATCCAATCTATCAAATTGTCACGTCTTTTAACACAGGGATAGGCAGATTTAATGGAGCGCTACTTGCCACGATCCTGACACAACTCCCTCACATCCACAGTATAATAATTCAACATAAATGCTATAAAAACGAATCTGATGTGGGTGGATGCGTTAAACGAGGCAGACACAGGAGTCTGTTTTCCGACCAAATCGGAGACATCCTCAAGAGTTGCCTAATGCCTATAACCATACGCATGAGAGAAGCGAGGGAGTTGTGTCAGGATCGTGGCAAGTGGTGCTCCATTATCCATGCCTATCCCTGTGGGAAAAAGGCGTGGCAATATGACTGAAACGAATCTGCCCGGCCCGACCGTGTGTGCGTTCCGGTTCCGCTTGCGAGACTAGTATGTTTCCAAATGTGGCACTCAGTGGCGTAGCGTGGCGGGGGCGGCAAAATTAAAAAATATATATATAAATCGTTAAAATTTAAACCTGAAATTCATATTTTTGTTGTACCTATGATTGGAACTCTTAAAAAAGGGGGCCGGGCGGCTGACTTCCACGCTACGCCACTGGTGTCACTCGTATCCATATAAAAAGTAACACATTTATATATTATAGTAGTGGCGCTCCTTCGTTTTTACCTATCCTCGTAGGAATGTTGGCATAATAGTTTGATTGATATACTCCGACATACCGTTTGATTCGCGAAGACCGAAATTAATTATGCAATGCAGGGCAATTGACTGAGTCGCGTTTTAGGATCAAGTTGAAAGTTGCCTGCTCCAACTAGGCAGGCATAGTAGTTGCGACTGTCAGTGGCGGCGTAAGGCGTGTGCGACGTGGGCCACCGCCACCGCACTAAAACGAGCCCGCGGAACCCAATTTTCGACGTCCGTTTATAATTATAAATAATGGAGTTACGATTTCGGGAGTCGAGACTTATTTTTATGAAATTTTCTTCTTTTTAAGGATCTTTTTAAAATTAAAGCTATCTCAAATGGTTTTTGAGTTATGACTCAAAAATGGAGACCCCATTTTTCCCCGACCTGAAGGTCACCACAGAACAGGGCCTCGCGAAATATGTCTTCCCCCATATCAAATTTAAGTCTTGCCCGCCACTGGCGACTGCTACTTGCACTCCCGCTTATCAGGCGAGGTGCTATCTTCACTTATGAAAAGCATTTTTATTTAATATTAAATTGTGGTGATAAATAAATAAAAGACTCCATTTATATCTATAGATATATTGTTCACATGAGTAATTAGGTAAATACAAATTGATTAATTACATTATTATATTTTGTCTTAGATTAATATTAGTAACTACTAAACGTATATATATGTGATATAACAGAGGCCGCGCCCCCCTACGTGATAGGGTAATATGTGTGATTGTACATACTACAAGGGGGGTAACACAACAGACTTAAATTATGATCAGAGATGCGGAATAAAACGAAGGAAGCACAATATCAATAAATAGTAACCTAAAATGTTATTTAACATATAATAATACATTTTGGCAACATTTGACAATATAACAAATTACTCATTATATTATTGGCTAATAAATCGCAAGAATACGAACAATAGAGTATTAGAGGTATTTGCTGCCTAATTCATATAAAAAAACATTTCATGATTTTAACAGCCCCTAAATATGACGGCCCTTTGCCAGAAGCATTCATTAAAAGTTAAATTATAATACATAACTGTAAATAAATTATATATATACGTATTATCCATAATAATTGCATATAAAACTTTTGAATTGTTGCCAATGTACTTTACTAATTAGATGGGACGTGTCATCCATTGTACATGGTCCTTAATTAGTGCCAATGTACAATGTAGCTCACAGTTCTAAGCTCTTGCTTGTTTCATATCGTGTCTCCTTCACAATACGTTATGTCATTTCAGTCTATATCACTCATTTGTGTGAATGCGGCATTCGGGTGGTGGTTTATTGCCCACCGACGCATCCAAAGCTCGATAAGCACACGCCCTCGCCCAATGCAAGCAACAGCATTATAATGTGAATGAACGGCGTATGCATCAATGTAATAATAATAAAACACAAAATGTACATGGGCTGTTTGTGCGGATATGTGCGCGTTGATTGATTGGCATAGTGCATGTTATCCAGTATCAGTCTTAATTGCACCAATGTTTGCCCCAATGTTAGGCACCCGAGCGGCAGAGGAGCAAACAGAGGGCTCACAACACAAATATAATGGCACCCGAGGTATAATAATGTATAAGGCACACAAACAAGCAAAACATAACCTAACACTAACAACTAAGAAAGCCTCAATGGCATTCGTGTCACATTGGGCGCCGGCTCGCTGCATGTAAAGTTGCAGTCGACGGCATACAATCACGCGCGACAACTGGTCCATTAGCACATAAATTATAAACTACTATGTACATTCATTATGAACACCCGGTGGCAAGCAATGGCATCAAGTAACACACTGCATAAACTAAAATTAAATCAACCTAAATGTAAATTAATGGAATGTCACAAAACATCCAATAAAACCTATTTTATAACACAAAACCTAATGAGGTAATCATACATATAACCTATACTTAATCATCAAAACAAATACCTCTTTCCATCAACCATTTTATTTATTCACACCACGAGCGCTGACGACTGACGCAACCGATTCAACTTACGGTTGTCTCAGTCGGCGCCACTATGCCGGGCCATAGATTATTATCCTTGAATTATGTGTAAGTTTGATAATAGTTGATGAAACCATTGTTAACCACTGAGATTTATGTGACTGAGAGGGAGCTTACACTTAACAACTACTACAACTATATCATTATCATTGTGGAGTCAACATTAGGCCATCAATTCAATGATGATTGTGATAATTTAGTTTTATAATTATAAAATTATTAACTACATAGGAGATATACATATGGAGACGGGATATATTATTATGTAAGTGATCGCAATCATATTATACATTTAAACACCACAAATAATGAGATTAAACAGCCATTTCCATTGGAGTTCATGCACATTATTGACCACCGTGGTGTAGTGGCCGTGCAATGGTCATGCAAACAGAGAGCACGGGCTCCAAAACCACTTGCACCAATGTATCTTTGATATATGTACTTCTATGACACAAGCTTAGTATTTAGTATCACACGCAAATATAATAACGTGACCCCAATGGCGGGGGAGTGTGATCATAGCAAGTATATGAATATGACTGAATGCAACAAAATCATTTTACTTGCACAGGTCCAAGTTTGGGTTCTTCACAACCCAAAATACAATGGAATAGGGGGGCACAAGGAGAATGTTTACATGTGACATCTTCTTGGGTTTGAGGTCTTTGAAGTTGTTAAGATGGAAGCCATTTATCATGACATGCTTTGTGAGCCGATCATTGGATGGGGGGGAGATCACATATTCATCCACCGACAGGTTGTCTTCCTCCATCATGTCACTGAGTACCATTTTGACCAATTTGTATTCCATGTTGACGCCATAGATGGTGATTGCGCCCGTGACATTGGCATAGGAGTCCTTTGTGCAATGGGCGTACAGGCGGGTCCAATTGCTGCACAGACAGTCCACATTCAGCACTTTGCCACCAACCAGCCGCTTGAACAGCACAGTGATCCAATAATCTGGGAGAGGTTTGTGGTTCTTGTCCAAAAGTGAATAGTTTCCGCCAATGAGACTCTGACGGATGACCATGGTAATGTTGTTCTTAGCAGCCACGCCCAACTTGTCAATCCAAAGTGCTGAAGCACCATAACTGTTAGAGATTCCCGGTGCGCCCCCTCCATAAGAGCTGCTGGTCTCACTCAGCCACATCGGAATGTTGTTGTATTCGGAAGTTTGCTCCTTCATTGCTTGGATTTGGGCCTCTAGCAACTGAGTAGTGTTTGGGTTCCAGAAATCCTCCAGTGTGGCAGTGTGACTGTTCAAGTAATATTGATGCCAAGCCCTTGCATTTATGTGCTGGGAGCCATGCGCAAGGAACTCTTTCATGTATTGAAGGCACTCTGGACGATGTGGCTGGGGTCGAGTGGTATCCGGTCCAACAAGAAGGGAATCCTCAAAGCCATATTCATTCAACAACTTACGGAATCTACCAAAGTCATCTGCCATGGTCTTAGGAGTCACTGTGACATTGAAATTGTGAGGAAAGGAGTTTGGTTCATTTCCCAGTTGGAAGTCAACACTGTAGTTGTTGCCTTTAGTGATTTCAAGGAGTTGGCGAGCGTTATGTTCGTTCCAGGTGTTGTTAGAGTTGCGTAACATCGCGTTGACAGAGAACATAAGTTTCACCCCGGTAGCATCGCAGAACTCATTGACAGACGACCAAGAATTGATGGTCATAAGAAAGAAGGGCAATATCTTTCTACGACACACGTCGCGTACATCTGTGCAGGCGAAGTTGGAGTGTCGCCGTCGGCACGCGTCGCACGTCCCCGCCGTCATGTCCTGGCTGAAAATGAGCCTTTCCGAGAGGGTGCCCCCGAGGCGTAGTTTCGCGGGCGCCAACGCTGCGGTCAGCTCCTGCAGCCTGCTGTTTGTGAAGTTCAAAACTTTGTCGTTAGCAAATTCTGACGCATCTATGCCTATGCCGATAAAGTCGTCGGGGATGCTGATCTCGCCATCTGGCAGCTCGGTCACTCTTATGTTACACTTTTCATGCACCAGCATTTCGCGGCTCATCAGGTATAGCATTATATTGTAAAATATAAAAATGATGCACAAACCGTAAACACCCTTCGATGTGCGGCTCAACATTGTGAAGGCGACGGTGGACTGATGCAAGCAACTTCTCACCGCGCGCTAATGGTCACATTCAATTGTAGATACACATGTTTACAGCACTTTATGTAAACCAATTAGGCTTACTCACGCCGAGTAATATCACTAGGAGAGTATGGACCTCCGCTCTGCACAAGCACAAACTAATGAATAGAAAGGCCCTTCACCCGAGAGAGATGGCCGAACCAGAGACAACTAACCTCTATATGGGCCGACCGACCGACAAATCGACCGAATGTACAGCAGAACGGAACACCGAGTCCGGGTGCGAGTGACCGAATGAAACTTAACTTGAAAACAATAGTGATGTATAATGTCCGGTATAAATAAGTTAATCGATGATATTGTATCACTCAAAGGACATCATTCATTTTGTATGGGGACTTGGGCTTAATTGTACTAAAAGTGTGAAATCTACTATATAAAAATAAGTCGGGTTTTCCTTCCTGACGCTATAACTTCAGAACGCACGAACCGATTTCCACGGTTTTGCATTCGTTGGAAAGGTCTCGGGCTCCGTGAGATTTATAGCAAAGAAAATTCTGGAAAAATTTGAAAAGAAAAGCGGGAAAATCTTTTTTCATCTTTTTTTTATCAGCGCCATCTCTGATAGATAGCATGTACTACAAACCAATATTTTAAGCAGATGGCGCCGGTGCGGGATACATTGTTTGACAGCTACTCATTGTTCTCTGCTCAGTTAATTTCATGTGACAAACTGGTATTGTGTTCACTGTGAAATTGTCAAAAAAAGTAAAAAAAATAAGTTATTCGTTTCCTAACATTTCAATTGGAAACCATCAAATGAATCACGTGTATTTTTATTTTGTATATACGAAACATTAATGCAAGCGGTGGACAATAATACTGGTGGTCTATTCTTCCTGGACGCACCTGGAGGACCAGGGAAAACATTTGTCATTTCATTGATTTTGGCCACTATTCGATCAAGATGTGACATAGCTTTGGCGTTAGCATCATCTGGAATTGCGGCGACTCTTCTAGATGGCGGTCGTACTGCACATTCTGCCACTCAATTTAAACACAGATGATACTCCAACATGCAATATTTCCCGATCCAGTGCAATGGGAAAATTGTTGATGCAATGCAAGCTCATTGTTTGGGATGAGTGCACAATGGCACATAAGAAATCACTTAAAGCACTTAACTTCACACTGAAGGATCTTCGGCGAAATAACAACATCTTTGGCGGTTTGATGATATTTTTGGCAAGCGATTTCAGGCAGACGTTGCCAGTAATTCCCCGCGGAACGCCTGCAGATGAATTGAATGCTTGCCTGAAGGCATCACCTTTATGGAATAACGTAAAAACATTATCGCTAACCACTAATATGATAGTTCAACTTCAAAATGATCAAAGTGCTGCACAATTTTCCAAACAATTGTTAGCTGTTGGAAATGGAAAAGTCCCAGTTGATGCGACATCTGGATTAATGACTCTTACCAACGACTTTTGCCGATTTGTAGACTTTCAATTAGCTCTTATTGAAAATGTTTTCCCAAACATTAGTGAGAATTATCAGAATTATGCTTGGTTAAGTCAACGAGCAATTCTTGCCGCAAAGAATAATGATGTACACGCACTGAATTTCACCATTGAATCAAAAATTACTGGCGATTTGGTGACATACAAATCCGTTGATTCCATAACAAATCCCGATGATGTAGTAAATTATCCAACGGAGTTTTTGAACTCTCTGGAGTTACCAGGATTTCCACCACATAACTTGCAACTCAAAGTTGGTACAGTTATTATGATATTGCGTAATTTAAATCCACCGCGACTTTGCAACGGTACTCGACTTTCGGTAAAAAGACATGTTGAATTTACATGTGGTTTACCAAAGAGCACTTCAATGAAACGGATAATTTGCAGACACGTATAACGCTTCGATACAGGATTTACTTTGGATTCACTTTCAATACTTAGAGAAGTTCAACTAAATAACACTTCATTTTTGTAATCGAAATTAATGCATTACTGTTGTGAAATGAAATTTTAAAAAATCTTTTCAAATATAAAACAACAAAAAAAAAATTTTTATCTTTTAATCACCAAACGAAATGTTACATAAAACGAAGCCATCTGGTGGCGAAACGGAGTTCGCCGGTTTTGCTAGTGTACAATAAAATAGTTCGATACAACAATATTTTAATGTGCTTGGTAAATATCCTATATTTTGCATAGTTTAGATGTACGAAATGATCAAACTATATTCATGACAGTTCAATGCAGAAACCATTAAGTTCACTGCCAGCCCAAAAGAAAGGCGTCAATCACTTTTTAATTAAAAAAAACATCAGGCAGTCGATCCATCGGGTCTCGATTCTCATTCAAGGTTATGGCGTGATAGCGTTTCTTCCGGTTTGATCTTCCCACCAAATGTTTAGGCATCGCAAACGTCATCAATATAATACTGTCGTTAAACATTTTGAAACTAGTAAAAATAGAGTAAAAGTATGAATTAAATTTTTAAAAAATATCTCCTGTTGTGCATGTTAAATTTTATTTGTCAGTTTTATAATTCGGAGCGCAGACCATAAGCACTTTTAGATCGTGTCGGAATGCTGCGAATATTGTAAACAAAATGGCAACGTTCGTAAAAACTGTTGAGCGTGTTTTTGATTTTGCACCTGATTTTTACCAATTTTGTTATTTTTTGCGCTAATCGTCGAGTTTGTTATTAATACTTCGTTTTATTTGCATTAAGTTATACCTAATTGTGAAAAAAGTGTTCTTATGATAGTGACTCCATTGTGTTCCATGTAAATCTATTGTGTTGAAGAAGTGACGTTATTATATGTTTTATTTTATTGAGACAGTGATTTTATTCTGATGTTAACTAGTAATTAGCATACATAATTTTAGTGATACTATTGTCTTGAAAAGTAAGTTGGATTTAAATAAAAAAGATAATGTTTTATAAAAAGTCGTTTTATTCATCTAATTAGGTTATTTCCTGCTTAGTAAGGTTCACTTTCACCAACATCCCAACATTTTAGTTCGCGTGATATTCCGTCGTGGCGTCTCTAATTGCCACTTGTTGTCTATGGCAGTCGAGCTTCTTCTCTTGAGTACAATGTTCCTTGGTCAACTGTGTGTGACATTTATTTTTTAATATGTCTTTTCCGCGTGGAACTAAAAAAATAATCATTTTTATTTTCCAAATAACTCAATCGTACAGCAATTAAAAGCAAAATTGCTATTAGTTTTGTCAATACGAGTTTCGAAACTACCATTTATATATATTTTTAATTTTATCATCGGACGTGACAAGTGTTACAATAAAAGTCCAAAATTAATGATGTCCTTTATTTGACACAAAAACCATCGACATTTAAATATTACAATAATATCAAAATTATTTTTTTTTACATTAATATCCTTTAATATTTCTTTAATATCCCTTGGATCCTCATGGTGCATCATCAGATACTCCAAGTCTTCATATTTAATAACGGTCCAGCTAATGGCTCATAGTGAGTAATCTTCATCAATTGTAGCTAAGAACCATCTCGATCACGTCAGCTTTCAAACGAAAACAACCGCATCGTAATTGGTCCATTAGTTTAGGAGCTACGATGCCACAAACAAGTCAAACTTATAACACCCCTCTTTTTGAGTCGGGGGTTAAAAAAGAGTGATGAACAATTATGCCGCAACACTTACCACCACGTGACTTTTAATTAAGCAGTATTAAAAGTCTACCAAAAGTCTACAAACAATATTGATATTGTATACACGTATACGGTGTATACAATATCAATAATATAAAGAACTTTATGTTTTATTCCATAAGGAACGATTTGGTAATTTAACACTTCAGCCTAACATCAGGCGGGTGCTGTCATATGTCGAGTCACAATAAAAAAAAAGCTAAGTATAAAACATATCTTTGCTCTTGCCTGGTGTGTTACCCATTTTTATTTTTTATTTAAACCTATTGTATGTTTTATAATTTTAATACTTATAAATAATCTAAGCAAATATAAAATAATGTTTTACTAATAAACACATTACTGTTTGCATTACAGCCAACCGATAACACGGTACGGAGAGCATTATACATCACTACATATTCATATTTATAAATATCCATAGAGTCTGGCAAACGAAAGCGTGACCTGAGAAAAAGCGGCAAATTAAAAAAAAATTTAATGGGATATTACTGACTTGGTAGAAGAAAAATGTTTTGATACTTGAGTATTTTTTGTATTTACGACAATCAATTTGTATAATAGTTGTTTACGAACTTTATGTCTAATTTAAGGAACACACGACGAATTTCTTACATTTTAAATGTACATAATCTATGTACATTTTGACCGCCTCGGTGGTCTAGTGGTAGCGCAGCCGGAGCTGTACCCGGAGGCAATCGGCAATCTATTCCCACTCGGGGCAAATAATATTAGTACGTTTTTTCTGTACAGTTTGCCTAGATCTGGGTGTTTATATAAATATAAGAAGTATTGGTATCGTTGTTCCTTGTACATAGCTACAGTAGTACAAGCTTAGTGCTTAGTTTGTGGCCACATATTATTATTATTAAGTGGTTAACATCACATTTTTTAATGACATTTGTTTTTAAAGGCTCCGTTTGGTGTGTCGGAGCCTTGACTGTCATGGATGTGAGTAATAAAACGAGTGTGTAGATTTATTTATTAGTGTATATAATATTTACCTACTTAACCACGATCGAGTACAGGCTGATGATGATGTTTAATTGTTTAATCATCGTACTCAAACTCCGAATCCAAAAATTCAACCTCTAAGGATTTTTCTGTATCAGTGGAGTCGTCATCACCTACACTTATTATGAAATTTTCCAACACTTCTTCTATTATGTGATCTCCTTGTTTGTATTTATTTTCCACATTTATTACATGGTCTGTCATTTTTTTCCAATCTTCTGCAGTTATTCGGCCAAATGAGGTTTTTATCAAAGTTTCTGTTTCTTTTGCGGACAGATTAATGTTTTTTTCGGATCGGTTTTTAAGGACATTTTGCCATGTCTGCCGATCCGGGGTCTCTCTGTCGCGTTTAGGGATCAGCTTGAATGTTGCCGGTTCCAGAAAGGCTTACTGTGGCTACACTAAGGAGGCGACTGCTAAGTTCTATTCCCATGCTGCTATTCCTTATTCTCATGCGCTATCGTCACTCCACATACTCACAGCAAGGGGTCGATAGTGCTTATAACCATAAAGTATGTATGATGATGAAAGTTGTGTCAGGATTTGGAAATTAAGGCATGCAATTGATAATGTTGCTTAATTGGCATAGTTATTACCAACGTCAATAAAATTTATACAAAAAACCTAGTAAATTGATCGGGGTTGTCCCGGCCGGGGTTTGAACCCGGTACTGTACCGCTTAAAGTGCACAGCGCTCCGCTAGACTACCGGGACGATGAGCTAAATCGTAAAAATCTTAGTCCCTATACGACTCGCAAACACTCTATTTGAAGGAAGCCACGCCCCTTATATTCCGAGAGCTGGCGACAAAAATCGACAAGTGTTTAGTAATTCAATATGATTTGGTATTGAGGGTGTACATGAGTCAGCACCCACCCTACCTAACCTACCACCCTGCGAGTCAGCGCTCCACATAAATTGTCGCCGGAACGATGTCGGTGCAAGAGCTTAGTAATGACTGAAAATTGCCATACTGCTTTATTATTATATATAATTTAATAATAAAATAGTCAGATCACAAATTAATGGAACGGAGGTAGTCAGCGGTCGCTTAAAGTGCTAATATTTAGTACGTCGTTTTTTTAATATTCTACAAGGATAACTGGAATTTTAACAAGCTTTCGCTGAATTAAGCAATATAAAGGACAACGATTTTACGCAAATATTCAATAAAATACATGAATTTGTTTGCCGTTTATATGGCCTAAAAAAGTTAATACCGTTAATGAAGCTTGACTCGCATTGTATATAAAAACGTATACCTACATACAAAGATGAAGAAGATTTGAATTAAACAAATTTTTTGCGGCTTACTATCGCGTTTATTTTATTATTCCGACGTTTCGAGAGACCACGATGGCTGCAAAGCTCTGTAACTTTGCATACATCAAAGCCTGCCGCCGCCACCTGAACTTGCGGGTGGGTGCTGAGTTGACTCATGTTCACCCTCAATACTAAATCATATTGAATTATGGGCCATTACGAAACTCTAACATAACTAGCCATTTGATTGATTTGATACTAAACTCTTGTCGATTTCTGTCGCCAGCTCTAGGACTATTAGATTCCCCCCAACCCGAAGCGTCGTTCGTCGTTCTTTGTCTCTGCCTATTCCTGTGGGGAAAAAGGCGTGACAATTTAATTGATTGTTTATAACATCATCATCAGCCAAAATTTCGAACGACAAGATGCCAGTTGCCTCTACCAGTTATTCGCGACTTTTACTATGTCGTCAGTCCACCTAGTAGGAGGCCTACCTACGCTGCATCTTCCGGTTTGTGGTCTCCACTCTAGAACCTTTCTTCCCCATCGGTTGTCGGTTCTTCAAGCGATGTGGCCAGCCAATTGCTTGCAAATTATACGAACTATGTCGGTAACTCTGGTTCTTTGGCGAATATCCTCTTTCCGAATTCTGTCCTGCTAAGCGACTCTGAGCTTTTTTAACAGGCCAACATTTAAGGGGCCACGTCCCAGTGCCATACTCGTATGTCATCACTGGCAACACACACTGGTCGAAGACCCTTGTCTTTAGGCACTGCGGGATGTTTGACGAGAAGATATGACGCATTTTTGTATTGTTTATGTAATAGACAAAAAATATTGAATAGTTTGCACAAAGTATTCAATATTTACATAAGCAATAATTATTTTGTAGATAACAATTTCAGATGAGAATATTTTCTTGTTTCATACTTTTTAGGGCGAGAATTTTTAGTAGATGACTGTTAGTTTTTGAGCTTAGATTATATGTATAGTTTTGGTAATCTGAGTTAATTCTCCAGGTCCAGATAGTCTATGACCTACCCCAATAATCAATCAAATTGTCACCCCTTTTTCCCACAGGGATAGGCAGAGACAATGGAAAAAATGGAACCGGCAATTCCAGAGATGAGTGAGTTCGAACAAACAGACATTCATGATGGTGATGTAAGTAGTTGCAGTTGGGTATGCACCGAGGGGCGAGGGGGGGGGGGGCAAATAGTGTAGATGGCGCCGCGCCTGGCGGATGTGACGCAGCGGGGAGCCCCGTCAGCCCGCCGGTTCACACCGCAGTTATTATTCAGCTGCCCGCGCGGCTTCGCGCCTCTATGGGCTGTGATTGTTAATGCAACTTAAAGTTACGCGAAAACTATTAAATGTAAATATCATGTATTAACATGATATTATTTTTATATTAAAAAACGAAATATAATATTACTTTGTGTAACTGAACAACAATGTAAGCGCAATTTTCATATAATAGTGTTAGTGCATGAAATAACAAATGCAAATGTATTTGTCTAAGTATGCAGCAGCGATGGACACATTGAATATAGTAAAATTGGCCATTGTGCTCTCCATAATTAGCAATCAGTCAGGGATAATCAGCGGTAAGTTCACCAAGTTTTCGCGCGCAAATGTGCCGGCTAATATATTACGATGTACATTTACCAACATATAATATTTTAAATATTAACTATCATTATATATTATGTGTGTTCATATTTATTAGCTTATTTTCTTTAATATGTCTACTCTTAATTAACACTTTTAGTTCAATCAATCAATCAAATTGTCACGCCCCCTTCCCACAGGGATGGCCAGAGATAATGGAGCGCCACTTACCACGATCCTTACACAACTCCCTTGCTTCCTTCACATCCACAATTCTCTTCATACAGGCTCTGTGGTTATGGGCACTAGGCAACCAAGCTCTCTTGAGGATGTCTTAGATTTGGATTTTAGTTAATGTATATAAAGACCATTGTCCCAAAAATTAATTACCATTTGTCATTTGATTTATTGGATATAGACAAAGAATAATGTTGTAGTCAATATGTTATAATTGCGTTAATGTAAAAGCACTTTGTTAACGTATATTTTACATATTTGCCAACAATTGTTATCAAATAACAAAATATGATGGCCATTTTCACGTTTGCATCGCTCATGAAGATGCGTACAATTTAATAATTATACGAATTGCTGGAATTGAATGAGCAAATTGCTGTTCTTTATTGTCACTATAGAGAACAACAATTGTTCCTTCAAACGTTATTATAATTTTATACGAAACTTCATTAAAAACGTTGGCGATCATAGCATGCGGCTGGTATAAGGCTACCTACACCAGTTGTTACAAATGAGGTGTGTGTGAAATTATATCAATATACAAAAATTATTATATACCTGACACACGCACCAATAAGTAGTATGTGTGATAATAAGTCATTTTAATAAGTAGGTTACACTATGTTATCACACAGAGATAAATCAACACAATATCATAAATAAATAGTATGTTTAACAAATTTTTATGACTATTTTGTAATATTAAAAACAAATAACATTATATGATTATAAATATTTCATGATAAACAAGTTTTTTAATATTCAACTAATATACAAAAGCAATAATTTCGTATGAGTCAGTAAAGAACGGTTAACTAACTAACTGTGCCCACCCCACAACCTTCAATAGTTTAAGTAGAGGAATCACGCATTAACTCTACTCTGCTGTTACATCAATGCAAAAACAGACACACCACAGTATTATAAATATAATATTGTTATAGTGCAGAAGATCCAATAAAATCTAAAACAAAACACACGCAGCACATACGATATCACAGAGCCCCTTAATACACAAAAGCGTAATGACTTGCCCATGAACTATCACTGATTTATCAAAGTGACATTTATACTAATATGAATAACAATATTTATGACAACGGAAAAGCAATGATAATGCGTTGTTACTTGGCACTAGTAGGTAATCAATCAATCAATCAACGTACTTACCTATTCATTTATTGTTCGTTGACGAGAATGCCTAATGTCAACGCGACATCGCTGCTATTTCATCTGCTATTCATGCTGACATCTGACCTTGACTCGCCTGATGATAAGCAAGAGGAGGTCCAAGATTTATATTATTTATTTTATTTTAATTTATTAATATTATTATTATTTAAATAAACAATAAAGTCACGTTGATATAGTTAATTCGTGGTCATTATGCTCTTGTGTATTAGGAGATTTGGGTCCCTGGTGCCAGAGGTGGTGCATCCACAAATCCACATTCAAAGAGCCGTACATCTCTTAGTCCAAAGCTTCATTTTCTGGTCCATCAGAACTCAATGGATATAAACGGACACTAATTCTACTAGGATTTGGGTGTGGCAGAAGAAGCATGTGAGTAGAATTAACGCTGTAGAAAAAAAAATGTAGTGACAAGGATTGACAATGGTTTGGGCACATGGATCGGATGAGTGAAAGTTGATTGACGAAAGGAATTTATAAACCTGATGTGGATGGATGCTTTAAAAGGCGACCCAGGAGCGTGTTTTCTGACCAAACCGTAGATTTTTTTTTATATTTTTTTTATTGTGACTCGACATATTACAGCACCCCGCTTGATGTTAAGCCGAAGTGTGGTCCATGAATGAATGTCACTGCTACTACAATTCAATAACTGTGAGTAGCAATCACATCCACTATGCCGGCCTAGATGGAACCGGCAACTTACAAGCTGATCCCGAAACGTGACCAAATCACTTCACGGTCTGTATACTTGTAAGTGGTGGTACTACCCCGGATCGGCAGACTGGGTACCACTGCCTACCACTCTTATTTGTCTATGAAGGGAATCGTTTATGTGAGGGATGCGAGTGGCGCTCCATTGTCTCTGCCCATCCCTGTGAGGAATAAGCGTGACAATGATTAATATTTTTAATTTAGACCAGTAATATTTAATAACTAAACAAACAAATAACATAACGTATACTATGTACGACTTCATATAAAATAATACAAGTGAACTTATATGTTTATTGAGACGCGACATTTGACCTCGCCGTGCCTAATAGTGAGAAAGGGTGAGTTGAATACTTTGTTAGCAAATTGCAAACTTTGCTAAATTATACGAAAGAGTAATCACGAAAGTAACTTTCATCTTGGTAACTTTGCCAAATCTCTTAATGTATCCAGTTGAGCAGCAAAATGTTTACGATTCCAATTCTATATATAATTATATTATATAAATTAGATGATCTTGTTATATTGTTGTATAACTCCATTTAAACTCAAACAACTCATTAGCTCAATTTCAGTTAAAAATAAACAACGTGTGGGTAATATGTGAATCCAACGAGTTAATAAGCAACATAAAATCCTATTTTCTAATAATTATATTTCACAAAACAGCTGTCGGTGAACTGATCGTCAGATAAAAGTACTTACGATGAATGTTTGAAATGAGAAAGATTTTCATTTATCAAAGTATTCAACCACCTACCCGCCCATTAATACAATATTCTTAAAAGATAACCTTCACAATAGGGATGTTACGAAGGTGCTTTTATTGGACACGAAGTCGATATCTGAGTTTTAAATTTTGTTTGTCGGAGGCCTAGGAAAAATCAAGCACACCTAAACCTGATTATTTATTTATACACGTTGACCGCTGTCGTCGCCGCTATCCGCTTATACTTTGACCTCTGATTTAAAAGTGTCAATAGGACACTTGACATTGATGTTATTAGGATGTTCCGACTCGTCGGAGTCGAAGCCTCGTTTCATACCAAATTATTTGGACGCTTCGTTAAGTTCTTATTGGCGAAAAGCCAAAAAATTCAGAAAAGGGATTCGTTGATTATGATCTGTAGAGACGGGCGGGCGCGGTGCGTGTTCGTGCCGACTATTTCATGGAATTAATTTTCCTAATAGTAAAGAAATGTCTGCGGGGGGGAAAACGATTGAATGCCCATTTTATCATTACTTTTTGTAGACCTTCAAAGTAAATTAAATATTATTATTATTTATTCGTGACGGTGACTTCGCCCACACTTAGAGTGAGGGGAAGGTGGTACTTGTTTGGAAATATCTCGAAAGTGAGAGAGAGGGACTACCTCGTATCGTAGAAGTAATATGTACATACTTAAAATTCTGACGTAAAATTACGCATCGAAGGTTCCTTGAATTGGGTAGTTTCCGTAGGTGTGAAGAAATTTAATAAAATGTTAGTTTATAATAGTATAAGGATATAAAATATTCGTTTATTAAAGAAAATGCACATTGACCTTTACGTTAACCACTTTGGCCTTGACCTTTACTTGAAATGTAGCTCCTTAAGACAATATGAATACCACCAGCATATCTACCGAAATATTTGCTTGAAGATAATAATATTTTTCACCATGCTATCGTTACGGCATTCGATTTTAATGTGCGTAAATAAATATATGTTTTACATCAATATGCCATTAAAGAGAATAACTATACACAGTACTATGACGACAGGCGTGGACGAACGGTTTAGCGATTGGCTTGTTGCGCGTAAAGTCCTGGGTTCGATCTACGGTCGGAGCAAATATGTGTTTCATAGCTTTTATTTGTAATTATTTTAAATATTGCAAATATTTGTTTAAAAAAAAACAGAGATGGATATTTGCTTCGGGTCTGGTTATCAAAGAGTTGTAGGCAGTGGTACCCAGTCTGCCGATCCGGGGTAGTACCACCACTTACAAGTATACAGACCGTGAAGTGATTTAGACACGTTTTGGGATCAGCTTGTAAGTTGCCGGTTCCATCTGGGCCGGCATAGTGGATGTGATTGCTACTCACAGTTATTGAATTGTAGTAGCAGTGACATTCATTCATGGAGCACACTTGGGCTTAACATGAAGCGGGGTGCTGTCATATGTCGAGTCACAATATAAGAAAATATATACATATTAATTATATGTATATATGCAATTAATTGTGTGAACTAATACAATTTTCGAATATGTCGCATTATTAGTGCGCGGTTCGTGAGCCGCTCCCCCCTTAACCGTGGGGTGAACACCCCCGTCTCCTTGTAAGAAAGACATTCAATAAATATCACTATTCACTATTCATGAGTTCATTTATTGTCAGTTTAATTATATTTAGAGCCGACGCAAATGATCAAAACTCACTTATGACTTGACATATGACATCACTGATAACATCAGGCGGGGTGTTAATAATTGTTAGTAGCAGCCATATTCACTATGCCGGCCTATATGGAACCGGCAACTTGCATGCTATTGTCGACTTCACGGCATAGAGCAATATGCGTCTGTTTTTACAGTTGGCATGTAATATAGTCATTTTGTGAAGATGTCATGTCATGAACCGTTCCTATGTTCATGTCATCATATTGCCTGTATGGGAGGCGTGGGAGGGAATTTGTAGTGAGGTGAATTACTAAAGGAAGTAAGTTTTTATTTACATTTGTATACTAAGCTAATACTAAATTGCTTGTATCATAGAAACAGGACACCAAAGTACATATATCAAAGATACATTCGTACCGGTGAATGGTTTCGAACTCGTGCTCACGGTTTGTGTAACCATTGCACTGCCACTACACCACGGTCGCCAACTGCAGTATCTATCGCCTCCATTCATAGACCGCACCCCAACTTAACATCAGGCGCGGTGCTATCAGATGTCGAGCCAAAATACAAATAAAACATATAACACTGAGTCGTGGAGTAATTAAAAGAACGATTTCTACTAAAAGTTTATAAAGAAAGTGGAAAAGTTTATAAAATATAAAAGTATAAAAACATAATTTCGAAGGTTGCAAGTGAAAGGTTAAAGGGCATTGTACTTTGTATCTATTTGTTTTGTTGGCAAAGTGTTTTTTTTTATTAATTTCTGTGAGTCATTGTTACTTATATATATATATATATATATATATATATATATATATATATATTTATGGTGCGACAATGTCCGGTGTACGTTAACCATTTAAATTTATGTGCATTATCAAATAGTTTATATAAATTGCTCAATCCATAAATGTTTTTATGATGCCAATAAAAACCCCCTATAAGCATAATGTACTATCAAAGGGTAGTACCACCACTTACAAGTATACAGACAGTGAAGGTCTGTCGTCGCTTTCGGGATCAGTTTGTTAATTGCCGGTTCCAACTAGACCGGCATATGGGATGTGACTGCTACTTACAGTTGTGGAATTGTAATAGCAATGACATCCATTCATGGACCACTCTTCAGCCTAACACCAAGCGGGGTGCTGTCTATTGTCAAGTCACAATAAAAAAAATGTAAATGTAACACAGGCAATAGAGCTACACACTTTCAATTGTATGCACTGTGAAGAGACTTAGTCGCGTTTCGGGATCAGCTTGTAAGTCGCCAGTTCCAACTAACCTCGCATAGTGGATGCGTTTGCTATCAGTAGTCTAACTGTATTTGCAGCCACCTCTATTCATGAACTGCATTTAAGTCTTTTGCTTCTATATTTACGTTCTTATTAACTAAACGTCTCATATCTTAACGTCACTAATAATACAAATACTGTAATAATACAAAAATATTTTTAAAATATAAATATTGTCATTAATAAATAGCCTATTTAATTGCCCCACTGCTTAGGGCGTCTCTTTTTCCCATGACTCACGACAGTTGCTATCTCTGTACCTTAGGATTCTATATCTCATCTTGCCATCTCCGTTTGGGACTACCGCGCTATCTTCTGCACTCTGGAGTTCACACAGTAGTGGACTTTGCCTATAATTCTTTAGACATGCGGCAGAGATGACTACCTAGTTTGCACTTCAGTTTAGCAGCTACTTCGGCAATTTGTGGTTTGGAGTGGAGTATGGTGTTTCCAATTCGATCTGTGAGTTTCACGTCCAGATGATGATGTATGAAGAGAATTGTGTTAGGATTGTGGCAAGTGGCGCTTCATTGTCTCTGCCTATCCATGAGTGAGGAAGACGTGACAATTTGATTGATTGATTGATGATGCATGAAGATGATCCTTGGTTCTTTGACAACCCACTATATAAATAAACCTTTAATTGTATTATTTAGGAATATATTTAACAACATCTATGTACGCACATACATATCTGAAAATCAAAGTTGAATATTCATTGAGTCGCAAATAATGTAAATTCGTGATGGCAGTATTTGTACACGTGGAGATGTTCATGATATATACAAATATATTTCTTCAAATATATTATTAAGGAGTATTTATTATGGCTGAAGCATTGCAAACATTACTTAGAAAGCAATGGAGTTGAGATTTATCTAGGCTCATTTTATTCCATTTCGTTTTATTTGATTGAAAAAAAAGTTTACTTATGCCTCAGTCGCCGGCTCTATACCGACTTCGCTTAAAACATCCAAGATCATAGGTCTGGAGGAATACATGGGCTGGCAAAGCATTCCACTGGATGCAGGCCACTGGGAAAGGCTCATTCATGTCCAGCTGTGGACGTCTAATGGCTGTCATGATGGCTAATTTTATTTTTTATTTTATTGTGGTTCAACTTACCTTATGATAAGTACGACGTAGTGCGGTTCATGAACGATGGCGACTGTTACTATAGTAAAATAACTGCGAGTAGTAGTCGCAACCAGTTTGTCGGCTAAGTTGGAAACGGCTTATTTCCAGCTGATCTCGAATCTGCTGAAAAATAAGTTATTGGCCGTATTTAAAACTATAATTTGATTGGCAAAAGAAGCATGAGAACTGTAGGAATGCGCTCATTAAGAAGTGTATGGGGAGTGATTGAAGAAAGGAATTTATAAATCTGAAAAATCAAGAGGGTGTTTTCCGACCAAATCGGAGACATCCTCAAGAAAGCTAGGTTGCCTAGTGGCCATAACCATAGAGCTTGTATGAAGAGAATTGTGGATGTGAAGGAAGCGAGGGAGTTGGGTCAGAATGATGGCAAGTGGCGCTCCTTTGTCTCTGCCTATTCAAGTGAAAAAAAGGTGTGACAATTTGATTGAATTTTGATTCTTGAATAATTTTCGGCACGCTCAAATAACTTTATTGCTTTAAATTTGAGATTGAAAATGAATTCACCTCTTCACGTATAGTATGGGCACCGCCGGCGGCGTTGAGTGCCGTTGGCAATCGAGTGCGGGTGACGGCCGATGTGATGACACCCTCACATCTGAAATATAATTATTTATACGATCGAGGAATGCGCGCCGTAGAGATTCGCAAAATACAATATTGAATTTATTTCAATATATGTTGAGATGTACTTGAAGCACTTTTGTAGAATTGATACTTTCTTCTTAATGATTTCTAAGAGAGGTTTATTGAGTTGCCTCTAGACTAACATCAAAAAATATATTTATTTCTTTACATTATAAAAATGTGAATTCATTTAATAACTAAATTATATTATTACAAATATTTGTTGAACCATAAGGCAGACATTCGATTGTAATTGTAAAGACAATTGTTACTTTTAGTTATTGAACTGTAGTAGCAGTCTCCTCCATTCATATATCGCACTCCAGCTTAACATCAGGCGAAGTGTTTTCATATTAGGTTGGCCCAAAAATAGTGACTTAATTGTTGTTTTAGTTGATTTTTTCCGGTTTCAAGTTGGCCAACGTAGTGGATTCGAATGTTTTATGCAGTTATTTAGACATAGTAGCAGTCGCATCCATTTACTCCGGCTTAACATGCGAAGGCACTGTAAAATACCTTATCATCATTGTTTGGCCAACGCTTTCTCCATTTGGCGCTCTTGGGCCTTCAGTTGCCTACCAGCCAATATAATGATATTACTTTTAGTTCACTTGTTTTTCTGGTGGGAAAAAGGTCTTGCGGTCTCTTGCCACCGTTTGGGTCAATATTCCCGGTCGTTCCCGTTTTATAAATATAACATGCCTAGCGAAAATACATAATATATTCAAACTAGAAATACATATGAATGAATGCGGACTGCATTATTGCCGATCGGATTTAAGTTACGATTTACGGTTTACGGATTTTACTTGTTTGATGATAAGCAAGAGGCGGAATAACGAATGAACAATATCGGTTTTTTCAGTCGTCGTCACTCTTGGACCTCCTCTTGCTTATCATCAGGCGGGACGAGGTCAGATGTCGTGTCACAATAAAAAATAAATAAATAAAACCAATCCAATTCAGATTATGGTTACTGAATAACTTTATTTTGTATATATTGTGGAATTGTTAGGGCAAGCACCTTTCATTAAATCCTGTAATCACTTTTGGGCACAGAAGTGCTCTTATCTGGCGTATACTCGAAAACTTTGTTATCGGAGCTAACTTTTGTATTTGTGAGCAGTAGGTACCATAGACCAAATCTGTACAACTTTTGTGTGTAGTGTTTCTATGATAGCACTTTAGCAGCTTAGTATAGAAATGTTTAAAAAAAACTTACAAGCTAATTCCGAAACGAGACTAATTTACTTCATGGTCTGAATTACTTCATGCAATGGGGATGAAAACTGCCAATTGTTTAAGATTTATTTTCCTTTATTCTGTAAATACCTCATCGTGCTGTTCCTGGTAGCAAATAGCAAGTATATTTCCCAAGGACACTTCTACATTAAAGAAAAATGTAAAAGAAGATTTCAAAAAATACTCATTACTATTTATCCCGAGCCATTGTTGTGTGATGTCTGTCAGACACAATAGGTTTTAGCTCACAATAGGAATATGAACAAACAGAAAAAGGCAGGATATAGCTAAGCCGAGACCGAGTTCCGGAATATAGTATACAAGATTCGGGTTACACAAAGATGTATGGTCGTGATAGAAAGATTCATTCAATTGTATTTTTTTTTTCTTATTTGTACAATCGTAATTGGGCGACCTTTATTCATATCATTAGCATGAATTATTACGCTTTAATACCTCCAGGGATGAAGACAACGGGGAGACATTTCCGCCTCATTTAACATCTCAAATATTAAATATAGGAATTTACCTTTAATTTACCATTCATTCAATAACAATTCTTGATTGACAATGTCCTTCCTCACTTCCCACGATCCTGACACATCCCTTATACAATTTTACAGTGTAATTACATTGTAATAAATTATTTTGTATTCTTACTCGTATGTGTTAACGCATAAATTCTATATATAACAAATATCTCTATGCAAATAAAAGGAATTATTCCCGTTTTCATGAAATGTACCGAAGGGAATAGTGTCTTGCATACTTCTTTTACGGTAATTTTAATCCATCAGCCATAAACACGACGTTCCCTTTCCAACTTCACTCACTTTCAAATACACTATCTCATTTAATATATTTTTTATAGCAGCGAGTTTTCGCCCAGAGCTCGGCACAAAAATAGATAACCCTGGCATATCTCATATCAAAGTGGCATTCTTTGGAAAGGCGCGCCCCATGCATTCAATTTATTTTGCCGTATTTAATTTAACACAACAAATCTATTACAATATTATATCTTGAATAAATTTACATATAAATTTATAAATTATCTAAATATAAAGCCTCACGACATCGGACATAATAAAATTGTTTATATGACATTGTCGAATATTCCAGACAAGGCCGTTGCTCGACCGTAACAATATAACTTGGGGCGAATGCTGACTATATTGTGTTGGTTATTGTGTGTTTATTCAGTCTCTCTGTCGTATAAATCATCCACCAATGACCTACCACAGACTTCCATTCGTTGACTAGAATTAGAAGACCGGTCTCAAGACTCCCATATCATGCAAGCAACGTAAATTATGTTTTTACATTACATACATTAGTAGTACTATGAATACCATTATGATAGTAAGAACGAAATAAAGGTGGTTGGGGAGGTGATATTTCATAAACCAAAGGTGGTTGATAGACCAGAACGACGAAAGGCAACGTCTCAGATTAAAAGAATGAATGAAACAATTTCTTAGCATCCATGGATTCACCGTGCGGGTGCCGGGTCCATCACGTGGCAGGCGGGAGAATGAAGGCAGCGTTTCGGACTTGTGACCGGAATGTAGGTTTCAAAGCTTTTTATGACATGTCAACACTCACCTTCCCTGCCTTCACTATCCCCTCTACCCAACCAAATATTGTAAGACCCCACCAATGCCGCCTTCGACATACGATCCAAAATTATATACTACACAATTTAGTAAAACAGTTTCTAAAAAGCGACGGTTTTAGAACAATACCATAATGTGTTTGTAAAAGGTTTTCAAACCAGAATGAATTTCAATACTTATAGTTTTAGTATCACAATAGAAAAGCTCTTGCTTTGATTACGTGAGGTGTACATTTAATTCTATATACTATTCCGATACTATATAGATTCCGAAACGCGACTAAGTTACTTCATGATCTGTAAACTTGAAAGTGGTGGTACTACCCCAGATCGGCAGACTGAGTAATTGGCCCCTAACTGTCTGCCTATCACTCTAAAAATATCGCTATTAATATTTTGTACTTATATATTTGTAGTCAAATGTTTTTGAAATATAAAACATTTCTTACTTTCATTTCATCTCACACAAGGAAATATTCCGATAGCATAGTAAAGGAGTATGTATATGTCGTCACGAGTCACACATAGTAGAATAACACCCCTTCGAATTGGATCCATCATTGTGAAACATGTCGTGTTCACGAAGTTTATTCATATTTTTTGCACATTCATCGATCTATGTGTCGACCAGACCTATATATGGCTCATATCTACGTATTAGGAATATAGTTATGAAGGAAGCGGGAGCGTTGTGTCAGGATGGTGACAAGTGGCGCTACATTGTCATATACAAAAAAGCGTGACATTTTGATTTTTGAATATAGTTATTGGATTTAGTTAATTTTTTTATTATTATACATTTCTATACTAAACACTTTAGTGCTTGTATCATAGAAATAGGACAACCAAAGTACATATATCAAAGATACATTGGTAACCATTGCACGACCACTGCACCACTATCGCCTTATATTATTTAATCCTTGATAAGAAATAGTCTCACAAACAATAATAATGATTTATTTCCACTAAAATAAATTTGACTTAAAAACAATGTGGTCTGTCATCCAGAAACAAATATAAGAGATACTGTGTACCCAAACAAAACGCTGTTGTATTGGGTTGGGACCAAAGAATATATTTAAACATCCGACATACTCGTCCATAATTACGAGTACAAACGATAAAAATAATGATTCAACTTAGAACACTTACAGAGTGGTAGGCAGTGGGTCCGGGGTAGTAACAGACCGTGAAGTGAAGTGACTTAGTCGCGTGTCAGGATCAGTTAATAAGTTGTCGGTTAATAACTAGGCCGGCATAGTGGATGCTAATGCAATTTACAGTTATTGAATTGTAGTAGCAGTCGCCTGTATTCATGAACCGCACTCCAGCTTAACATTAAGGTGTGATTCCGCCGGCGTGTGCAGACCGCAGACTGCACTACTTGTTTGTATGTGATTGATTCCGCGCAAGACGACACTAGTGTGCAGCCGCCGCATTAATATTGTTTCCAAAAATCATATTTATGAAATCAAATCAATCAAATCGGAGACATCCTCAAGATAGCTAGGTTGCCTAGTGCCCATAACTGTAGAGCTTGTATAAGGAGGATTGTGGATGTGAAGGAAGCGAGGCAGTTGTGTCAGGATCATGGCAAGTGGCGTTCCATTGTCTCTGCCTATCCCCGTGGGAAAAAGGCGTGACAATTTGATTAATTGATATTTATAATGTATGACTTAGCAAATGCTGATTGTCGCAATAGTGTCGCCTAGCACGGAATTAATCTCATACAAACAAGTAGTGCAGTCTGCGGTCTGCAGTCGCCGGCGGGATCAGACCGCGGGGTGGGGCGGGGTGTTCATATGTCGAGCCACAATAAAACATTTAATAAATAATAATTATATTATTGTTGAATTATGTTTGTATGTGTTTGTGGAAATTATCGCTTACTTAGAAATACATACGAGTACATATTACATAGAGATTGTGTAGTTGCTATATATCCTGTTAATAATATGTAGATAGATACAAAGGTCGTTAGCGACGGTCATTAAGTTTATCATAGTATAAGTACATTTCCATAAATGACGCACACAAACAAACTAACCCTTATACAGTTTACATATATACACATTAATTATATTATACATACGTAGGTATACAAATAAATTTTCTCATGTACAATATACAACGGATAAACCTCGCCGTTCTCTGTGGTGTAGGAGAATGTTTGAGGAGCTCTTTAAGTATGTTCCTACGTAGTCTTTTTACTCCCATCATCGTCAGGCAGGTCGGGGGAAGAACCCAATCGGCAATCAAAGTGGGATGCTCTACCGGCCTTAGCTTGCGACTTCTACTACATTTAAATAATTACAAGTACTGCTATCGCATCCACTCTTATATAATAATTTTAATTAAATGGGTTACAATGAAACCTCTCCACTATTAATTGGTTAATTGATATTTGATTCTGTTTATAGAATTTTGTGATTAGAAATATTCCCTGCATTGAGAGAGATTATGTTATCACGTAGTTCCGACGTCATTATAATATTCACGTTTCTCCTCACTCGTTGGCACTCTTGGGCCTTCTCATACCATCGAGGTCAGATGTGGAGCCACAGATTTTTTTTATATTCAGAAAGTATTTTTAATTATAATTAGTCAATATTTTATTTTATTATCTTGATACAAAGCTTGTATGAATGAGGGATTTATACCCATTACAATTCATTGGGCCATTTATATGTCAAACTGTGTATCAATCAATCAATCAAATTGTCACGCCTTTTTCCCACGGAGATAGGCAGAGACAATGGAGCGCTTAATGCGTTCTTTTTCCATTACTCACGTCACGTCTCTCTAGCACAAACTGTTGTAACAGTCTCTCGCGAGGTCTTTTGTAATCTGGAGTCCGCTGTTTTACAAACTCTAAGGCTGCCTGTCCATTGAAGCGTAGCGAGCTTGCGGAGCTGAGAAACGGAGAAATATTAACCAATATGATTGCACATAAACATATGCATAAATAAATTAATAATATTACTCCGTTTCTCAGCTCCGCAAGCTCGCTACGCTTCAATGGACAGGCAGCCTAAGTCAGAACTTTTTATAATTCCTCTTTAATAATATGTATTCAACTCGTGCTTGATTAGATGTAATAAATGCCCCAGGCCCATTGGTTGATATCTGTCAGTTGGCTGTCTGCATAGAACACAACCGCTTTACTAAATCTTTTTTGTGGGGATTTTATGCTATTTTTATCATATTCAATTCCGTATTGTTCCACCTACCTGTGTGGAGGCGAGCGAAATGACATTGGACAAATTGTTGGACTCTTATCCGCCTCTCGGAGTTAGATTATTGCCTTTTTATGTTTATAGCTTAGGATATTGATCGGCCATAAAATATGTAAGAAAAGTACTTTTATCAATATAGTTTTATATATTGAAATTGTTACTTATTACCCTAGGTTGCCTTGCCTAGTTTGCCTATAACCATAGAGCTTGCATGAAGAGAATTGTGAATGTGAAGGGAGCGAGGGAGTTGTGTCAGGATCGTGTCGAAAAAGGCGTGACAATTTGATTGATTGATTGATGAAGAAAGGGTGAAAAAGATTAATATCTACGTAATGTAATGACGACTGTATATGTAATGACGTTTGTTTTAAAAACTTATTTCATGAAGCTGCTGAATACGAAACTATTATTTATGAACATGATATAATGTTGTACTTTGGAATTGTAAGCTCTATAAGAAGAACATAATCTGAGTTAAAGACCGTATTTGATTCAAGATTGTGTCAAATAGGGGAGATGTTGTCACTTTCTGTTACTTCAATTTAGTTTTGTGTTTAAAAGGGGTATGCATTGACGAGACGTAGAGCATTTTGATGTTAATTCCCGAACTCTTTAGGTAACGAAACCCTTTCCTAAAGGGTAACATTATTCAGTCAACCCCAGTCCGTATAATTGGATTAAGTACTGGCTTTTCTTTTATTGCGATATACTCGTATTTAAATATTTCAATTTAGTAAATTAGAACACAAGTGAGGCCTTACAAAATACAAGAGGTTCATCGTTTGTAAACATTAAAGTAATATAAAGGAATTTATTGAATTTATGTTGATATTTGTTTCATTATTATAACTAGTAATATCTTCTGTCAGTGTATATGTAAGTGAATTCATCCTCAACGGCTCAATTTTAATTAAAAAATAGGTGGATCCCTGTATAATGTAGATTCACATAATTAAAGAATTAAAATAGTAGAAATCGAAAAAAAAATATTGGTAAAAATTGATAAAAAAAGCATTCAGAAATTATTTAATATAAAATGGCACAAAACAAAAAAAAAATAGACCTAAATTGGGTTGGAGCTTCTGCATAATGCACCTTCAAAAGTAATATTTTTTTATTTTTTTAATGGTCAGACTAAATATATTCTCAGAGCATTATTGCTGAATCTACAATTTTGGTTTTATGTCTGATATTTTTGTTTTTCTGTCTATTTCGAAATTCGTTATACTTAATTCTTACTTATTATTAAGTACTCCAAGTTAAGTTGACCAATTTTCAATAATATAATAACTATTACACATGATGTTGCTTACTTAAAAAACAGAGTTTTCGCCGATAACATAAAATCAAAACCAAAAGAGATAATATGCCGCATAAAATTTGTTTAATGCACAATTTTCAAATAATTTTAATAAACAATTCTCAAAAAACCAATCTTGTATATATGGAGAGTCATAGTGACGTCATTTCGACGTTTTCAAGGTGGTGGACACCCCATGCGCAGCATGATTTTTGTTGGACAAGTTGACCACTATTTTTAAACTAATTTTATTAAACAATTCTCAAAAAAATGTGTGTATGGAGAATCATAGTGACGTTATAACGACAATTCCGAGAATCGGGCATACGAAAATGCAGCAGCGCCGAAAGTTGTCACATTAAAAAGTTTGTCGGTCTCGTCACAAAAAAGCACTAGCAAATTTTTACATTTGTATGTATCAAAAAAAAAATTAGGTCGTTGTACTGGGGACTATACACGTTCATAGTAAATGAAGTTTTTACTATTAATATTTTCTTAGTTAAACAGGTAGGTGCTGATGCATTTGGGTTTTCCAGTATATTTAAGAACATTATATGTATTATATATATATATGTAGCAAATCAAGTTGAAGGTTCTCTAAGCGTTATTTATTATTATTCAATAAGCGCTTTACAATTAAGCGATCATTTACCTGTAGTTATTTGTTCAAGCGATCATTGATTGTAAGATTTGTTCGAACACCGCAAAAGCGTTCTTAATTTGCACACGAATCATGAGCTGCAACGCAGATATTAACACCTTAAGTTACTTTATTAACAATAGTTAGATATATTTTCACATATTTGTGATTTTATTTATAAGCCGCTTTGAGCCCTCTTGCGTTTTTATGTAGAAGACATTTTATGCCGGCACAGTGACGGCGACTGAGGCAACCGAGAACTGAGTCGGTTTTTTTCAATCGTCGGCACTCTTGTTCCTCCTCTAGCTTACCATCAGGCAGGTCGAGGTCAGAAATCGAGTCGCAGTATTAACATAAAAACAACATTATTAACAGTTTTTATTGATGTCATTGTTTCGTGGCAAGTGGTGCTCCATTGTCTCTGTTTATCCCTGTGCGAATTAAGACGTGACAAATGAGGATGTACGTCTTGGATGTCTATGGATACGGAGGATGTCGTAGTTTCGTTCACATTCTCATAGAAAATTGACTCTGAATTGTCTATCAGCACTAACTGCACTGCACTATAGCATGCGAATGTCTGTATCAAAATAAAATTGCCACGCCTTTTTCCCACAGGGATAGGCAGAGACAAAGGAACGCCACTTACCACGATCCTCACACAACTTCATCGCTTCCCTCACATCCGTCATTCATACAAGCTTTGTATCAAGATAATAAAATGGAACTAAGGCGACCGTGGTGTAGTGGCAGTGCAATGGTTACGGAAGCACGGGTTAAAACCACTCACCGGCACCAATGTATCTTTGATATATGTACTTTGGTTGTCCTGTTTCTATGATACAAGCACTTTAGTAGCCTAGTATAGAACTTATTATTAGTGTACGTTGTTATTTAACACGTTCAGTGCCAGCGACTCGCCTAGCGAGTCCACCTAAATGTTCACTCAGGTGCCAGCGACTCGCTAGGCGAGTCCAGTGTTTTTCTGTATTATTTCGAAAACGTATGCGTATTTTCTTCTCAAAATCACAGTGTAGACTAAATATGCGCTAATTTATAAATTTATGAGGTGGCCCGGGTGTAAAGACTTACTTTATTTTTTTAAGAAAAAAAGTTATTCTCCAGTGCCATGAACTCGCTAGGCGAGTTCACTGCCAGAGTTTCTCAAACATTTTGTTAATGCGATATTTATAACACAAATAAGTAACAGATGGCGAACAAAAACAGTATATTTAAAATATATATATATAGGCACATATATATATACGTGCCTATTTCTTATTAAATTAATATTTATTATCTAATTATTATAATATTAATTTATTAATATCTTAATAAGATATTATAATATAATTAATATCTTATTAATTAATGACGACAGGCGTGGACGAACGGTTTAGCGACTGGTTTGTTGCGCGTAAAGTCCCGGGTTCGATCCCCGGTCGGAACAAATATTTGTTTCATAGCTTTTATTTGTAGTATTTAATGGTATTAAATATTGCAAATATTTGTTAATAAAAAAAAAGAGATGGATATTTGCTTCGGGTCTGGTTATCAAAGAGTGGTAGGCAGTGGTACCCAGTCTGCCGATCCGGGGTAGTACCACCACTTACAAGTATACAGACCGTGAAGTGATTTGATCACGTTTCGGGATCAGCTTGTAAGTTGCCGGTTCCATCTAGGCCGGCATAGTGGATGTGATTGCTACTCACAGTTATTGAATTGTAGTAGCAGTGACATTCATTCATGGACCACACTTTGGCTTAATATCAAGCGGGGTGCTGTCATATGTCGAGTCACAATAAAAAAAAAAAAAAAAATGTAATTGAATGTTATAAAATTTAATATGTAGTAAAAGGTTATACTTAAAATAATTATAACAAAATACAATTCGCTCATTAGAATTTATGATTCAATACAAAACATTATAATCACAATAGGGACTTATTTTATGTCTAGGATTGTTATTATGATTTTTGTTCTAAACAAAGACGCTCTAAAACAAGAAAAAAATCTCATCTGATATTGTTATGTGCAAACTATTCGATATTTATTGTGTAATAAATAAACAACTTACAATTTTTTCGGAGTTATAATTTTGTGGTAAAAAGCTGATCTGCAAATGGCAGATCCGCTTTAAAAAAACATTTGTTTAGATTTTAACCTACCGCCTTTAATATGTAGAGGTCCCAACTTATGTCATTGTGTTACACACGTAAATATAATTTGAACAAGTGTATCATAGTTTATAATGAAATACGTATTTTAAGTAGTTTTGACCACAATTTTGTTTAAACCACATCTGATTGAAATCATTCCCAATTATAGGCTGCTTCACCGTATACGTGTAAAAAGAAGCAGTGCCTCATTTGTTTTCTTTTTTATAACCAAGCAGTAATATAAAAAGCAATTGTCTTACCAAACATACCATGTTTATCTAAACAAAAAGCGTTTCTACAATCTCATTAGTAAATTAATCGAGAAATGGCGCAAGTAACTAAAAGAATTTATATTCAAATGATTTGCCATTGTTACACTATCAGTGTCAACGACAAAAAAAACTGTAGCAATAAATTATTTACCAAAACCACTTTTAATATTGTTTATAACGTAATATGTTATTATAAACATAACAATGAAATTCTTAGAGGAAATATAAAATTAACTAAATAAAAAAACATTTGTTTAGATTTTAACCTACCGCCTTTAATATGTAGAGGTCCCAACTTATGTCATTGTGTTACACACGTAAATATAATCAGAACAAGTGTGTAATGAATATAATGAACATCATAGTTTATAATGAAATAAATACGTATTTTAAGTAGTTTTGGAGAAAAATTATGTTTGAATCACATCTGATTGAAATCATTCCCAATTATCGGGTGCCTTGCCATATTCGGGTAAAAAGAAACAGTGCCTCATTTGTTTTCTTTTTTATAACCAAGCCGTAATAAAAAAAAGTATTTTTTTACCAAACAATCTGAACAAAGCGTTTCTAAAATCTCATTAGTAAATTTATTGAGAAATGGCGCAAGTAACAAAAAGAATTCATATTTAAAAGAATTGCTTTTGTTCAGTCAGAGTCACCGACAAAAAAAACCTGTAGCAATAAATTATTTAACAAAACAACTTTTAACATTGTTTATAATATATTATGTTATTATAAACATAACAATAAAATTCTTAGAGAAAAAATAAAATATGTTAACTAAATCGGAAACCACATTTATAGAATTAAATGCTATTAAAATTGAAACAGTATTAAAATATAACATTAACAACAAATTTTATTTCATAAAAGTTTGGAAAGCACTGGTTTAATTACGAAACAAATTTACCTATTATTTTATTTATTGAGTTATTTGCCTTATTTATAGGTTTAAACATACGGAATGATCGTCAAACACCTTTTAAATGTCCTGTAACTGTAAAAAAGACTCTAATAACCACAAAAATAGCAAAAAACAAAATTTACCTAAACCCTGTGCCACTGGACTCGCCTAGCGAGTCCAGTGTTTTCTTACTCCAGTGCCACCGACTCGCCTAGCGAGTCCACTGTGAAATGTATGTGGCACCTGAGGTAACTTCACGCAAATCGTAGTGGCAGTGAACGTGTTAATTAAAAAAATCATTCAATATAAACAGAAACACATCCACTCCTTACCGCGTGTCGCACGCTACTGACTGCGATTGTTCACGAGATGCGATCGCACACGTTCGTAGAATGTGGATGGCGCGCGTTATATTATAAAATGAGGATAGTGGGGGAAACGCGTCGCTATGCGCATTCACCGTACACACTAAGCATCCACTCGTATGTCTAAAAAGGACATTTTTGCCTGACCATTAATTACCACTCACATAACTCACATCTAGAGTATTCTCCCAGTCTGCAGATCACCGGTGTACTAGCTTGTTCAATAAGTTTTGCGGTCCGGTACGAACAACACAATTCTATACACTTTCATATTCAGTATAGTCTCCCTGAACATCAATACACTTGTTCTAACAAGATTTCAATTTATGAATTCCATCCCTGAAGTGAGAATCTGAAAGGGCTGCAAAATACGCTTCCATTGCTGTTATGACTATTAGTAGACCGTGATCCAATCGCGTAAACCTCACCAGGTTAAAACTTGCCTGCTCCAACTAGACCTCCACTCATCCATTCATGGTTATGGTTATCATGCTTTTCTTTATCATTTGGTTGTCTGGAATAGATGGCCATTTCTGTGACAAGGCTGCCATTTGGTTGTTTATTGTGATAATAAACACTTTATTACACAAAACCTGAAGCTGGGTAGACACACAGGCGAGCATAATGCGTTAGGCATTATCCACCAGCCATCCTTTGTTAATAAATAAACTATACCTGTATTGTATAATATAATTTACGCAATAAGAAATATTGCTCAAAGAACCGACAGCCGATGGGGAAGAAAGGTTCTAGAGTGGAGACCACGAACTGGAAGACGCATCGTAGGTAGGCCTCCCACTAGGTGGACTGACGACATAGTGAAAGTCGCGAATAACCAGTGGATGCAACTGGCATCTTGTCGTACGGAATGACGTTTTAAGGGGGAGGTCTATGTTCAGCAGTGGAAGCCTTCTAGCTGATGATGAATAAAAAATATAATTTTTTTTACACTCATAATTGAAAGCTTGATCCGCTTGATAGTTGCTGGGGTTCAGTGAAACTAAGTCAGCATAGTGATAGCGACTGCTGTTTGCAAATACGCAAACTGCTTGCTCTTGAAAGCAATAGAAATAAGGGTGGACGTCCCAAAGATGTTATTCTCACTTGCGTCAATGCACATGCGGCTAAAACATTAGAGCGTTAGCGCCATATTAAAAAACCAAATGCAGACGCAGCTATAACTATACGAGTACATATAACAGAAGTAGGCAACTCTTTTGTGTGCCCCGCAACCATATTTGCACACTGGATAGGGGTCGTTGTTACCGAACACACACACACACAATTTTAAATTGCTTTGTTATGTTGTTTTGGGCACAGCGACTAAAGCAACGGTGAACTGCTTCGGTTTTTTCGGTCGTCGGAACTTTTAGACCTACTCTTGCTTAATCAGGTGGGTCTAAGTCAGATGGTTGAGTTACAATAAAAAATACGAGAGTACCTATTTCCTTCTGTAATTTATTAAATATCTAACTATTTATTTATTATTAGTGTTATTCTAAAGCGGCCGGTTTCTCATCTTACTGCTTTAATTAAATTATTAAAAAATAATTGGTTAAACTTGTGGAAACTGTCAGACTGTCATTAGCATTACTAGCCTTACTAACGAATGCGACTTCTGCCAAAGACAAACGTGCACAACAGCTGTTGCATCCACTATGCTGGTCTGACTAAATTCTTGAATCTTTTAAAGTGTTGACGGTCACTCACGTTCACCTAAAAGTGGTGCTATTACCCCGGACAAATAAGCAGATCAGTAACTGACCAACAGACTACCCTTTACCTTTTACCCTTTGTGTTATTCGCACAAATGTGTTATATTCTTAGTGTGTAAATGGCTGCGTACATTATTAATATTGAAGGTTGGCTGCAAGGCATTAAGGCTGCCTTTTGTAAATACATAAGTGTTGAAATACTGCACTACAGACGGCTCTAAGTGGGGATAGCTCCAAGGGTGTTGTGTCTTCTGCGACCATGACGTATCTTTGCAATTTGGCCTTCTATTCTATATTTTATTTTGTTTTGGTTATTTTAAAGAAAGATAAACAGTTTCTTATGAGTGACGTGTTTAATCTTTTCTAAGTCTCATCTATTTAGTCTGTTAATTAATTTAGGTTATTATAAGATAAGATAAATATTTATTCGAAGTTCCTTATAAAACATGTACCAATATAAAAATTAGAAATACAATTAAATTACTTCATACATGGGGCAACATAACAATTATAATAAGACATATTTATTGTATTTGTATTTTATAAGGAACATTTTAAAATCTGAAGGACCAAAGGGAGGTCCGAAAGCTGACGGCTGAAACAACCGAGTCAGTCGGATCTAATAGATGCTTTCAAAAATTATGTACAAACACATATGAGACTGTGGCACAAATGTTCACCAGACTAAACATTTTGCTTATATATATATATATATATATATAAGATTGAGTCGTGAGGACTTTTAAGGTTTCTATATTGCAAGACACTTCATGAATATTTATATTTTTATTCCACTAATACTTTGGATAAAGGACTCGCGAAACAGGTTTTCATCTTTTTATTGGCTTTTGACATTTGTTACCTTTGGTGGAGTTAACAATTTAAATTCAAATTTACTTAAATTTGACAATATTTAGTCCGTTCCGTTCCTCGAAATACATGTATATTTTAATTTCATTTTAACGTATAAGCCTTGCAATTACTTTTCACCTTAGTTTAGTAAATTATGTATAAGGTACAGGCGCTGAATATTTATTTATTAATAACTTGCCGTACTATGATGCACGCAGGCGGACTTAAGGCTAGTTAGCATTCTCTACCAGCCAATTGTGAGCAAGAGAAAGAAAGTCAATCAGAGAAAATGTAGATAGCCCAAGCCTTCTTCGGAGCATGTAGTGGGCATGTTAAGGAACTTTTTCATATACCAGTAAAAATTATGTAACAATGTTTCCTATGTTTCTATGATACAAGCATGTTTAGTAGCTTAGTATAGAACCGTTTAATTTTTTTTAATAAATCTTGGTATTGTTGCGCAGAACGTAAACTGTCACTACTCTCAGCGTTATTTTGCCACTTCTAAATCAACTGATAATATGGACAGAGGCGAATGTTGTCATGCAAGGATCGCATCCACAATACCGGCCTCGTCGTGTTTACATTTGATTATTTATTATTGTAACAAACAAAGCCGCTTATTGTATCTTTCATCATAATAAACCACATCAGCCCTCTCGTGTACTTTTGGGCGTAGATTTAATAGTGGCCTACTGGAAGCACCAAGCCATCTTGTGCGTGCACATACTTGCATAACTTTTCATTAATAATCAATTAATTAATTATTCAAATTATGACGCCAAAGGCATAGGCAGAGACAATGAAGCGCCACTTGCCACGATCCTGACACAACTCCCTCGCTTCCTTCACATTCAAAATTCTCTTCATACAAGCTCTATGGTTATGGGTACTAGACAACCCAGCTTTCTTAAGGATGTCTCCGATGTCTTCATGTGTCCAAACCATTGTAGCATCCCTTTTTCAATCCTTGTCACTACATCTTTATTCAAACCACATATATCGCGCACTGTGCTATTCCGTATTCTATCTGCTATCGTTACTCCACATAAACTTTATAATGAACAGCGCAATTCTTCTGCCACACCCAACATTTACTTTCATACATTAATGTAGCAATAAGTACTCCATCCACAATTCAATAAATAATAATTTAATCGTGTGTTCTCGTATTCACTTGTTGCAGGTCTAAAATGTTACTGCAACAGCGAGAGTTCGAGTTGTCCGAATGCGACGTGCGAAACAGACGGCTACTGTTACGCGTCGACAACACTGCGCGAAGGGAAACAATTTTTCACATACCAGTAAGTATATATATATATCACAGCAGGAACATTACAAGTTTATTTAATAATAATTAGTTATTGAGTAAAACATTTGATGTAAATTAGCGAGAACATCATTGCAAGCAGCAATTGTGCCACAACTCATATGAGTGTATATAATGTGATGTAGTAGCTGGTTGTGAAATGTGCAGACATTGTATTGTGTCTGCCATTATAGTATATTAATGCGTATCGTATGGCGCGAAGGTGTTTGACCGTAGCACTGCCACCGGAGAACCCAATATTGTGCCGAGGGCCAACAAATCATTGCTGCCGCCAGGATCACTGCAACGCGGACGAGCGTGTGCGTCCGTTGTTGGCCCGCCTCGGCTCCGGTAAGCGATCCGCGTGTTCCTAGCACATTTGACTTGGCTCCCCGTGTAACCCCGCTTCATTTGTTAGTAACTAAGGATTGCATTAACACACGCGCAGTTGTATCGAGCGTAGATCGCTGATACCCATCGAGCACCCGTTCGGTTGCTCAACGCCGCGCGATCGCAACGAGTCCGTCGTGATCGAGTGCTGCAGCTCGCGGGACATGTGCAACCGCGAGCTGCGCCTCCAGCTGCAGATGAGGGCACCAGGTAACACGCAGTCACTAACGACCGGTGGAGAGAGCTGCATGGCTAATATAATCAATATTAGAGAGAAAAATATAGTTTATAGTAATTTATTTATCTAGATGTTGGCCCCAAGAGAATGTTTTCCCTCCGGGCGACAGGCCCGTGTGGTGTCGCGACACGGAGTCGCCGGAACGGATGTTCTGCTGCGCGTCCGACTTCTGTAACAGTAACTACTTCGTGCAAGGTACGCACGACACAGCCGACCGTCTCGTCGGCGCGGGGCTTCGCTTGTGTTGTGCCGTTCGTGGCGTCCCCATTCGTTTCGCGACCATACTAACCGACCACGCGGCCGCATGTCCGATACATCTCTTCTGTATGTTGCGGCGACATGAGAACGACTTGGGTGCAATGTGAGCGCAACGTGACAGCGACGCCGACACTTACATATACATACACACATATAATGCATATGCGTTGCGAACTCGAAGCGCGCTGGTCTTAATATCAAATGAAACTATGTTGTATACACATATTATAGATAGACGCTTGTTGTTTCAATGTATAACCATATACTCTCCACCATTAGTTTTGTTTGTAGACCAGCTTATGTTACGTTTCTTGTGTTGTCGTAGAATGACCGTGGCGGGGCATGGGCATGCGATTGTACTATCTATGTACATCAAACGGCGGCACGTTGTAATAATCACATGAAAAAGAAATAATATTGAACGAAATTCACTATCATTAATGTTCCACCAACTCATATGTGGTATGATGGGGACGCGGGGGGAACTTCACATCGCCATTACGGAAATGAACAGCCCGACCACTAACAGAATGCAATGTTAACGGTAACATGACATCACGAATGCCAACACACATAACACAATATTCAATATTATAATTATACATGTATAATAATTTACCCCATCTTGAAATAATAAATAAGTCAATCAATTACAATTACCTAGAAACAAAGAAATTATAAAAAAATAATTGTTTTTACTAAATAATTAATTGTAATAGTTTGAAATAAATGATTAAACTTAAATAACCTTTAATATAATCGAACGAATAAATGTTTCATAATTGAAGTAAATTCGTTTTGATAATTTATTTATTCTACAATGTTATAAATAATGTAGGTGATTTGATTTTTATTTCTAAAAATACATAATTCCAAGCCGATTTAAATGTCAATTTGTGACAATACATAAAACATGTTTCCTTTAACAATAGGTTAGTGTTACGATAGGAAAGAAAAGGCACGATTTATGTTTACATGCCGCCATTACTTAAGGATTTGCTGCAGCAACAAAACGAGAAATGGATGCTTAAAAAGAAAAACAGACATTTTTTTGAAAACTATAAGTTACTTGCAAATAATGAAACTGCTAAGCGACAGTGACTCAGTTGCTTCTTGTGTCAAATCGTGCTTTTAAAAGATTGAAATATAAGAAGTGCCCGTGTTATTGTTGCATTGACTTCAAAATATTATGCAGTCAATGTGAAAAACATGTAATATGTAGATTAATGGACGGTTGAACGAACACTAGGTCGTATTATAATATTGTAATCTCATCCGGTCAATGATTTTTTTACATAATGTCCGCAGCAACAAGTGCTCTGCAATATATGCGACTAATTATAATTGATACATTTAGAAATCAATCAATTTATATATGGCTTACCGTAAAGTTCACGATAATCTTCCGTTCGATACAAATGTTTTCAGTCTGGCGGTGTACGTGTGGTCACGTGTGCGTTCAGTCACGTGTATGTATGTTTATTTGTAAAAAAAACGCCTCTTTTCAGTACATTATCTCATTATATGTAGCACTGTATTAGAACATGTCAAAATGAATTTATCTTTCTTTTAATAGTGTTTTTGCAATAACCCAAATATTGATTGCACGTTTATACGCCGCGTCTTAATAACTTCACGCGTAATATTCAATCTAAATAATAAATTCAGAATTAAATCGTTCATGATGATTTTGTATCGTTTGTCCTCTTTGTGTAGTTATCGGCAACAATCTACTTATTATATATTATATAGTATGCTTGTTAAATGGTAAAGGGTTTAGTTATAAGTAATTTATATTTTAAAAGTGATTCATTATTTTATCTTTGATTGTTGTCAATTAATATTTTAGTGTCGGTTTTGTGATTTAATTAGTTGTTGTTATATTTTGGGTTTTGTTTATATACATTTATTTTTTGTTTAATACGAATTTCAAACCGCTAAAATGTCATCTAAAATTTATAATCCAATATATATATTATAATATGGGATTCGCTTATATTTATTTATATATGCATAAACATATACCGCTTATTATAGTCGGTCTACTATTATAACTTGTGTGTGTTAGTATAGGTTGTTGTAGAGTTTTATAATATGAACAATCACGTTGTTAATGTTTTTGGCACGCTTGCATCATTGGCAAAAACGAAGCGAACAACTAATATAATATTTTCCTATCATTAGACGACGATGGCTAATGCAATACTCGTAGATGAGCGTTCGTTTCGCGTTCGCCTTTATAATGTAAATTATACCTAATTATGCTTGCTTTGTTTTGTGTGTGCATTTTGTTGTTGCATTAGGTTATACATACATATGACCCACATTTCATATTGCCCTTAATCATTATACCATAATTATGTTTAATTCGTTCTCTATACATAGCAGTTAAGCCATATGATACATTTGTGGGAAGCTTATGCGGGTATACACACATACACACCAAGCACATATGTATTGGGCTTTAAATAAAATCATTTTACAAGTTATGGCGACCGTGGTGTAGTGGCAGTGCAATGGTTACGCAAACCGAGAGCACGGGTTCAAAACCACTTGCCGATACCAATGTATCTTTGATTTTCTTTGGTTGTACTTTTGTCGTCCTGTTTCTATGATACAAGCCCTTTAGTAGCTTAATATATGAATGTAATAGTTGTTGCAATATTGCCCCAATACATGTGTGTGTGCTGCAGTGCTGTTCAAATTATAGTTTTACTATTAATGTTGTTTTGTAATGAAGATCCGAGCCAAGCGTCAAGTGCATGGTACGTCGCCGCATGGATGCTAGCGTTAGCCATTGTGGTAATATTCACTGTGGGAAGCGTGTTTTGGGCAAGAAAATCACAAAGATTCATGAAGAGGAGCACCAGGCAACTATTCTCGCCGGAGGAGTCCGTTTGCGAGACGAGAGTCCAGCCGGTGACGCCACAATTAGCTGCCACATTGAAAGATATGATTGAGCTCACTACTTCTGGATCTGGCTCTGGTAAGCATGAAGTTGTATTTGTCATTGAAATGGATTAAATAAAGTTTAAACATCAGCATCAATTCCCTCAGGGATAAGCAGAGACAACAGAGCTCCACATTGCACGAATTTACATTTTTAAACATTTACACTGTCCCACGCAAAAAGTTACACGTTGACAAGCTCATTGTCCCATGTTAAGCTGGAGAGGGATGGACTTTTAGGCTGTTCCCGAAACGAGACTGAGTTACTTCACCGGAAATGCCTACCACTAAATTGGTTTATTCCAAATGTAGTAGTTGTATCAGTGAGTCATTGTGCTAGTAACCGAGTATACATGTGATTGCTCATCCCATTAATGGGCGGGCGGATATCCAACGGCCTTCATAAACTTGAACTGATAATTTAGGGTCACATATATTTAGTTGACATATAAATAATCAAATATTTTATTAAATGCATCATATTATGTTGATTTTAATGTTGTTATCAGTGCGATTCCATTATTATGTTTGTTTTCGTTTTCGCCTTTTTTATTATTATTGTAATTTTATATTAATTGTCTGACACGTGAATGATCCCAAATTAATTTAACAACATTATTGTTTATTTAATAATGATAATTACTTAATTATGATAGTAATTATATTATTGTTATTATTAACTATTTCGGTGCGCGCGCTACATTTTACGCCAATTACGCGGATTACGTTTATAAATCTTATTTCAATAGGCCTCTAAAGTACTTCTACATAAAACAGTGACTGCGCCACGCGTTTGTCTATATTGTTGTAGACATTATAGACTTATAGTCTCTTAATACATTATGGCGACGAAATAACAACGAAATTGTAGTTTACGTATTGATTTGTTATTTGCTGATTGATTACGAGGATGTCAAATATTAGTACAATTTTGTTGTCGTGAATTAAGGGATTAGAGGCCCTGGTAGCACGAAGAATATAACGCTCACCTTGATGATGTGTTGTAATAATTATTGTTTAGGAAACACTTACGGGATAAAGGTGTGATTCCGTCGGCGACTGCAGACTGCACTACTTGTTTGTATGAGATTGATTCCGTGCAAGGCGACACTATTGCGACAATCAGCATTTGCTAAGTCACAGATTATAAATATGATGTTTGGAAACAACATTAACGCGGCGGCTGCAGACTAGTGTCGCCTTGCACGGAACTAATCTCATCAAATCACACAGCCGGCGGAATCACACCTTAGGTCAGCATTCACTTAACCGTTTTTTCGACGATTTTAATTTAAAAATGGACGCCACCGCGAAAGTCCCATTTTTTGAAACAAGATATTATATCCCATTTTCGAATACGGATATTTTAGATTGTTTCGAAGATTACGTCCTACATACAAAACAAACTTTGCCTCCTTATAATGTTAGTGTAGATATGTTGTCGTTGTCTATCCCTGTGGGAACGGAGGCGTGACTAGTGAGTTAAGGCGACGTGCGCTTAAGTCACTGATTCCCTGCGTCCTTCCTGACATCCTCTTATTAGGTCATAAAGGTCATTATGGTTTAATGTAATTGGCGTTACACGCGCCATCTGCTAAACTCAACTTTTGCTTGCATTATTTAAACTAAATACGGGCTAATAAGGTTATTTGTCACTTTTACTTGTTTATTTACAAATTCAGGCGGCCGCCGCATACGCTCCCTAACATTGACTTGTAATCTAAAAGAGAGATAGGTGGTCAAGTGCTTGCGAACGTACGAACGCAGTAGTGGCAGTTTAAAGGTAGTTTAAGATTACGGCTCGTATTAAATGAAAACCCATCAATATTAATTTTAATATAAAATCAGAACATTAACATTAAATTAACATTAACATTAAACATTAACATTAATCAGGCATTTAAAATTAAACATTGTAATAAGTTAATAATAATAATAATAATGTAAAATAATAATTATGGTAATGGTCTACACTAATCAACAATTAAAATTTTAACAATAAAAATTTGAAATGCGGCGCCTCTCTCTCCCTTAGGCATACTGGGACATTCCTCACATTCACTTTGGAGTCAATTCTATTTCTCGAGGTTCACCTGCTTCACGGGGTCCACCACAAAACATTGAATCTGAGAAAATTGGTTCAATCATCATTGCTTTGTGAAATACTTGATAGTGACGGCGAATGGGGCAACCGTGCATATTCAGTTTTTACAGTCGTCGGCACTCTTGGACCTTTTCTTGCAACATTCAGGCGGGTCTCAATAAAAAAAAATTATGTATGAACGCATTAGTTACTTATAAGCACTTGATAAAATACTTTATCAATTCATGACTTCAATTCAATTCAACTTATGTCATTTCACGGTTTATGGGCAAGTCAGGGTGGCAAACTTTACGTCATAATATGTCTGAGCTTATTAATATTATTATGCCTGTTGCGTGCGTCCTCTCATACAACATTAAATGCAACATTGTCATTGCACAACAGCACAACGACTTCTTAAATACGAATGGGGAGAGATAAACAATTAGTGAAGTTACTACATTTGAATGTGTTCATAATATATTCGTTACTAACACGCCACATTTACAACAATACAATGAAACGGTGTGCCGGGCGTCGAAGCCGCGACCTTCGCAATTACATTAATTAGCGGATAGAATAAGGAATAGCACAATGCGCGATAGATGTGGTTTGAAAGAAGATCTAGTGACAAGGTTGACAAAGGAATGCTTCGATGGTTTGGCCACATGGAAAGGATGAGTGAAAGTGGATTGACGAAAAGAATTTATAAATCTCATGTGAATGGATACACGTTAAACAAGGCAGGCCCAAGAGGGTGTTTGCACACAAATTGGAGACATCCTTAAGAAAACTAGGTTGCCTAGTACCCATAACCATAGAGTTTGTATGAAGATAATCGTAAATGTGAGGGAAGCGAGGGAGTTGTGTCAGGATCGTGGCAAGTGGCGCTCCATTGTCTCTGCCTATCCCTGTGGGAAAAAGGCGTGGCAATTAGATTGATTGATTGATTAATTTTTTAACAGGGTTGCCACTGTTAGTCCAGAGGTCTATTGCAAGACAAATTCAATTGCTGGTCATAATTGGCAAAGGAAGGTTCGGAGAGGTGTGGAGGGGAAGGTGGAGGGGGGAGAATGTCGCCGTGAAGATATTCTCCTCCCGTGAAGAGAGCTCGTGGTTCAGGGAGGCGGAGATATATCAAACTGTGATGTTGAGGCATGAAAATATATTAGGATTCATTGCAGCCGACAATAAAGGTAATTGTCTTTATTTATATACAAGCTGTACCTGTGGTGTCGCACGCGTTTATAAACTGTGCAACGTGCGTATGTGATAGCATCCTTTGCATCCTTATGGCCTGCTCATCAGCCATAAGGATCAGTCCAGGTATAGTTTATAGTAAGAAACATAACAGTTATATTCTATACATATCTATCTCTTACACCGTTATCAAATTAAAGACATGGAGTATCTGATGATGCACCATCATGGATTCTCTCAGATCAGCAAATCAATAAGAGAAATAATAATAATGCTTTAAATAAATTTATTACTCAGATGAGACTTTAGCGGGGTCGTTATTAAAAAAGAATGTTCTGAAAGCATCGCCCCTTTCACACAATTTAAGGGAGAAACTTTTTCTTTCATTGACCGGAAACTTTTTTTTGTAATAATACTCCAGGATAAATTAAGAGAATTACCTTTCTTTTAAACAAACATAGAAAAATGAAAGTTTCTTTTTAATCCGATTTTTTTATTTGTTTTACCTCGAGCTTTGAAAATTCATGGCATCAAAGTAATAGGGATGTACAATTCTTGCATAAATATAAGCTTTACATCAAGTTTTAAGTTTAGTTAAATAAAAGTACAAAAATAATAATATCGATGTTTAACTCATTGATTCTTAAATGTATATAACATTCGAGTATTTTCATTTTATTATTTGCTCTTGATTCAAATAAAACAAATCACTTATTTACTCTTCATCCCATTAATTCTGTTAGATTACATTCTAAAAGTACGTACATAGAACGAGCGGGTCTATTCTCGATTATGTTTAAGGTTTGTACCCGGCTCGGTTCAAAACCACTTATCGGTACTAATATAAAAATTGCTGTTACATTCCTATTTTATTATTGAGGCTCGATATATGACGTCCATGTTAAGCTGGAGTGCTGTCCATGCTATTTGACAATAGGCGCGCCTGCTCCTACAATTAAATAACAGATCCTCTACGCTGATATAGTTGGAAACGGCAACCGTATACTTGTGAGCGCTCATAGTTGTAGAAAACGCTTTCCATTATAAATAAGCATTCAGTTTTGTTGTAGACAATGGCACTTGGACGCAATTGTGGCTGATCACCGATTACCACGAGAACGGCTCCCTGTTCGACTTCCTGAACGCGAGGAGCATCGACATAGAGACATTGAACAAAATGGCGCTCTCCATTGCGACGGGTTTAGCACATTTGCATATGGACATTGTTGGCACACAGGGTAAGTACAACTCCTATTATTTCCTATTTAGACGCCACATCTCACATCCACTTGCAGTATATAACGATTGCCTAAGTCGCCGTCGATATGCCGGCATAAAAAAAATAGATAATCTCCTGGAATGATAATGTGTATTTCGTTGGGCCGTGAATTGTGGGAAGTATGCGGAATGCAGTGTATACAGATCTATTTATTATATATGTTACTGCTCGTATTTTTACTATCTCTATAATAATCCACTCAAAGTGCGTGAATCACAGTAACTGAACCACCAAAGCGTTTCTAATATACACTGGTGAACCATCAAATTTGAAAAAAATATAATCAGAAGCAAAATTATATATAAAATGGGTAAACAAGTACATTGTTTAAAAAACTTTAGTGTTCGGTTTTTGATATGGCCAAAATACTCAAGGGACTTACGCAGAAATATCGTAGATGCCCTTAATATCAGGTCCCTAGTTCTTGAAAAACGGATCTAATGTTTCAAGTATAATATAATTAAGAATAAAACTCGAAAACAAAACAATCAGAATTCTGAGAAAATAAAAATAGAAAAAATACTTAGCTATTTATGACTTTACTTTTATTCCTCTGGTGTGTTCATTACTATAGTTTTAAATGTTATACCCTTACTTTAATACTAGGATTATATTAATTACTCTGAAATATTCAACATTCATGAGTAAATATAAGCAATATAATATGTGTATTCCAAATATGTGAACATTATTATTTAGTAACCGAACGTGCTCCACTCACATGAATGGAGAAGGGTTATGACGTAGACTATACATCGATAGACTGCTCGTTTTAACCTAGCACACTTTGTTTATCCCACTTGTTCCCACTGACTACTCAATTACATTTGTTTTTTAATAATGCAGTGTCTAGTGAGCTTATGTACTTCTTCTCATTTCGAAAATAACTTTTGTACGGCTAGTGGAAGTATTCCAATATATTCTCACATGACATAAGTATATCTACGTATATCCAATATCCCTTTTGCCTAAACCCAAATTAGTTTAGCAAATTCACAGGATCTATTAAAGGATCACATTGTGGAAATACATTGAGGGATTAAAAGGACGGATTCGGAGTTGCTGCCTAATATATTAAGAGTGTTAAGTAGTGGTCCAACTCTCTGCCGTACCACCATTTACAAGTATAAAGACCGTGAAGTGACTTAGCCGTGTTTCGATATTAGATTGAAACCGGGCCGGCGACTCCAACATGCGACATCAGCCAGGATGGTAACATAATTAACACAAATAGACTATATTATAAATTAATCTACATGCAATGCATAAAAATTGCATACGACATAAGATTAAATTGCCTTGTCCATTGGATTACTTAAACAAAAGCTCCCTGTTAGTGTAAGACTGTTTCTTTGGTCGGCATAGTGACGGCGACTGAGGAATCCGTTTTTTAGTCGCCGTCACTCTTGGACCTCCTCTTGCTTTATAATCAGGCGGGTCGAGATCAAATGTGGTGTCACAATAAAATAAAATAAATAAAAAAGAGAAAGTAAATAATAAGTCTCTGTGATGATTGCTTACACATTAAATAGCAAGCCCTTAAAAGTTTTATTGTTTAGCCGTTATTACGTCATTTATTAGCACCTAAGAAGCACGAAGGACATGCTTTAAAAGTATTTTAATAATGATACGGTAGATAGTCACAGAGGGGGTTGTACTGACCGTAAAATGTGACTTAGTCGCGTTTAGGGATCACTTTGAAAGCATTGTGGCATTGTGAATTTGACAGATACTTGCAGTTATTTTATTGTTTAAGTAGGCAGTTGCTTCCATTTATTAACCGCATTCTAGCTTAAGATAAGGCTAAGTAATACAACATATCGATCAATCAAAATGTCATGCCTTTTACCCACAGGGCTAAGCAGAGACAATGGAGCGCCACTTGTCACGATCCTGTCGCGACTCCCGCTTTCTTCACAATTCTCTTCTACGGTTATGGGCACTACTAATACATAAAATGTATTAATAAAACACAAACATATATACTCGTATATGAATTATTATCTTTATTTTAAAGAATAATTTTATAGGATTGTAGGTTTTATATTTTACGTTGTAAGAATCAATTTCGTAGTTTAAGCTATATCCGTTTTAGACGGATTAGGCTCGTAAAAAGCGTAGTCTTATTGAACGCCCGTCACGAAGCCCCATCAGCCTCCCCCTATTCCGCCCTTCTGTGCAACATTAAATAATATACGAACCTTCACGTGCCTTTAATACTAAATGTGTAATTTTTAACAATTAAAAAATATATCCTTTATGTAATAAAACTATTATTCAAAGAGAGACATTTTGCATTCGTATTTCAATTATGTATGTAAAACAATTTACATACATAATATTATTTACTTGAGTATTACTTATTTATTTTAAATACATAATAATGTACATTGAAATATATTACATTGTGTTAACATTTATTTATTAACATTTAGGCCGGCATAGTTACAGTTATTGAATTGTAGTAGCAGTGACAACCATTCGTGGACCACACTCCAGCTTAATATTAAGCGGGGTGCTGTCATATGTCAAGACACAATAAAGGAAAGCTTCACCGCACGCTATGGGGTAATGCGTGTACATTGTAACCCCCCTGATATATTTCGGACACTTTGTTTGCGGTCGACGCATTGCGGTACTTTATAAACAGGCATAAGCACAATGGTGTGCTGTTTAACAATATTATTTATGTTAATTAACGTGTTAGTAAAATCTTTATTGACAAATAGATTAATTTAAATTATAAAAAATAGCATCTAGTAACGTCAATTCGGAGATAGTCCCAAGGAGACTGGCAACATTTTCCCTTTGTATCGTAAGGCTAATATGTTGGCAAAAATAATTGCCAGCCTGTCTCCAGACTTTTCCGTCTGCCGCGTGGACAACTCCTTGGCCTGGCGCTTAGCTGAAGGTCCCCAAGGGCTTATCGTCTTGACCCCAAACGGCGCAAATTCACAAATCCCACGTGTTAATAGACTTTTGCATGATAATATAGGTATTATAGTTTTCTTTATGACAAAGTTTGAAATTGCACTAGAGATTATTGAGAGTTGAACGAACTTCGTGACTGTATTGTCTCGTGCACCGTTTCGCGCAAATGATTTAACAACCGCACCTAATGTCTATAATGTTAAAAACAAATCCCTACATTTTATTAATTGCAAAAAAAATATTGTCCAACACAAAAAAATCATTAAAAAAATCACGTCTTTTTCCCACAGGGATAGGCAGAGACAATCGAGCGCCACTTGCCACGATCCTGACACAAATGATATTTTTTTAAAATATGAATAAAATTGTTCCAGTCTTAACACGATAAATATTCGTCCTAAACGTGTATGTTTTTTGAACTAACATTAAAGACTAAAAGTTTCGAAACTGGCGTAGGAAAAAAAATAACTGTGCAATTGACTTATATAGTAAATAAGCATAGGTTTTGTTTCGTATGTCAATCACAAAGACACGCCATATTACCAGATCTGCTTTGAACTGTCATAATTATAGTTTGACCATTTTGCACAGCTAAACTATGCATAATAAAGGATATATTCCAATTACATTGTAATCTTCGTACATTAAACTATTTTAAAATGTATATTAAACTGTTAATACAATTAAACCCAAGTCCCCCATACGAAATGAATGATGTCCTTTAAGACAAACAAAAGAGTAGTAAAATTATGACATTATTATAGGGAATTTACGTAAATATAACGTGATGTTGGTTCTCTTTTTCTGGCACCGAATGGCCGTGATCAGTTCGTTGACTTATTGAATCATAAGCGATAATTATTGTGACGCATCTGCTTAGGAATGAATTCAACATTAAAGATTGGAATATTATAATTTTAGATACTAACATTTATGTGGTATTGGGGTAGTGAAGGTACAGGCAACCAATGTATCTTTGATATTATTTTGGTCACCCAGTTTCTATGCTACAAGCACGTTTGGTAGCTTATTATAGAAATGTTAAAATAATTTACGGTCGTCAGTGGTCAGCTTTAGTATGAACATATGCTGAATATAAATAAAACACGACTCAGATCTAACAAAGACAAGCAGAGATAATCGGGGGCCACTTTCCACCATCATGGCACCATTCTCTTGCTTCCCTCACATCCACAATTCGCTTCATTCATTGTATTAAGCTATTAAATGTGCTTGTATCATAGAAACAAGACTACCGAAGTACATATATCAAAGATACATTTTTAATATGTAACTATATTTATGCCTATAGAACTATATGAACTTTTTGTGTATGAAATATATTCAACTCGCAGGATCGTTATTTGTAGTAAATAAAACAGTAAATTGTTTATTGCATAAAAACAGAATACATTTTATGAGAGATAGGCAGTTCATACAGTCGCTTTTCGGGATCATCTTAAAAGTTGTGGGTGCCAACTAGGCCGGCATGGTGGATGTAATTGCTGCTTGCATCCAAGAAAGGGTATGCTGACATTCCACGTCCATTGTCATCTCATAAAAATAAAAATAATGATAAGAACACGAGCAATTACGTTTCACATCCGCCTGATAGGACTATCTTTATTGGATTTATATTAAATAATCTTTGTTTCTTATACAAGCTCTAAGAATTGTTTTTGTTCTAATAGTTATGAGTACCAACGTATCATTGATATAGTTATGTACTTTAGTCGTCCAGTTTCCATGGTAAAAGCTAAAAGCGTTTAGTAGCTTGGTATTATATGGAAATGTAAATAATACTTTATAAAAAATCAGCTTAGTTCCTTGACGTATAAAAAAAATACATGGTGAGTGTGACTGAGACGACCGTGAACAATCGTCAAGTCACAGTAAAAAGCATGTCTTCATATGAACGGCCATCTGTGCAAATACCAAATACTTTCTACATAATTAATTAAAGTGAACGCCTGTATTTCCACGTGGATAGGCAGATCCCTTGTTTTTCATCTTTTTCTTTCTTAGCATTTAAATACACATATTTTTAAGTTAGTTGTATCAGGATCGTGGCAAGTGGCGCTCCATTGTCTCTGCCTATCCCTATGGGGAAAACGTTGTGTCAATTAGATTGTTTTTTAAGAGTGGGTAAACAGACTTGTGATTTAAATAAGATTGATGGATGTTTGGCTAATCGGCTGGTTTGGGGTATACCACCACTTTAAAGTATACAAACCCTGACTGAGGTCACAAAGTCGCCAGCTAGGCCAGTACAGCGGATGCGACTGATACTTGTAGTAGCAGTCGCCTTCATCCATGGAAAGCACTCCTACTTAACATCAACCATATTTTATGGAAAATTGTGGCAAAAATATTTAATAGATGATGTGTTTAGTCGTGTGGTGTAAAGTGTGCGGGCTGTTATAAATACACCTTTGTGGGGGTCACGGCTATTGTGGAGTGAAATGGTGCTATGTATTATGTATGAGTTAGAATGAGACGCAAGAGGCTCTAGCAGACACAACATTGCATGCGTGCCGAATTCTTTTAATTTTTAATACAGTCTGCGGATTAAATATTTTGTTTAACTTTTCTGTTTATGATAAAATACGTATTATATATTATTATAATCACTTATTTATATTTTTATGTCTTGATGGTATGATACTTTTTCTTTTTGAGACGCCACATCTCACTCCGACTTCCCTGATGGTAAGTTAGGAGAGGTTTGAGAGCGCTGACGACTAAAAATTCGTCTTATCATACAGTTGTCTCAGTTGTCTTCACTATGCCAAAGGAAAAACATTTTTTTTTAAACTAAAAATTTTAAATCTTCGGAACGACTTATTGGCTCCAATCGTTGGGTATTTCAAATTAAATAGTATTTCAGTATGTTGTAATAATAATATATCTTGGGATCCGTAGGATTCGAGGCGTACCATTTTTATTAGTTGATTGATTGATTTAAACGGCTTATTCTAATTTCTTCCAAAATACCGTCAATTCCCATGTAACGATTCCTAATTTTTATTATAACGAGGTGATTTTTCCCCTGAGCGTGTTATACAGGTTCCAATTTTCAAGCTTGTTATTTAGGTATGACTTTGTTTTCCGCATGATAGATTCCCCTGTGACATCGGCGCGTAGGGGTGCGTGCGTAATCATTGAGCTTGCAATCCAATTAACGTCCACGCGTGCGATATATTTGACAAAGGTTAACAGCGGATTGGGGACACACATCCCCCTCAACACATGTGATGTTGAGCAGGAGTCTGGTCTATAAATGGAGGTGAATCCATTATGCCTGCCTTAATAGAAAATTATCCCAAATCGTGACTGAGCCATTTCACGGTCTGTACATCGGAAACGGACAATTGCGCAAATAACTGGCAGCCTACCACTCTTTAAGATTCGCATCATTTACTGTTTCAATTACTTTTTATTTTATTTTGCTCGATATTTGATATCGTTTTGCCTGATGGTAAACATGATGGAGTTTCAAAAGCCGAGATAATAAATAACCAGGTCAGTTCACAGCTGCCACATTTGCTGTCACTATGCCGGCCATATGATAGTCACTATGTCACTATCACTTATGCTTTTGTTACTTGTCTCTATTAACTTTGTCCATGGTCACATAATGGTGACTTCGTGAGCAACGTTTGTGCTTCAAAGCATAGTAGTTCTGTTTTAAAAGCGGTAGGCATGCCTGCTGAGGTCACTATGGCCAATCTGCTGATCCGTGGTAGTACCGCCATTCATAAGTATACAGACCGTGAAGTAATTAGTCGCATCGGGATCGGCTTGTAAGTTGCCGGTTTCATCTAGGTCGGCATATTAGGTACGACTTCTACTTACGATTATTTAACTGTGGTAGCAGTCTCCTCCATTCATGGACCACACTCATATGTCAAATAATTTATTAAATAAATAAATTGCCCTTTGATGAACTCTCTTGTGCAGGGGAATTAAATATTAAATATCCACTAAACACCCTTGCGCTTAATCCAATGTATATAATTCGTTGTGAAAAGGGGAATGAATCAATTAATTACTTGTGATAGTACGAGTAAAGCTGTCACATTGTATTACATTCAGGAAATTAGAACCGAGTTAATTCTCTCTAGAAAAGGTCTCTTATAATCTGTAAGTATATTTAATCATTGTATCTTGGCGTATTATCACAGTGCCCCGTCTGATGTTAGGCCAATGTACGGTTCATGAGTGGAAGCGACTGCAGTTAAATAATTGCGAATAGCAGTCGTATTTACTATGCCGGCTTAGTTGGACTTTTTATAATATTGTTTGTATTTTGCACTCGTGCTAAGGCTACTCAGTATCAATTTGATAATATGAGCCATTAAAAGTGGTAGGCAGTGGTACCCTGTCTGCCGATCCGGGTTAGTACCACCACTTACAAGTGTGCAGACCGTAAAGTGATTTAGTCGCGTTTCGGCATCAGCTTGTAAGTTGCCGGTTCAAACTAGGCCGGCATAGTGAATGTGACTGCTACTCACAGTTATTAAATTGTAGTAGCAGTGACATCAATTAATGGACCGCACTGCAGCTTAACACCAGGCTGGGTGAAGTCGTGACGAGTCACAATTTAAAAAATATATTTGTTGAATAATAAAGGTTTGGTCAACAGTAATTCCTCTTTTGTTTTCTTTATAAAACTCTTGACGATCTTGTTTATGGGTCTTGTTTTTAACTAAGACACTGCTACAAATATGCCTCTCTAATCTTCCAGCAATTTCCTCCGTGGTGGCTTTGATATCGTCAGTCCAGTCAGTTAGTCTTCGTATACCTACTTCTCTTCCCTGTTTGCGGTTTCCATAGTTAAACGCAGTTGCTTCATTTCTCAACTGCCGACAGAGTTATCCCGCCCAAGCCCACATTCTAATACAAGTTTACAAACTCGTGACCCACCTCTAGGAAATGAATGTATGAATAAAGGACTTTTCAAATAACAAACAAAAATTGAATACAATTTTGAGTTAAATCATAACAAACAAACAAAAAATCTTTTCTCTTTCTATATTGATCGACGTTTAGTGTAAAAATAATTTATTTCATTTGTCAACAGGTAAGCCTGCAATTGCACACCGGGATCTCAAAACGAAGAATATTTTAGTGAAATTAAATTTAACATGTGTAATTGGTGATCTGGGCTTGGCTGTGAGGCACAAGGAGTCATGCGACTCAGTCGATGTGCCCACAACAACCAGAGTGGGCACCAAACGATATATGGCACCAGAGGTAAGACACTATTTTTTTTAAATAGTTATTCAGATGTAAGACCGTGAAGTGACTCAGTAGGGCTAGATTAAATGGTATCTCTTTGCTACAAGGTTTTTTGGGAACGTTATCCTTCTGAAGTATTGATATACTAGATTATCCGTTGCGAATGCCGGTTTCACTGTAGCAGCGGTCGCCTCCGCCTTATCACATATGCATACAAAGATATTGTAAAAAACTTAGAAAAAAAAATATTATTTGGTGGAATCTAAGCAGCATCAGACAGTCTGCGACCATATGTCATAGAAAAATAGAAATGATCCGATATATTCTACAATATAATAATAATAAATATAATTGGTCATTTATTACAAAAACTATTATACTGTGATGCCGTCTCTTATATTCATTTTGTATAGAATAATATATAATTATAATGCGTAATTCAACATAATTGGTATACCTTTTTTGGTTGGCATAGTTACGGGGACTATGGTAACCGTGAACTGACGTGACCATGGACCGCTCAGGTTACCATCAGAATCCTTAAAAATACCAAATTATAAAATAGTTTGCAATGATCATGAAGAAATCAGTGGCGTTTTAGGTTCAGCTTGAAGTTGTTGGTATTCAGACAGGCCGGCATAGTGGATATGATTGTTGCTTGCATGAAAATCTCTTTATTAATATAATTCTATTACAAATGGGTCCTAATAATTTATGGATTGAATTAAGCACATCGCTTGGTCGGTTTTGAGAACATATATATTTATGGTCTCTTTAATTAAGATAAGTACAATCTCTTGTTACTAGTAAATAACACAGAAGGGGCCTCATTTATTTTACATCCCCCTTCTAACAGATATAGCTTTAGAGGTGACAGAGTGTCACGAGGGGGTACAATTACTCGTAAATCACGTGGATGTTCATCTAATCATTCGCACTAACAACTTTTCGTATTCGTGACAATTATTTGACATTTGCTTTCTTTTTTAATTAAATTAAACCTTTTCTATTATTATTTTGACATCACATGACAATGACATTTTATGTATGAACTTTAGTTGTCCAGTTTCTATGATACAAGTCCATTTAAATACATTTAAAAACTTAGTATATCAATTTAAAGAAAATATAGTTATGTCGTGTCGTGCAAATCTATTTAATTGTAACATGGAGGATAGGCAATAAATCTCGCAAAATATTAGAATTCTTGTGATCTCAGGTACTTTTATCAAACTATTAAACGTGATGAAAACATCTATGAATGCAATAAAGTGAACTCCCAAAAACTTTATTACAAATAACCCAATTTAAGGTAAAGAAAGGAAAATAAATGCACATCAAAAATATGCATATGCCTGACGCGTTCCAATGTTAATCGTAATCTAATGTTCTCTCGCTAAACCTACTTGTGATGTGATCCTTTCTGGTCGCCAATTACTAGACTACTACTACTACTAATCATTCAATCGCGCGCTGCTGACTCGCCCATTTTATGCCTCGGGATTAACATCGACATCAGACCACGACTTGCCTGTTGGTCCAAGAGTGCCAAGAACTGAAACAATCGATTTTTCGATACCGGCCAAAGAAATTTCGTAAAATAGCTCGAAATCTCGGGGAATGCGTTTTATCCGAGATCTCTAGGCTCTTGTGCTAAGTATATCAAAAAACGAGTGTAAAAAATCCATTGTTTAAAATAAATAGTAATAAAAATGAATGTTTATGTAATAATGATAATGTTAATTACTGCGATATTGTATTTTATTACTTAAAATGTTTTTGTTTATTAATTATTAACCCACAGTTGTTTAATGATCGGGGTTATTAAAACACTATTTAAAAACATTTGTTTTTATATATATATTATTACTGGATAGATACTGCTTGATGTTAAGCCGGAGTGCTCTCTATTAATAGTGGCGATTTATGCTGCCATCACGCTGTCGTCCAACAATCGAACATGACTCCAGTCTATCCCAACTGACAATCGACCAAATTGCACATAACACACAAAGGTCACATTCCAACATCATTCACTTCCTGTATCCACTTTTTCCGTCAGCCGCTTGGACAACTCCTTGGCCAGGCGCTTAGCTGAAAGTCCCCAAGGGCCCATCGTCTTGATCCCAAACGAAATTATTTAGCTACTATTGCAATCTGCAACTTTGGTCCGTCATAGTGACAGCGACTGAGAGAACAGTAAAATAAGACCGCTTCTCTCAGTCGTCGCCCCTCTTAGACCTCCCCTTGCAGGCAATCGAGGTCTAATGTCGCTATTAAATATAATTATAGTAGAGTTAATCTGGAAACATAATATTAATACGTTTAATATCCACCGGTGGCTTATCAATGACGCAAATGCATATTGGTGATATTTATCTATGCGCGCGCATATGTGCTTAGTATTATCGAACATTAAACACTAATTCCATAATAAACGCAAATATATATAAAACCTGTTTTCAACTGAACGTGACCACCATAAATTAACTGACTTTCATCTCATTATTATAATAGCTATTATAAGGATTGTATAATAGAACCTTTATGTGTGCTTTAAACGTTATTGCGTCGATTTGTTGACAAACTCAACACTACATAACAAACATTCTAACAATTGGCTAACGGTATTCTCAATATTTTTTTGTATTAAATTAGACTGCAGTGCGGTCCTTGTTTGGATGCAACTGCTACTACATTCAAATAGCTGCAAGAAGCAGTTTAATTCACTGTACCGGGCGGCTACATTGAAGCTGATCTCTGTCCATTTGTTCGTGAATTTCGGTGTCACTTCACGTACAAAAAATAGTCACCCATATTTAGGGTTCCGTAGTAAAAAATGGAACTCTTATAGATTCGTCATGTCTGTCATAGTCCGTATGTCACAGTCTGTCTATAAGAGCTATACTGTTGAAACTTGGTAAATAGATGGATTCTGTGAAACGCATTAAGATTTTCAAACAAAAATAAAAAAAAAGAATTTCATCAAACCCATACGTGGGTTTTACAAGTGGGGTTTAAAAATGTATTTACAATTGGAATTTAACAATAATGATAAACAGTATGAAAAACAGCAAGTTAAATTATTGTTATTAAACACAATGATAAATAGATTACATTACAGGTATTGTTATTATATTATAATCAACCTCTTTCTTAATTTCATTTATCATTACTTAATTTATTACTTATACGTAATTAATCATTACCGCCCTAAAAAAAAACACAAATTAAACTGATAATATCGTTCATTTGTTTATTTATAAAATCTAATCTCTTGTAATCAGCAAACTATAATGCTTACCAATTGCAAATATTTCTTATCTAAATGTTGTTTGAGTTTAACATGTTTTTATTATTGGAATGTTATTACGTTTCAATTGGTATTTCATTAGCCAAGTAGATTCACGAAGTAGATTCACGAAAGGAATTTATAAATCTGATGTGGATGGATGCGTTAAACAAGGCAGGCCCAGGAGAGTGTTTTCAGACCAAATCGGAAAGCTAGGTTGCCTAGTGCCCATAACCACAGAGCCTGTATGAAGAGAATTGTGGATGTGAAGGAAGCAAGGGAGCTGTGTAAGGATCTATTGATACTTTGTTTAGACATTTATTATAATTTTAATCTTTTTGGGCATCGACATCTGGTGCTTGACTTCCCTGATGGAAAAACCGATTTAACCTTCAGAAGACTGCAATACACGACCATACCCTGCTTGGTGTTAGCTTTTAACATAATTATTAAGCTTAATAATATTATAATTAATCTTATAAACATTTTCCATAGTGTGATTAATTTTACGTAACTCAAAGACGTTTAAATAATAAATGAAACTTGAAAGTTAAAGTGAAAGAGTAGATGGAACCTTTTAAGGGTTGAGAGTTATTTCAATTAATTATTAATGTAGAGTAAAACACTTTCGTGAACTTTCCTTGTTTTAGTGACACCTGAATGGTTTTGCAAAGTATTATTATGTGATTTGAAAAAGAATTAGTTACGTTAGTTCGATCACATTCAAATGATTAATTTAAGGAGATTGATAAAAGAGATCTATATGAATGGGGGAGAGTGGAAAGATAAAACGACGAGAGATTGTTCGATGATGAAATTGATGACAGTCTAAAAAAGCTGCAATAAACAGAAAGCATGTATTGCTGTGTCAGAATCGTGGAAAGTGGTGCTTAGTGGTGTGGGAGTAAAATACTAAAAATGATTTTATTTATTATACACAGTTGAACAAAGGCCAGTAAAATGGCATTGAATTGTATACTATTCCATTTTCAGCCTATATATGGACTAAGCTTTATGATTAATGCTCCATGGGCACATGGAAAGAATAAATGTAAGTAGATTGACGAAAGAAATTTATAAATCTGATGAGAAGAGATGCGATATAATCGAGGCAGACTCAGAAGAGTGTTTCTCGACCAAATCGAAGACATCCTCAAGAAAGCTGGGTGGCCTAATGCCCATAACCACAAAGCTTGTATTAAGAGAATTGTGGATGTGAGGGATGCGAGGCAGTTGTGTCAGGTTCGTGGCAAATGTTGCTCCATTGTCTCTGTTGTAAAAAAGGCATAAGAATTTGATTAACAACTAAATGTTAAATATTAAATATCCTGTGCACAAAATTTCATTAGTAATTTAGCTGAGCTCTTTGTGTGGCGGTTAGATTAGATTTCATAATTTAAAAAAAACATTTCTGCGACTGAGTGACAGAAATAAATAGACACTACACGGTATTTGGTTTAAGTCGTCGTTTAGATACATTTTTAAGGGATTTTATAAATTAACTGATCCGTGATGATCCAGGTCGAGGGAAGCATATATTGACCGAATCGACGATCGAGCTAAACGGTTTATTGCGTCGTTTCTTTGTCGAGTAATTGAAAGTAAAGGATGCGAGAGAGTTGTAGCTCTAAGAATAGAAGCGTGATTGTTTAGTGGTAGTACTCCCTTGCATATCAGTCAGCAAGTTGAGGTCAGATGTCGAGTCACTAGTAAAACGATATTATGCTACTTGTATATGACGTAGTGTAGAGTTGTCGATGAAGAAACATTATTGATAAATAGTTTATAATAAAATTTGAATATCGATATCGCAAACGTGTTTAAACTAATCTATGTTCTTTATATGACCTTAAAATAAAAAGTCATAGTTCAAGGTGATAGACAAAAGGTGCTTTTTTACGCTTTGCATGTAGATTTAGGATGTTACCAACGGTAGAACACATGAGCTGATAAAATGTCCACTTGTCGATTGTTGCATAAAAAAGGACGAACCGAACTAACTGTTTGGTGTTGTGTCTTTCGTTGAAATAATCCACATCTCTCTCGACTCGACCTTGACCCGCTTGCTGGTAAGCAAGAGGAGGTCCAAGAGTGCCGACGACTGTAAAAACCGAGTCTTCACGGTTGCCCCAGTCGCCGTCACTATGCCAGCCAAAGGTGCATCTTCACGAATCGCTCGAAGGATCCAAGCTTATAAGATGGAGAGAACACATGGTCTGGTAAAGCATTCCATTAGTCGATTGTTTTACAAAGAAACGACGCAACGAACCATTTAGTTCGACTGCCGATTCGGTCGACAGAATGCGAATGCTTATCCAGTAATAGATCTAATGCTTGTGCCTTTGATAATGTATTTATGTATTTCTCTCATAAGATGTAACAATGTTTGCCGCGCATAATTATATATATATATATAAACATAATCACTATTTACATATAAATATGTGTATATATATATATATATATTATAATCTGATATGATAGGATGTTATCTTTGTTGTGTGATAAACTCGCGCTGATACTTATAACCATTTATATTAATGATAAATTATATTATAACATGAAATATTATTTATATTTGAATACTAGCTGTGCCCGCGGTTTCACCCGCGTAAAGTTTGGTTTATAACACAGTCATAAAAAAGGAGGAGGTTTTCAATTCGACTTTTTTGTATTTATAACTCGATAACTCATATAAAAATGACAGTCGAAAATAAAAATAAATATATATTCCAAACAGTTAAAACTATAGTCAATTGGAAACCATAGTAAAATATATTTTATTTTAATTAAAAGTAACCGTGTTACTTCTTGTACCTCCAAAAATAAAAAAACGTATCAAACAAACTCACATTCACATTTATAACAATAGTAGCACATAGTAACAGAAGGAAATAATAATAAAGAAAAATTTCAAACAGCTGAATGTATAGTTCATAGAAAGTATAGTGTATAGTCTCCATAGTACAATTGATTGGATTAGATGTTGACGCGATGGTATTATAGTACTCAGGGTTTGAACCAACGCCTTGCATCTATTTTTATAATAGGATAAAATTAACAAAACTTTTATTATTTTTCGTAAAAAGAAAATTTAAATAAAATGTGTACTATGTTAATTCTGATACCTCCAAGAATATGTGTACAAAGTTTCATGATGATCGGTTGAGCAGTTTTTGCGTGAAAGCGTAACAAACAAACGGACATTCACATTTATAATAATAGTAGGATAATAATAATAATATGTTAATATAATATAATAATTTGTTTTCAATTCTTAACAGCTTGATATATTTTCCTTAGTTTACCCAAAATAACTTTCTGAACGCACGCAATTTTGTATGGGAAAATGGTTTTTCTTTTATTAGTGTAGAAAAGTAAAGAATGTAAAAAATAAAAAACCTAATCATTGAAAGTATTTTCATCTAATGCTGGTTATACCTCACAGTTGCATTACTTTTTGATTCATACTTTTAAGAGCGTGATTTTTCAGTGGTTTTAAGTAATTTTTTTAGTAATAAAACTTCAGGAAATGAATTTATTTGTTTATTAACTGAAGTCTTCTTTATTATCAGGTATTAGAAGAAACGATGGATACGAGACAATTTGATCCATATAAGAGATCAGATGTGTACTCGTTCGGTTTAGTGCTGTGGGAGATGGCGAGACGCTGTGGGGCACCGGCTGATGATTACCAACCACCTTACCACGACTGTGTGCCACCCGATCCAAGTTTAGATGATATGAAACGTGTTGTATGCACGGAGAGAAGGAGGCCCATTATTCCAAATAAATGGGATTCAGATATTGTAAGTATTATTATCATTATCATCATCATCAGCCATAAGGCGTCCACTGCTGAACATAGACCTTCCCCTTAGAACGCCATTCCGAACGACAAGACGCCAGTGGCATCTACCGGTTATTCGTGACTTTCACTATGTCGTCAGTCCACCTAGTAGGAGGCCTACCTACGCTGCATCTGCTGGTTCGTGGTCACCACTCAAGTACCTTTCTTCCCCATCGGTTGTCGGTTATTTGAGCAATAGTTATTAATTTATACGAAACTTCATGAACAGTCAAATGTCAAAACGGTCATCATAGCGTGCCGCTTGTATTGTTAACATAGTGAATGTGAGATGCTTAAACAATGTTCGGTTGATTTTAATAACATTTTTGAACTTATTAGCTTAAACGTGTAATTTTAAAACTGGGTGACCAAAGTACATAATATCAAAGATACATTTGTACTGGCAACTTGGGGCTCTTGGTTTGACCACAGATAACTACAACCACTACAACTTAGACCGCAGTCGCTTTTTATTGTAAATTGTGCTTGTACTCTAAGTGTTTAGGGAATGTTCTCATTGGTATGCCAAAACAAATAAGTTCACATTTTGTATCTCATACATTTAATGTGTAATAAAGATTATTTTTAGTTTGCGCTCACATCGGCCCATGATAAAGTGAATGTTAGTGACGTAAATTAATGATAACAATTATCAAAGGTATGCGCGCGCGCTCACTAGATAATAGATAATGTTTTTTTTTTCATACATAATTTTTTTTTAATTATTGTGACAGCATCAAGCTTGATGTTAAGCCGAAGTGTGGTCCATTAAAAATGGGCCAAAAATCTTTGCAAGAAAACCCCCAATTGGCTAGCCCAACTTGATTTTTTTTTCGCCTTGAAATTACGCTTCTTTTTCCTTTTGCTATTATTTGTGGTCTCCATTCGAGTATTGGAATAGTGACGAAGGCTGTCAAAAACCGAACGGCATCTGGTGTAATAAGACAATTATGATATAATGTATGATGTGAAAATTTCAGGTATTATCCGGTATATGTAAGGTGATGAGGGAATGTTGGTATCACAATCCGGCCGCTAGGTTAACAGCTCTCAGGATTAAGAAAACACTCGCGGGAATCGATGAGGGGAAACCAGTCACGTCCTAGTCCTATGTCAAGTGATTATATTAATTAAGTACTTACGCGTTTCACAGCTGTGGACCAATCACGTAATTTTATGCTTTCAATTGGTTACTTAATTTCAACGGATCAAATATTCTTTAATCGTGATTAATTATAACAATTAAGTGCATTTTACGTGATCGACCCACCATTTTTGCGAACATTTTAATGAGGTTTAAGCATGTCGCTTTGTTAATCGTCCTTTATGCTTTGGTGTTAATCGACTCTAAATTTACTTCATTAAGTCACTTGTTATTATTGAAGCACCACACTCCTGCGCAGCAAATTGTGCCGTTATATTTATTTAAATATATTTGTAATTGATAGTACGTAATATAATAACGTACGTAGTACATAGGTTATATGAAAATGTTTCATTCCCATTGTCGTGTGAACAATAATGAAAATAAGCAATATTACTTTATAAGTGTTGGACGCTTTCCTAATATCACTGCACTAGTGCTGCTGAAGTGATTCGATGTATACTATAGCACATCTAAGATTAAAATAATTCGCCGTTCTTGTAACATTAGGCAAGTAGGTCAGATGGCGAGGATAATAAAGGACTTTAAACTATTTTAAAATGTTTGCCCATAATGTCTTGATGCTGGCAATGTTGCATTCAATTGTTTTGTTATATTGAATACGAATGTATATATAATTATAATTATAAAATGTTGCTTTACAATAATAAGCAACGTATTGTTAGTGCAATTATAAATTATGAGATTATTATTGTTTCACGTTATTATATTGTTCGATTTGATCGCATTTCGTCACAATACACATAAATGGTTAAATTTGTTTTAAATTTAAAATATCAATCAAATCGTCACACTTTTTTCCCAAAGGGAGAAAAAGACACAAGAGCGCCACTTGCTACGATCTTTTATATTTTTAGTTTTAAATAATACCATCTCGGCGCATATACGGATTGGGGCCCGGGAGTACAAACCTGACAATATGCGACACTTAAAAGAAGTGCACGATGAAATGATATTTTTTTATTTTTTTATTGTGACACGGCATTAGACCTCGACCCGCCTGATGATAAGCAAGAGGAGGTCCAAAAGTGATGACGATCGGAACAACCAAGTTAGTTCCCGGCTGCCCCAGCCGCCGCCACTATGCCGGCCTAAGGTTTTGATGCGATCGATATTTTGATCGATAAGGTTAGCTTAGACGTCAGAGAGAAGACCCGGAATCGAACTCCGGTTGCTGTTGACTAATTGGCTTTTTACTTCTAATTTATAAATTATTTTAGAGGGAGGCCTATGTTCAACAATGGACGCCTTCTGGCTGATGATGAATACTATGTATTGGTATAGGATAATTAATAAGTACTGATTACTTTTATTTTATTTGTTTAAATAATAATTTTCCAATATTAAAATATAATAATTAATAACTGATCAGTTTAAGTGCAATTAAATATGTAGTTATTATGGCGGGATGCGATAAAATCAAATATTGTTTACAATTTTAATATAAAGTGTACTTAATGACATATTATTTATATTAGATTCATTAAGGTGTCTTCACACGTGGCGTCGACCTTTTTATGTATATCCTTGGCGCACATTCGCGTCCAAGATCGCCACCTAAAAGTGTACATTATCCTAATTTAAAATAGATTAAAACGGGTCTTAACGCGGTTCAGCTTTTACCATTATGCCCGAGATGCCTTGATAATACATACTTTTGATACATAAATAAATATTTATTTCATTTATTTCAAACTTTATGCAAACTTATGCTTGAAGGGCGGACTTAATGCCGCTAGGCATTCTTACTAGCTTATCTTGGGGACAATTTGGAGCATATTTGTATGAGGTTGGTGCAAAATAAAATAGAAGCATTTAGTCTGTAAAGCATAATAATTAATCAGTATACACTAAATATGCTACATACATACACATAAATATAGATGCTACTTACAGTTGTTTGGGAGCTGTTTAGGAAATGGGTGACGACAATCTTTTTATATACCAGGTATAGGTTCACTACCTATTTGGGGCTTCTCGGATAGTATTTAATACTCGTAAGGCTCTAAGACACGTTTTAGCCTATTTTGTATTACATTATGTTGTTATTTATATAAATTAAGGTATTGTTTTTTATACGAAATATAACGTATTTAAATAGTCAGATATTTGGCTTGAGTTTTTTATGTGTAATATCTAATTATTCGAAATTACTTGATAATCGACGTAAACAATTGTACGCGCAGCTTTTTTAATCAAACAATCGACAATAAATTTCAAGGCCCTTTTTCCATTCTAAAAAATGACCATCGAGCGAAGCCCGAAGAAAAACCTCTACCACTGACCGAGGCATCCGTAAAATAAAGAGGATATTTTTTCAGTCGTGAGCGCTCTTGCACCTCCTCTTGCTTAATACACAATAAAAGAAATACCCATAAAAACTATGGTGCGTCTTTTCTTTGTGGGACAATTGACAAGCTTGGAGAATGCTTAGCCGGCCCATGTATTCTTTTCATTTTATAACCTTGGATTCTTTAAGGGATGCGCAAAGAAAGACCTTTAGCCGGCATAGCGACAGTGACTGAGGCAGCCGTCAAATGACTCAGTTTTTTCAGTCAGTTCAGTCCCGGTCGTCACTCATAAGGTCCTTCAGGCAGGTCGAGGTTAAATGTCGTGTCACAATAAAAACACATAATTTTTTGCACGTATTATGACTATTTCTATTTGTATAATATTTATGTTGTAAGTTAATATTAATATGTAATTCAAAGGTTTTTAATAGCATTTGGGAGAGTATGTACTTAGTGGCAAGCAAATAATACAATCGATGAGTGAGATAAAGTGATTATTAAGCATCGTAAGTGTTGGGATTCTAGCTAGGAGATTACGCGGATATGCACATTTTATCAAACACTTTTATTATTACGAACAATATATTACAAATCAAAATGTGAAACTCAAAACACAATTTTAGACATATTCTGTCATCATAAATATAAATAAAATGTCACTTAGAAAAGAGTTTTAGAGCTGCGTAAGAGTACAGGTTCGCAACAGTAAGGTTATTGGTGGGGTAGGCATAGCGGAGGCGGCTACTCCTGCTTAACATAGTACTTACAATCATAGAAATAATGTAATTATAATTGACAATATTTGGAACAAGTTTTATTATAAACTGGATGATATAACGCGGTCATATTTTATTATTTATGTTGAAATATTTGTTCTATTATGAGCATACAAGATGCAATATTTTTGATTGATTGATATTTAAAACATCATTGAGGTTTATCTCAACTACTAGAAAGAAGAACTAGAACTAGAAAGGGAAATTGAACATTTGTCATCATTTAAATTTAACTGGGCAATTCGAATTATATGGCAAAGATGTAGAACGTCATTTAGAGCATATATTTTGGCATGACCGTGGTGGTATTATCAAATTTATACATAAATATATATTAAACGTTAACTATATGTGATCAACATAATTACCTCTATTTCATAATAATAATAAAAAGCAATAAATATAATTATTATAATTGTTACATTTTGTAATCTATGTATAATGTATTTAAAGTTGGTTTTTATAATTATTTTCATAATAATTTTTGCCAATAATACATTATAATAAAATGGCGTCCTCAATGTTGTCCACGTAAAACATTTATAAGTATTCTCATTAAGCATTTATAATTTATTTATTCAGTATTGTTTTATAAATATTATGTTTTAACTTTAAGGCTAATTGAGTTTCTTATATTTGTTTGTAATACTAATAAATCATTGGACAGCCATTTTGTATATTTTTAATACATTATGTATTATACATATATATTTTATTTATTATATTTTTGTGTACAATAATTGAATTGGGAACTTGTCTATTTGTCATCAATTAAGTACAATTTACTAAATATGTTTGCCCCTGATTATTAAACATTCTAATTATTAAGAAATTATTTTGTTCATATTAATTGCACTCCAATTGTATTCTTTGATATAGCTAATAATAATAGATCGGTTCCCAATTATAAAGACTGATTATTTACTTTAATAAAGTTAAATAAGTGAGCTATGCAATAAATACATGCAATAATTGTAACTGCATTATCATTTTTTGGCCGGCATAGTGACGGCGACTGAGGCAGCTGTGAACTGTGCAGCTCGGTTCTCTCAGTGGTCGTCACTGTTGGACCTCCTCCTGCTTATCATCAGGCGGGTCGAGATCAGATGTCGTGTCACAATAAAATAAATCATTATATTGCAATGTGGTCGTCATTGTGTGTTTAGCTGAATGTAAAAATAATGCAGCATAACATCACTTCACTTTCCAAAACAAAATGTGATACTTGTCTATTCATGACCAAACAAAACAAAAGGTACAAGCGATTATTTCATCTACGTCCATTGAAATCGCAACGATCGATTATTAGCTCGGTCGTATATATCTCGCTTATTCTCTGTCTTTCTCTTATTGGTGGTCTGAGGGGCGCAATATGATTAACTTCATCAATAATAAATGTGAATGAATAATAATTTTAATACGTTGTTCGCCATTCTCATTGGGCCCATGTGACAAAATTGTATCACAAGCGATTTCTAGCATTACAAAATGGCGGTACACACTTCGTGGGAATAAATGGCACACATAATATTAATAGCAATGATTTTTGGCCGGCATAGTGACAGCGACTGAGGCGTAAAAGACTCGTTTTTTTCAGTCGTCGGCACTTTTAAACTTTCTTTTGCTCACCTTCACCCTTTGTCCATATTAATGGGTGAAGATCCCCAGGCATTCCCACTTGGAAGTTGTGGTACACCATCTATTCTGAACTGGTTATTAATAGAAATAAACATAATTAGCAAATGAATCGCTTATTATGTTATCAAAACGACATTGTTATTTTTCATAATATAACAAATTATTGTTTACATTTTATTACTAATTTGTTTTTAATATTGAAATAAATTTTTATAATTATTGTACTTTGATTGTTTTATTTATATTTTGTATTGTTGCCCTGTCTGATGTTAAACTGAAATGCGGTCTATGAATGAAGGCGACTTCTACTACATATTCACGACTGTCACAACGGTTTCAGCAAAAAACGCAGCTCACAGTGCCTGGGTCAAGAAATCATGACCCTCGCGTGGATGAGATGAAAGCATCCTATAATCGTGCCACCAAGTCTTGCAGAAAGGTCTTTAAAAGAGCGGAGGCACAGCGCGTTTACAGGATTGGCGAGAGTCTATTAGCGCACCCAACGGGTAGTCGCAGCTTTTGGAGTCTCACCAAAATTCAGGAAACTAACTTCTGTCGTTCCTCACTGCCACAACTGAGACAGTAAGGGCGAATATCTGTTGGCCGCTAGTTCATGAATCAACGATTGTGGTGTAGGTCTACATACATTGCGGACATACGATCCCTGAGATCCGTATCAACAACGCGCCGCGCCGTCCGCATGGCGCTACGCGTACATCCTGATGGCATCCCAACGCTTTGGCGGTAATTGACTCCCGTCTATAACAGCTCTCACACTCGTCGGGCTTGGGAGGGGACCAATGTGCAATCTGTAGTTTCGAATATTTGTGTACACATGAACCCTCTAAATGTAAATTTAATAAGTCATAAATATTCGGTAGACACGTATTAAACAATTGACATATAAAACCATTACACATATACCGCGTTCTCACCGGGCGATTTCAGTTGATCAATATTTGTCGTTTAACAAAAATTATATATATTAATTGCTTCAATTTGGTTGAAAGTCTGTTCAGACGGTTCAAATCTCGAACGATTTCGCAGTTGATCAACTCAAATCGCCTCGTGAGAACGGGGTCATAGATAGTTATTAATATTGAAATCAACAGATATTTTACAAGAGGCGAATGCAACTATTAATAAGAGTACTTAAGTATTGCCAGTTGACAATAGATTTTTTTAAATTTATATAATATTAAAATATTAATTTATTATTATCGATTATAAACTATTTTATTCTTGATTTTGTTTGCCTGGAGTGAAGCCTCCGATCCAAATTTTTCTACAATAAAAATAACATTCGTAACATACATTAGGTACTACCATTTTTTAAGAATATGAATTGCGTGTCGTAAAAGTATAATTGAAAATTATATTTTTTTAAAAGGTGACAACACTAACATCTAGTATTTTGTACAACTTTCCGAACGGTATAATTTGTGTTTGAAGGCGTTTTTCTTTCTTTATATAACTTTTTAAGACTTTCGACATTATTAGCCAGCTTATACTACCATAAATTAACATAAATACACGAAGTAAACAATAAACGCCACAAACGTCATCAAATATTTGACATTTTGATTGACATCGCAGTTCCACTTTTCGCCGGATTAGTATTGTCTCTGGTTGTTGCAGAGTGTTTAGCACGAACATAGTTTGTGATTGTGCCCTGTTGGTGCGGTTGTTTCAGTGCATTTAAATCACAGCAATCTCTTCAATGCTAATAACAATTACGCAGTGTTGTAATAATTTTTTAGTTATTCTCCTAATAGCGGTATATTATTTGTATACGTGGTACAGTGCTTATAAAGAGACGCTATACGATGTCTAATCCAAATAATGGTCAGTGTTCGCAATGTATGTTGTTGTTATTGTGTGGCATCGTCACTAATTATCATATTATTTAAAGTGCATACCGAAGAAGGGAAGGAACAGCTGCCTGGCCCCAGTGACACGAAGTTAGAAGACGCGGATGCTGTTTTGGCCGAGTTGTTTGATTGTGAACCGATGCTAGAGTTCGACGATGAACTACATGTTTTTGTCCCCAGTAAGTGAATTATTCATACTAGTGATTGAAATTTGATCGTAATTCACTAAGTTATGAGTTTCTTTTGTGAATGAGTAATATTTATTGCATATTTCAAATGTTTGCCTAATCTATAATTGTCAACATCACTACTATATGACCATATGCAGCAGTTATTTGATTATGATCACGTATTTGAAAATTATACACTCTCCATGTGTGACTATCTATAATTTAAGATTCTGAAATATCAATGGCTTCAATGAATCATTTTTACAAAAGTTTTACATAATATGAGATCTTATTAGCATCCATAGATTTCCCATATAGGCAGTTCCAGATTTGCGTTCAGGAAGAAGTATTGCAACACTCACTCACCTTCATAGTCCTTACTTACCTCTCTTTCCAACCAGATATTCTATATAACTACCTTTGATCTATATTTGGTCTAACTCATACTTACGCCATACTGGTCACAAGTTTGACATGCTGGCACCCGTGCAGAGAATGCATGTATGCTGAGAAAATTGGAGCTTAGATTTAAAAGATTAGTTTCTTTTAATAATAATAGGAATAAAATTTATTATTTGTTTTGTAATATATTTTTTAATAGATAATTAAAATAATTTTATTATATGTTGATATTTATGGTAGTGAAAAAATTGATAAAAATAATGTTATGTTGTGTCAGAATAGTGGCAATTGGGGCTTCTTTGTCTCTCCCTATCCCTGTGGAAAAAGGCATGACAATTTGTCTTGTCTTGTTTAAGAGTGACGGCAGAGCAGTAACAAGAGGCCACACTCATGTTAATGTTTACTTATGATGAGACAACTGTGTTCATGATGTGATTCATCAAATATATAATTTGGAATATTTCAAATTAGTATTATAATATGAGTCCATCAACAGCGACACCTTTGCAACTCCAACAGCTTCAGTATTATGATGTGACTTGCAAAACCAATTTTGGTTATAAAGAGGCAGATATATGCTCCGGGTCTGGTTGTCAAAGAGTGGTAGGCAGTTGTGCCCAGTCTACCGATCTGGGGTAGTACCACCACTTACAAGTATACCGACATATGTCACATTTCGTGATCAGCTTGTAAGTTGCCAGTTCCAATTAGGCTGGCATAGTGAAGGTGACTCATACTTAAAGACTGTTATAGCAGTCACCTCCATTCATGGACCGCACTCCAGCTTAACATCAGGCGTATGCTGTCATATGTTACAATAATAAATATATGTGACATAGTGTATTGTATGTTTTCAGCGACCCTTTTGCCAGATGATTTGCCAGAACTATCATTCAGTGAACTTGATAACTCTGAGGAAGCCATCTTTGCATCATCACCACATATAAATGTAATGTTATTATTTATCATTTATTTACACTTTGTTACAAACAATTTTCATCACAATACATAATACAGTGCTTTAACAAAATTATTATCATCATTATCAACTGTGGTATAGTGGTAGTGAAACAAGTACTCCTAGCTCAAAAACCACTGGCCGATACCAATGTTGCTTTGATATATTGATATGCCAAAGCAACAGTGAGATATTTAACGCAAATGACTTGTGACAATTAGCTTTTAAACATTTCTCATTATCATAATTGGTCATTTACATATTTGATATAATTAATGTCACATATATATATATATATATTACAATCCAAATTTAAGCCGACCATGGTGTAGTGGCAGTGCAATGGTTACACAAACCGAGAACACTCACCGGTACCAATGTATCTTTGATATATGTACTTTGGTTATCCTGTGTCTATTATACAAGCAATCGAGTAGCTTAGTATAGAAATGTAAATAATAATACAATTACTCATATATCTCTGTGTTGCATGATTCATGTTTATCAATTAACACTTTCTGTTGGGTAACTACTATTTTTTCAAGAAAACTTCTTGTTGCTTTGAGGTATCAATACGTACCTCGGTTTTGAGGTAGCACAGTTTCTATGATATAAAAACGTTTAGTAACTTCATCAATTATCATGCCTCGATTCCCACAGGGATAGGCAGAGCTGCACTTTTTACAATCCTGACTCTTCTGTGAATTGCGGGCATATATGCTGAGCAATGAATGTTTTTTAATTTCAGAGTTTGCAGCAGAGCGACGCCGTCCGCGTGTTCGGCACCGATGACCAGGGCCGGCAGATTATTGTCGTGTCCGCGTGCAATTTGCCTCACAAATCTACATACACAACAGAAACACTATCTAAGTAAGAACAAAACCAATGTTGTTGGAATGATCTTCACGTGCGCTAATAAAATTATCAATCAATCAAATTGTCACTCCTTTTTTCCACTGGGATAGGAAGAGCCACTTGCCACGATACTGACACAACTCCCTGATAAAATCATTGAAATATTTATAAACAAATATTGTGTGCTGTAATAAATATACTTGTATACTATGTTATTTCTTACTTGGCACGAGTAGTAAACAAACATGAAAATTACCATTTTCCATGCCATTGATCTAAGGAAACTACTGTTTTATTCTATAGAACATACACAATATAACAAATGCACAAAAGCTATTAAAGTCAAACACTTATATATACTTTTTTAATTCCTTATAATGGGCCCACCTTTAAAATATCTTTTTTCCAACAATAATACACCTCAAGTAATGCAATTACAATACTTGCGTCATGTTGAAAATTTAAGACTTATATGATTTTCTCATGGATACCATTGTCAGAACTGGACCAAATTAAAATGGGACCACACGGGAAGCCCCAGCTTTCAAATAATAAAAGAATCATTAAAATCGGTTCAACCAGTCAAAAGTTCTGAGGTAACAAACATGAAAAAACGAATCGAATTGAGAACCCCCTCCTTTTTTAAATTTTGTTTTATCTTTTGTTGCAGTTATTTTGTGTCAACGTTGGACCAATATGTGGACCAGGACTACATAATCGTTTACTTTCACTACGGGCTGACGAATGGTAATAAGCCACCCCTGTCCTGGTTCTGGCAGACATACAAAATGCTCGAAAGGAAATTCAAGAAGAACCTCAAAGCGTTATACGTGGTGCATCCAACCAATGTGATAAAAACAATATGGACGATCATGAAGCCATTTATTAGCGTGAAATTTGGCAAGAAAGTGATGTATTTCAATAATATTAATGAACTGGCTCCGTACGTCCAACTGGATTGCATAGACATACCACCAATGGTCCTGTCGTGAGTACCAATCAGTTATATTTTGTATGTCAAGTTCTATTTTAATATTCTTTTATAAATTTTTATTCTCTAAATATTATGACACACCTCTCGTTAATAATGCTTGAGCAATTATTCGTTTCGTAGCTTTTATTTGTAATATTTTATGATTAGATTTTTTATCACAAAGTCTTGATCTGGGGTAGTTATTGAAAACTTAAATTTAAAAAAATGATTTAAGGCGACCGAGGTATAGTGGCAGTCCAATGGTCACGCAAACCGAGAGCACGGGTTTAATACCACTTGCCGGTACCAATGTATCTTTGATATATATACTTTGGTTGGTCCTGTTTCTATGATTCAAGCAGTATAGAAATGTAAAAAAAGATATATAGATGTGCTCTGTTTGTCGTAGGTATGACAACTCATTGTCGAAGGATGAGGTATTGCCTAAAGAGGTCCCTGCTATGAAGCAATTCAACACAACATTAGCATTCATCGCTGAGAACAATCCCAACTACACGAATTACACTCCACCCGTGGTTCGGGAGTGCATTGACTACTTGCTTCAAGGCGATAATCTCCAGCAGGAAGGGCTGTTCCGCCGAAGCGCCAGCCATGCCACTGTAAAGAAATCTAAGGCGCAGGCCAACGCTGGCTTACCTATGGATTTTGACACTCCATATGCTGCTGCAGTTGTTTTGAAGTCCTTCTTTCATGACCTTCAGGAGCCGCTGCTACCTGCCGAACTGTATGATACCATTGTCAAATTTGGCGTAGTATTTAAAAATGGTCAGTATTATGTGGTAACCTAATATAAACCTTAGTTATTTGATTAAATCATTATATTTATTTAATACACTCTAAATCATAAACATTATATCTATATTTCAAACAAATTGTCAACATCTGTGGTGATTGTTTTTATAAATTGACTTGAAAATACAAAAGTGATAAATTAGCGGTACCTTAGATGCATAATCTGTATTTACATTACTTTGAAACAAAAACGTATATAAATGCAACTCGAAGGTAATCGAAATCCTGGATGGGCTTAAACTTAATAGGTTTACTAAGTTTGGACTCATTAGATTCATACTAAGTGAAGAAAAGTTAGTGCGATGAAATAAAACATTCTGGATCTAAAAAATCTGATCATGGATCCTCTCAGATCAGCAAATCAACAAGAAATGGACCTATAGTGCTTTAACTAAAATTGTTACTCACTATGAGCCATTAGCTGGACCGTTATCAAATTAAAGACCTGGATTATCTGATGATACACCATGAGGATCCAAGGGATATTAAAGGGATATAACTATGGAGCCATGACTAATGATGTCTATTACTATAAAGCTGGTGATATGACTAAAGTGGTTTCAGGCGTTTCGGGGGTTCCTTTAAAATTTTAATTTTATATTTTTAGTGAACGACGCAGCCATTTGCGCAAATGCAGCCACATTGATGGTATTGACCCACCTGCCTCTACGGAACTACATGTTGCTCTACAGACTAGTCGAATTCCTTGAAAAGGTAATGTGTTTTCATTCATTTCATTATTCATTCACTTTCATTATGAATCACCCACAGAGATAGGCAGAGACAATGGAGCTCCACTCGCCACGATCCTGACACAACTCCCTCGCATCTACAATTAAATTCTCTTCACACAATCTCTACAGTTAATAAGTTTACTATATTTAATATATAATATAATTTACCATGGCTTACGACACTTAGCTGTCGCTATCTCCGCCATCAGACACGCAACAGAGATGACCCAGACAACAGAGAGTCCCGCTTAAGTTTGCTTTTACGCTTTCATCGGCAATTTGTGTTTAGAAGATTACTATGAGATTTCGAATTCTATCTGTGGGTTTCACGCCCAGACTCCTGCACTTCATGACTCCTTGAGAAATTTCAGCTTTTCCGAATTAAATTATTTTCTTTTATTATGACACCTTTATTATTTGTCAAAACTCGTAGTGCACCATAGCAAGAGGAGGTCTAAAAATGCTAACGGCTAAAATCAACTCAGTTTACAGTTGCTTCAGTCGTCGTCACTTTTCCAGTCGACAGTGCTTTTGCGCACATTAAGCTTCCTAGTAGATCTTCATGATGTATGGGCGCTGCAAAGGGCATACATTTTATGAATGCTATTAAAATACATCTTCTTTATTATAGGTGGCCGCCCAAACTGAGAAGAACCTCATGTGCTACGAGAGCCTGGCTAAAGTGTTTGCGCCCAGCCTAGTGTGGAAGAGCAACATGGAGAATGGATTGGATGATATTAAATTTATATTAGTTTTTGTCGAATGTATATTCCGCAACCGCGAGGCTGCATTCGTCCTCCATCCTATCGATTAAATACCATCATTTATATTTGTGATGCAGCTTTCCTGCAATCCCATGATGCGAATTCAATTATTCTATAACAATGAAAGAGATGGTCTCATATTAATAATTCATATAAATAATTCATTATAGATTGATGTCATTTAAACGTATCGTGAGTCTCTCTATTATTCTACTTATAATTTTATGTTCGCTTTTTTTTATAGGTTTATTTAATTGTAAGTTGTTAACATTTTAGAGTTTATATTATTTATTGGTTTATCTTGTACATTCTTAAATGAAGTTCATTCTGTCCAAAGCATTAAAATTGGAATCTATCCTTATATATTAAAATTGTTTATCATAGAACGTAGTGAAATGTCTGTGTATGATTCATTGTCTCTCTGCCAACTTTCCAGTCTTAGACAATTTATTAGGCATTGAACGTTTAGAAATATTAGCAATAATAGGTATTTATCGGATTATTTCATGAATCAAAGTAAGTAGTGAGAATACAAAGATTATTTAAGTTTATTTAATTACAAATATATACGTACCTGTTTTTATTATTTAAGATTATTACGAGGCACTGTTTCATTTGGTGATGTAACGAATATTTGCATTCGCATGTTTTTGGACATTCGCATATGTATTCGCAAGAAACAATACAAAAAGAAAATATGCCTGGATATAGAATAATATAACTGATAAAATTAATATTTTATATTTACTTCCATTTGAAAAAGAAATAGATTATGAAACAGTCTTAAGGTAGATAACTAAATTAGAAAAATTCATTTGTCCTTGTAAGTCCACATATAAATATATTCACAACTAATATTTGAATTTAAATAAAATCTAAGTTTAATAAGTTCTTTTACAATTATGTAAAGTTTTTTTATATTCGCGAATATTGAAGATAATCTAATATTGGTTACATCACTATTTCATATTTTATTGTTAATAGGTTATATTATTTAAATGGACTTCTCTTACTTTTAATGAGGGTCTGTTGAAAATTTGTCTGAAAACCTTTTGTCACATTTCTAGAATTACTGAAATCTGTGCCAATTAGAATCTAGTTGTAATACCCTTATGTTAAATAGAAATAAACGAGATATAAATAAAACGTGTTTCATTTCAAATGATTACCGATATTATATAACTTAGGATAATATTAAACAACCAAGTTGTGGTAACAAAAAATCTTGTTATTTATAATTGTCATCATCCATAATTCGACAGTTGTGGCCAATTGCATACTAGTTTGTTATGCATTAAGTACCAGGTTTGATTACCGGTCGGAGCAAATATTTGTTTCATAGCTTTTATTTTTAATATTTATTAATCATATTAAATATTGCAAATATTTGTTAAAAAAACGCTCATGATACAATGTGAACCTAGGGTGCACTTTTTTATTTATTGTGACTCGACATCTCACCATGACCCGTCTGACGGTAAGCAAGAGGAGATCCAAGAATTCCGACGACTGAAAAAACCGAGTTAGTTCACGTTTGCCTCAGTCGCCGTCACTATGCCGGCCAAAAATATACTTTATGAAATTATTTTATTGTCATCGGTTTTTCTACGTGTAAAAGTTTTCCAATTATTCAGACCAGAAGTGGGTGATAATTAATTTGAAATATATAATAAAAGCGTGTTAAAAAAAGAGGCGGGTGTTTGGTTCGGGCCTGATTATCAAAGAGTGTTAGGCAGTGGATAGTACCAACATTACCTGTAGTATCAGTTCCATTCATGGAATGCACTATTTATCAGAGCAATCTTTGTTAACAAGGAATAGATGTGCAACAGGACCGAGGAGCTCTTTAACCTTGTTCCTACCTCATCTTTTTACTCCCGTAATACCCGCACAGGTCGGGGAAAGCATCCACATTTTATCGACCGAATCGGAAGTCGAACTAAAAAGTTCGGTGCGTCTTTTCTTTGTAGATCAATCGACAAGTGGAATGCTTTGCCTGCCCATGTGTTCTCTCCATCCTATGACCTTGGATCCTTCAAGCGATGCGTGAAGAAGCACCTTTGGCCGGCATAGTGACGGCGACTGGGGCAGCCGTGAACAAACCCGGTTTTCTCAGTCGTCGTCACTCTTGGACCTCCTCTTGCTTATCATCAGGCGGGACGAGGTCAGATGTCGTGTCACAATAAAAAAAAAACATTACTTGAAAGTTTGTTACAGTAATGGTTTTATATATATTACAAATGCACTAAGGTTTTGTTTCATTCAAAAATACCAACTAGTTATCATTTTACAGCCATTTAAAGATCGCTATAATGTCCCGCTAACAGACACGTCACCGCGTGTGACGTCATATTGCAAAGTCCGCTGTAGCAGCCGGTATCTCGCGAAGTGCTTCATTGCTTCTAATTGTGTGAATTAAATTATTAACTTTTGAAGCATTCGAAAAAGGACAATCGCATAATCTACCTAAAATTGATGGATGTTTTTTATTGTGACTCGACATCTGACCTCGACCTGCCTGTTGGTAAGCACGATAGAGGTCGGCATAGTGCCGACGACTGAAAGAACCGAGTCAGTTTACGGGTGCCCCAGTCGCCGTCACTATGCCGGCCAAAGGTGCTTCTTCACGCATCGCTTGAAGGATCCAAGGTTGTAGGATGAGAGAACACATGGGCAAGCAAAGCATTCCACTTGTGTTGTTCCACGTGCTCCGCTACGAAAGACTCTCTTATCTAGGCTATCTCCTGTTTGCCGGCTGCGGGGCGGGCAGTATAGCGTCCATGCAGCGTGCTGCCGTCTGCATAGCAATGAATGTCATTGTTGTGCAGAAGGAACAAGGTTGGCGACAGCACGGAGTTCTGAGGGACGCCGGCATTCACCGACACCCTGCGCGATGCGCTTCCATCCACAACAATGTGTATGGAGCGGTCACGGAAAAATCGGCTATCCAAACACGCAGACGGTCAGGTTAACCTTATGCCTCGAAATAAGTAAGAAAGAATGAATGAATAGGACGCTTTGGAGATGTCCTAACCGATGGCAATTATTATCCAATGCTTTACCCCAGATTGTAAGTTTTGGGATTAGCTTTTAAGTTGTCAGTTCCGATGACAGTGAATGTAACTGTTACTTGCAGTTCTATAACTGTAGTAGAAGTCGTGTTCCGCAATCAGCTTGTAAGTTGTGGGTTTCAACTAGGCCAGTATAGTGGATGCGACCGGCACTTGCCATTGTTTAATTGTACTAGCAGTCGCTTTCCCCGTTTTTCCAACTAGGCCAGAAAATTAGATGCGACTGCTACTTGTTGTTGTTTAACTGTAGTAGCAATCGCCTTTCAATGCCTTTATTAAGTACATTATGTAGAGGTATAGCTTAAAAAAAAAAAATAGTTATATAGTTTAACAATTGTCATTGTCTCTGCCTAACCCTGTGGGAATCAAGGCGAAAATTTGATGATGATGAGTTTATCAATTTATCACTAATTAACATAAAACTTTTATTAAAATTATATTATGTATTATTAGCGAAAGATGTTATTTGTTTAAATTTAAATATAGTTATGCATAAGTTACGGTAGAGTTAAATATAATTATACTAATGCATAAGTTGTGTGATGATCGTGGCAAGTGGCGCTCCATTGTGGGACAAAGGCGAGACAATTTGATTGATTGATAACATTAACTCTATTATCAGAGATATGTTACGAGTTTTAAGCTCGTCAGTTCTAAAGCTACGGTGGCATGTGTAAATAAATTTATAATTTACATTTGTTAATCGGGGAATATGCATATAAAAGCAGAGGTCCGCATAGAGCTTGTTAAAATGAAGAGAATTGTGGATATTTATGTCAGGAACAGTAGCCCGTGTTAAACATTTAAAAAAACATGGTGCAATATATTATTTATATAGTAATATATAAAGTTATTGTTTTACATTTTTGTAAATTATTATATTTTATTGTTTTACTAAAAAATGAGAACCTGTTGGTTGTGATTAACAAACTTTATAGTTCGCTATTGCGCAAAGACACTCACCCCAAAGGGGCGTCGCTGAGAGGGAGGCTCTTTCTAACAGTACGGAGCTCACTTTTACGCGATAGTTCGAAAGAACCTGTTCGGGAAAGCGGTGGTGTCTGATAATATAAAACGTGCCCCGATAAGTTATATTGAATTTGAAAAAGTACAAATTCAAGTGTTTGAAAGGGTAAAAATGGGTAGCCTATTGTGCTGCCGATGCAAACCCGGCCACGACGAGTACAATTCGATTGAGATGTAAAACCATTTTAAAATTATTACACGCTTCGTTCATTAATACATTTTTTTTATATTTGATTAATTTGTGATTATTGAAATTTATTTTCCAAAATTAGCTTTACATTTTAAAAGATTTAAAAATTATATTTTTATTATCATCATTATACCAATTAATGATGATAATAAAAATATAACTCGATTGCCACAGGAATCGGCAGAGTCGACTCCATAGCGCCACACCACTTTCCACGCGTTTAATCTTTTACAAGTTTTCTTTTATCTGCATCTTAAATTACGTCTAAAATTATATTTAAACTAGGATTTTGAACAATAATTGACCTTAAATAAAGTAATTATAAAAATATATTTTAACACAACCATATTAAACATAACAAATATTTACAAAGGACAGTATCTAAAAATTAAGATAGTTTTTCTTTACTCTCCATAAAAACTTAATACGGCTTTTTTACTAAGTCGTTGTTATAGAGAAAAACATTATACTATTTATATTTTAACTGCATGATGTCGTATACTCAATTAGTTAATTCGATTTTTTTTGTGCAGCTGAAAACTACATTGTTTATGAGTGCTTTATTTTTTATTTGTTCATAAAAATCCATAAATCATCCATCCATTTTCCTCATCATGCAAATTGTTTGAAAATTTATTGTTAATATTATTTTCTAATTAAATATTTATAACATGGCAGTGAACGTTCAATATATTTGTGTTAAATTGTTTTATTATTTACTAAATAAAATATACGTATTTAATATTTGTTTAATGTATGTTTTTCAAATATAAAACTAATAACTGATTCCTGATATATTAGCAAATGAATAATATATATATAATCCTGCTTTTAATACAAATCGTTCTCATCCATGTAAAATATCAATATTTTATTTCTCTATCGAACCATCCAGTCGTTTATTCGTTTTTACTTTTATACAGACTCTCTGCTGGATAGTAAATTTAGGAATCGGTTTATCAATCGAATTATCACGCCTTTCTCCCACAGGGATAGTCAGAGACAATGAAGCGCCACTTGCCACTTTCCTGTCACAACTTCCATCAGATACGTAATGATGAACATAGTGAATATAGGATTTTGTATTTATATAAACGCACTAATAGTTGTGCCTCGTAGTTCAATTATATTTATCATCCTATGCCACACTCACACTCTATTTATTAGTTGGTATTCGTTAACCAATTAATTATTAAATTAATTGCGTAGTATCCAGGCGACCACGTTAAGCCCGGGATGTGAAGCGATTTCTGCTGAGAACCTGGGGATCGAAACGATGGGCCCTTGGGTACTTAGCCGAGCGCCTGGCCAAGGAGTTGCCCAAGCGGCTGACGGAGAAATGTGGAGACAGGAAGGCTGGCAATTATTTCTGCCAACGTATTAGCCTTGCTATACAAAGGGGAAATGTTGCCAGTCTCCTTGGGACCATCTCTGATGCGACGTCATTGGATGATATTTTCTATTTATAGTTTAATTATTACTTTTAATGAAATTAGATATTGGTACATTAGATGATATTTATAAAGGGGCTCTATTCGTCGCAGGTATGGCATCTCATTATCGAAGAGGTCATTGGCCAAAGAGGTCTCTGCTTTGAAGCAATTCAACACAACATTAGCATTCATCGCTGAGAACAATCCCAACTACACGAATTACACTCCACCCGTGGTTCGGGAGTGCATTGACTACTTACTTCGGGGCAATAATCTCCAGCAGGAAGGCCTGTTCCGCCGGAACGCCAGCCATGCCACTGTAAAGAGACATCAAGCGCAGGCCAACGCCGGCAAACGTATGAATTTCGCCGCCCCTTTTGCTGCTGCGGGCGTGCTCAAGTCCTTCTTCAGTAGCCTCCAGGAGCCGCTACTCACTGCTGAACTGTACGACACCATAGTCAGATTTGGTGTTGAATTTGTAAATGGTGAGGATTATCCGGTAACCTGTATGTAAACAATGCTAATTAAGACACCTTATTTATTATATTAAATGGCTATACCTGTATTTACTTAATACACCGTAAATTCTTAATGGAGCACGATAGTTCGTCACGCGTAATGACCCAGGTTGGATTCCCGGTCGGAGCAAATATTTGTTTCACAGCTTTTATTTGTAATATTTATAATTAATTAGATTTATTTCTTAATAAAATTCAGGCGGTTATTTGCTCTGTGTCTGGTTGTGAAAAGTGTTAGGCAATGGTGAGTTAGTCGCGTTTTGTGATCAGCTTGTAAGTTGCTTGTAACATCAGGCGCGGTGTTATCAAATGTTGAGTCACAATAATACAATATAAATTAGTATACTCTTGAAAAGTTACATTTGTGGTTGCAAGGGGGTCTAATGTTTCCGTAATAGCAAAAACACCAAAAAAAAAAAAATTGCACGCTCTGACTTTAGCACACTAAGACCAAAAAATAACATTCCGATGGACTATAACAGGATGCGGTCGTGCAATTTTATATTATTTAAAAACTATTTTATAAGCATTTGTTTCTTAAATAGATAATAATAGTGGAATTGTCATTCAGTAATCATTTTAAAGTCCATCGATTAGTATTTTGTGATTTTAAGTGAAATGTGTTTCTTCACGTTACTCTTTTAAGACTATGTTGAAAAAGTTTTCATTAAAATATTTCACTGATTTACTAAAACCATCATCTTCATCCTCATGTAATAGATAAAGCACTAGTGTTTCAAAACTAGCCTGTATGGACTAAGTTTCCTTTGCCTTCATGGGAAAACTAAACTAAAACATTATAGGAACCACCTAAAACTAGGAAGTACCTATAAAAATTTAGTTAATGTGCCAAGAGAATCGACAATAACATTAGGAGTAAAGTTAGAGTAAAATGTGAAGAAGCATACAATATATATATATATATATACCTTAATATATTGTATGCCTTTTAAATAATTTTGTAATAGGGCACCTTCATTCATCTTCTACAGCATAAGTAATGAAGCATTCTTCTATTTTATGTTTTAGTGGAAGAAACCACTGTTTGCTCAAAAGCAGCCATATTGATAATTTTGGGCAACCTCCCTCACCGCAACTATATGTTGCTCAACATACTCATAGAATTCATCGAGGCGGTAATGTGTATTCAATATTATATTTCATTATTAAACACGGACCTAATAACTGATTTAATTGTCCCTCTGCTGGGAAAAGGGCTCTTTTTTTCACAGCCACGACATGTTTTGGGCATATCGCATGTCTTCTGCAATGTGGAGTTCACTCATTAGTGGACTTTGCACATAATGCCGCAGAGATCACCTGACCAGTGCCAATTTTATTTTTCACATCAGGCAGGCGGCTTTTTCGACTACGTGGCAATTTTAGCTTTGGAGCTTTTAGCTTTGATGGTAAGCAAGGGGAGGTTCAAAAGTGCCAACGGCTGAAGAAACAACTGAGTCAGTTCACAGTTGCGCCATACTTTAACGTTCCTAGTAGATCTTCATGGTGTTTGGGCGCAGTAGAGGACATTCATTTTAGCAAAGATATTAAAATACATCTTTCTTATAGGTGATTGCAGAAGCTGATAAGAACCGGACCTGCTACGAGAGCCTGACTAAAGTGTTTGCGCCCAGCCTAGTGTGGAAGAGCAACATGGAGAACGGGCTTAATGATATTAAATTTATATTGGTATTTGTCGAATTTATATTCCGCAACCGCAAGGCTGTATTCGTCCTCCATCATTAAATACAACTTTTCTTTAATTTGTTTCTGCCTTGCAGCTTCTATGTAGTCCCTTGACTTAAATTCCATTATTCTATATTAATGAAAAAGACAAGACAACAAAACGGTCTCCGCCCCACAGACGAGTAGTGTCGTGCTCGCAAAGCGATGCGACCGCGGGGCGTCAGAGGAGCAGCGCAGTGAGCCCGCCGCGACGAACAGCCTCGCGAGTGACAAATTTGTTTCTGCTGCTCCTCCTCCGCCACCGATTCGCCATCGCTCGTCGCTCCGCGCCGCCCCCATTCGTTTCGTGGCCGCTCTAAACAGTGACCATAGTAAAATTGTTACAGAGCCACCGATTCCCTCGCTGTTTTCGTGTTCGCAGCCTTAGAAACTTAGAACTGTTAGTAAAATAAGTTAATATTTATCGGATAACTTCATGAATCAAAGTGAGTAGTGAGAATACAAAGATTATTTAAGTTTATTTAATTACAAATATATACGTACCTGTTTTTATTATTTAAGCTTATGTAGGCACTGTTTCATATTATATTGTTCATAGTTGCATTGTTATTCGAATGAACCTCTCTCACTTAATAGTGTTAAAATACAACATCCTATTGTAATGAATAATTAAGTATGAAATCAATGTAATTACCTGATTTTACCTTGAATGGAATTAAAATTTATTCCTTTTAATTATTACAAAGCTATTGGCATGACAGTTATTTCACACAAAGAGAATTTGTTATTTGCTCAGATTCATATGTCCCCTTTTATCATACTTTTGGTGATAACTTCGATTCAGAAGAAGTACATTGAATTTCATTCTTGATAGCATCAGGTACATTGCTTTTATACTTGCTGCATGCGTATTCGTTACAATACACTCGTTATCATGGTGTACACATAATGAGGGTCTGTTGAAAATTTGTCTGAAAACTTTTGTCACATTTCTAGAATTACGGAAATCTGTGCCAATTAGAATGTAGTTGTAATACGCTTATGTTAAATGGAAATAAACGAGATATAAATAAAACATCTTTCATTTTGAATGATTACTTTTATTATATAACTTAGGATAATATTAAACAACAAAAGTGTGGTAACAAAAATAGGTAGGTAGGTACAACTGTACATTAGGATGAAAAAAAATATTAGCTAATATTTGTTCGCATTTTGCAGAATATGACTGTGCATTTGAATAATAATTTATTGATTAATAACCTGACTTTTTGTAATATATACTAACAAGATGCGAACGAATCAAAATAGGAGGAAGACAAATCCAAGTCTAACATTTACGTACGCACATTTACGCAAACAACTAACGTATTTCCTTGCCTTAGTGTGACGTCGGTGTGGGCAGTCGTATAGAACAGACCATCTATGTGTGCGTGAAATGTATGCACTATCTTTAGCTTGTTTTATATCAAGCTAAAGATAGTGTCATTATAGCTATCATTTGGTCGTTTTATATCGACAAATGTGTTTAATTTTTCATGCTCGTAAATTGGTATTATTTGCACGTCCATTTTTTTAATTGAACGGGGTAACAAACTGGCGTGACGTGTGAACGCTTCTTGCTACTTGTAACCTGACTGATTTCCCAACTTGCTACTGAACCTACTAATTGAAGTGCAAATCGGGCTTAACGTCAATTCGCTGCATGAAGTTATGAGGGTCATTTGACGACTGAGAACAAATGAAGGCCCAATATTAATTGATGCCTTCATTTGATGACGTCACTTTTTTTGTATATTTATCGTAAATATATGTTCGAAGTAAATTCATTGTTAATATAAAACACCGATTTCCTTTCATATTCAGATCAATTTATTTATAATAATTATTACAACTTACATTTATAATCAAAACAAATAAAAATAAAGAACAAAAATAACGTTTTATTTATAGATTCAAAAGTATATTATACAATGATTTACATTATTCTGATGAAAACCTCATTTTCCACAATTGAGGTATATTTCGCTTGTGACACTGATTAACCATTAAACTGGTATAGTCACTTGTTAAATTTATATATTTACATAATATCGTAATGGCTAACAACAGGGAACAGTTGTTAATATTCTTATAGACTATTGAATTGTGTCTTTATACGAGTTGACTAATGTACAAGTGGAGCTGCGAGAGCACCTAAGAATCATTTATTACAGATAAATGATTCAGTTGCTATAGTTGCCTTCACTATTCCGGCCAGAGCATTCCACTTGCTGATTGTTCGACAAAGAGAGAAACAATTAGTTTCACTGCTGAATCGGTCAATAGAAAGCGGATCCAGGATGTAAGCGTTGGAAACAGGCGATGCTCAGGCGCGAGAAACCGCCACACTCGACATCTGACCTCGACCTGTTCGATGATAAGCAAGAGGAGATCCATAAGTGCCGACGACTGAAAAAACTGAGTCAGTTCACGGTTGCCTCAGGGTATTGCGCGCGGAGATCAATCATTAATGGCTGAAATTATTTGTGATGAAGTATGTGTAACACTGAGTTAATGTAAAGAAAAAAACAAACTGGGCATACTATCGTAATATTATTTATAACACAACCAGTATAACAATTATTTATGAGATAAAATATTTTTGCAGCCTTCTATTGCGATCTGTTTATAAATATTAATTGAACCCAATGTAAAATAAACGCGATAGTAAGCCGCAAATAGATTTTACTTCATAAACAATGGTCGCGCAAAACCTTAGAAAATATTATAACAATTATTTAACAACAAAATTAATAAATATAAAGGCGTATTATAAGTTGTGAACCAACGAATTGTTATGTTAGTGTGTGTTATATGGAACAATATACTTTATTGTCTTGGGCCAACAAGTTTATAAGATATATATATATATTTTAATATTTTGAATTACTGTTTCATACATATAAACAACATATTTATTTGTTGTTTATAATAATAATAAAACATTTTAAGTACACAAAGTAACAAATCAGGGTAATGATATTGTACATTTATACTGATGGAAAAAATTAAAGGTCCAAAAAAGTGGGCAACCTGTATTTCAGTAAAATATGACCATTGCGAGGACTAGTTTTAATTTAAATACAGCCTGTCAAAAATCACTAAAATACATCGATATTTTATTTTGGACCTTTATTCATTGCCCTTTTTTTTTGACTCGACTTATGGCAGCACCCCACTTGATGTTAAGCCAAAGTGTGGTCCATGAATAAATGTCACTGCTAATACAATTCAATAACTGTGAGTAGCAATCACATCCACTATGCCGGCCTAGATGGAACCGGCAATTTACAGCTGATCCCGAAACGTGACCACAACACTTCACGGTCTGTATAGTTGTAATTATTGTATAAGGGACGTATATTAAACGTATATATGTAAGATACGTTTAGTCTATTGAATACCACCAAAATTTCATTGGTTCACTCCTTACAGGTCACCTGTATAATAATTAAAAAAGTAAAATCAATGATTAGAAAAAAATAACAAAAACACACAATTTTATTAGTAAGATAAATCAATTTGAAGGTTAAATATGTAGTGCTTATAAAAAAACAACATGTATACATTTCGTACAAAAATATTATCATACACATTTTTAAATGTTAATGATAATTAAATAAAATACTTAATAAGTACGAATCTGATCTGCAACGCCTCAATGCCCACACGACGCAGACACAACTCTCTCGCATTCTCACATCTACGATTCCCTTTATAGGTGCTGCATAGTGACGGACATTGCGGAACACTGATTTTTTTAAGAATTACACAAAATGCAAGCTAAAGACGACCGTAATGTAGTGGTAGATAAATGGTCACGCAACCCAAGAGCTCCTGGTTTCCAACCACTTGCCGGTACCAATGTATCTTAGTTATTTTTTGTATAGTAAATCACAATAACAATGCATAGAGAATGATATATTGTGAAAGAATCATGTGGGAACAGGGGGTTAACAGTTGAGTAAGTGTTAACAAAATTTATCAACAACTAGCAATTCAGACTATTACTGTGCGTAACAGATACCACAGCCATTACATTCGTGCGAACTTAATCTGAATCATACATCATTATGTGAAAGCGGCATAAGTTGTTAATTTCGCACGTTTGTAATAGTATGATTGGTATTAGTGTCAAATATAAAATTGCCTATAGGGCAAATGCCTAATTATACACTTGTCTACGCGTAAAAATTGGCGTTACTCATTATTGGTCTTATTGTTTACTAATCTAATACAAATTTGACTAAACGTGATTTATACAATTTCCTACTTAACTAGCTATGTATATTTAGAACCTTATAAAAATAATATCGTCCATTTTATGACAATTACGCGAACCAAGTGTTATAGTTTATTGACTAATCATTAATGATACGTGGCCGAACTGACAATGGAATATTCTTAAGTAAAATCATGGACCTAAGAAATACATAGTCTGGCTATAAATACTGTTACAATAAAAAATAAACATAATATTACATTTTAGTTTGGAATCTGTCATTTTTATATGATTGTTCATTGCGTTTTCTCAATTTAGCGCCAATACATTGTTAAGTATTTTGTGATATTAAAAAGAAGTGGGGTGATAAAGAGAACCGAATCGCTGTGATTGCATTACACAAAGTAGGTATGGAGTCAAATACAATTTTAAAACTCTCCATCCGCTTGGTATTAGTCAAATGTTTGTGTACCGGGCTATTGATAGGTATAATGAAACCTCCTCTGATTGTGACAAAAAATGATCTGGCCGGAGTTATATAAGCGGAGTCGTGCGTAGCTTGACGAAGGACTTTAGTTAAATAATAACACGAAGTTTAGGTCGATACTGATTTAATTCACATTGACAATGGTTTATATATTGGTGTCGAACAGTTACAAAAAACATGGAAGATTCTAGCGTTAATAGATTATTCTAAAATTGACTATTTTTAGTGAAACATAATTTATTATTTCCAAAAGGGTCCGGAGATTGAGGGCAAAGTTCACATTCTATTTCTAGCGATGGTATACTTTTGTATGTCTGTTACGCTGACATAACTCCGGATGAGTTTTCTTTTACAATTAAACATCATACATAATGACCGTATGATGCTTATAGCTCTAAGGAAGTTTCCCAATTAGTCAACAGAGTACAACGTGGGCATTATCCGACTTCAGTGATGGTTTGGTGGGGTGCTAATATGAAGGAGTGATTGAGACATTTGTAAAAAAAGTATCAAATCATCGGCACAAGTGTATCAAGATACCTACCATTCTTGAGCCCCTTAACAACACCATGTTCAATTTCCTTTCAGCAAGACTCAGCGCCGGGCCATAAAGCTCGATCCACCCAATGTTGGTTAGACACCAACGTTCCGGACTTCACCTGAGCTGAAGACTGGCCGTCCTCTAGTCCCGATCTTAATCGGCTGGATTATGATTTATGTTTAGAGTATCGCTTGCTCTAAACACCATGATAATTTGGAGTCCCTGAGACAATCCATACGATTGGCAGAACTAATTTCCCATGGAATATTTTAAATGGTTTTTTATTATTGTATTAAACTAACACACTGTAATAGTAATAAATGTTACGTGCAATGGAAAAATGTTTCTTTCTTTGTAACAATATTAATGGCAAGACTAAGAAATATAAATGTGACTGAATATATATTGTAAAAAAATCGTATTATTGATTTTGGCAGTGAAATATTATACTAATCCTTGGCCCCAGGTAATGCCTTGACACATTAGCCCAATGATAAATTATTATAATAATCAAAAAAATACTTTCATTTGGTATTTTCTCATTACGTGTTATATAGCCAAAAAAACTACAATGGTAAAGGATAGATTCATAGTTTTTATATTCATTTAAATTAAAGTAATATTGTATTTTGATAATGTCTTTGTCAATAAATGCTTTATTCCAAAATTATTTTTCAAGTTTGTTCAAAACAATGCACTTTTTAAAAACAAGTCGAATTTTTGAATACATGTAACGAGGGTATAACTTCACACGATGAGATCAAGGCCATAGACTAGGTTTGTTGAATGCCAGAGTCGTGTCGGGAAATATGTCCTAAACCGCCAACAAATAAATTAAACTTATTATTGCTGATCTGTGTATTGTTATTTATTACTATTTAACTACAAATATATTAGCTAGCGAACATATTGAATGTCGTAAAAACATTTCAATACAATAAAAATATACAATTTAAATTACCGAATATCACTGATAAAATTATATTACCATCAAATTCAGTTATAACATATTGTGTTGCATGCTTTTTGTAACACATTGTAAATTACATTATTACATTATATTATATTACCATTGTCTGTTCATAACGTGAGGTAGACAAGACACTGATATAATTTACACTTATAGATATCGCTCAAAGATTCAGTCAATAACAAAATTCACATAAATAAATATAAACGCCAAGTGCTCGTTTGCTACTCTGTACTCGGCGTATTTGGTATATTTGTTTAATACCTATTACCCGGCCAAATAACTCGGTTCAAGTCACAAATACTCCAATAATTTTCTTTAAATACGTATTTTCTTCGAATATTTGTAATATTTTAGCAGGTTTTAGTTCGTAGTGCGTTGCGAATTTATGCATTTCAGTTACTTTATTACTGCTGTTAACACAAAGGTTACCAGTAAACGTATTCATGGTCGATCCTAACCTCAGGAGTCATTTTATTTTATGTAAATATCTCGGGAATGCTATCTTATTTTGGGTTGAATTGTTAGTTTTTTTTTTGAGAAAGTATTTAGACGTATTATAGGTTAAATTGAAGGTAATATTATTATTAATCAAAAATGTTAAGGTCAGTACATTTCTCCATAGTTGATTGGGCATTCTCCTTTATGAAATAATATATGTTTTTGCCCCTTAATGGCGCGTTTATTTCTCTTGGAGGCTAAGGTGGAGCAATGGGAGGCCAACTTCTTTTGTGGACGTTTCCAAAAATACCTCTCATATTTCAATAATTTCATTTCTTATGGTTCAAGACCACGAATATATACAAGGCGTGTAAAAGCTTTTGAACGGACTTTTGTTTCTGTTTAAGTTATCATAATTAACGGCACATTCGTGAGTACCTGCCAGCTGATGCAACAATATATAACAATTCTGTATATACATAAGGCTTTGAAATAGAAATTATATGTATCAATAATATAGTTTTAACACTTTTTTGCGAATCAAAGCAATTCTTATTTATTATTCACTCTGTAAAAATTCTAAACTTTACTTTTTTGGTAAGTGTCATAAACAAATCATAAATTAAAAATTGGTTCAATATTTTAAATATTATTATTGGATCATTCGAGATAAAGCATTAATTTCGCAAAAAGGCATTTTACAAAACACAATTAACTAATTTAAGATAATTATTAATAACACGCGAACTAACAATTGTAATACCAAATTGTCATAATTATTATCAACAATTTGCATATACGCAAAATCACCTTCACAACAATTTAATGGAGCTTTATAACTCATAGTGCAATGTCACAGTGTATTAATTACTTTTTTATAAGACTGATTTTAAATAATATAGATTCTTGCTCACTAATATCACATATTGGGCCGGACGATTTGGGCATATGCAGCGAAGGAAACAAACTTTCATAACCATTAAGAGGGAATGCCTCAAGTTATGTCCGATGTGCGAGAATTGCAACAAGTTCATCTACGCCGAACGAATTAATTACAACTAAACATTGTTTGTTATTATTGTTGCGTTGGTCGATATATTTAATAAAGAGATGACTAATCATGAAAAGGTTCTTAAAGCGAAACATAGTTATGAAAAGAATTGGTTTTCATTGTTGATAACTTGTTATGTTTTCTACGCGCGGCATATGTCGGACAACTCTATGAGTTAACATATATTTGATATACTAGTTATAATTAACATTCTTTAATGGATATGTTAAACTTAGGAAAGCATAGTAAACTAACAAAAATCTATATATTTCACCTAACTTATGGGCTTACTAGTAAAATATATGTATACTCGGTGTGTATCGCACTATTCAGTCAATATTAGTTCGTTATTCATTAAAGCTACAACTTATATTGTTTGATATATTAAAAAGTTCAATGTCATAATTTCGCGTGTTTGTTGTGAATGTGATTTTGCGTCCGATGCTAATCTCACTGATGTTGATTCTCCACAATGAACATTATAGATTGGTGGTCAGGTCCCATTGGCGGTTCAGTGCGCAGACACTCAACTTGATGACCAGCCCAATCTTTCTTCTGGCAGTATGTAGAACAATACGGTGTACGACGACATAGTGAACATTCGGCTGAGGCCTCTCGGTTACAGTTTGCGCACTATATTAAAATATACAATTTATATTTGGCGGTAATATATGTCTGACTTATTTTACAACGCAATCGATACACGCCCACTGCGTTCGTATAATAATAATGAATGTTAGTTTAGTGTTGTGCGCCAATAGGAATTGTATCGAATGCATTCTGGAACATCGTCCTCACTATCTGACATTTATTTTCGCTTATGATTCAAGTCACCTATGAACCAAGCTTATGCGTGTACAGTGTGAGGCACGCCACATACTGTTACAACTTAACAAGTACCATGAAATTATCAAAACAAACTACTACTTTATTTATTTAACTTAGATTATTTTTATTAAAGTCTTTTATCAATATCGGAAATATCCTGAAAAGTCACTAACCTTCTTTGTATCCATTTCATCAATATTATGCATAGAGACATGTTCGGCCTTGGTGGAGGTTAGTAGACCGGCCGGATGTTCCGGTTCGTACTGGGGTAGTTCCGGTCGGCCTGTGCTCAATATTCGTATATCGTCTACGCATTGTTTGAGTTCCATGCCGAGCCGCACCAGGCTCTGTCCGACGTCGTCGAGCCTCTTCACCACGCTCGCCATATCAGCTATAACCGGCGGTCCTGCAACAATGTCATACATACTACGTTATTACTGTAATCGTTAAATTCGCACCTTATCACTCAATTTTTATTTGTTTAAGACACACCTTGGAGGGTATTTTCCGACCAAATCGGAAACATTTTCAAGAAATTTGGGTTGCCTAGTGCCCATAACCGTAGAGCCTGTATGAAGAGGATTGTGGATGCGAGAAAAGCGAGGGAGTTGTGTCAGGATCGTGGCAAGTGCCTCTGCCGGTGGGAAAAACGTGTGACAATTAGATTGATTTCATTATTATACTATTATTATTTATTTACCATTTACAAAGCGGTTTACGATATATGACGTATTAAAAATATACTTAATAGATCTCGTTCAAACCAATTTTCGGTGGAAGTTTGCATGGTAATGCACTTCATATATTTTTTAGGTTTTATCATTATATTTTATCATTCTCTTATTTTAGAAGTTTCATGGGGGGGGGGGGGACACTTTTTACCACTTTGGAAGTGTCTCTCGCGCAAAATATTCAGTTTAGAAAAAATATATATTAGAAACTACAATATCATCCATAGAACTACCTATTGAAGACCTATCCATAGATAACCCACAGGTAGACTGAGACTCAAAAATTTTTTGCGTCTCAGTTCTAAGTATGGGGAACCCCCAAAAGTTATTGTTTTTTTTTCTATTTTTGTATAAAAATCTTAATGCCTTTCAAAGAATACATCTATTTACCAAGTTTCAACAGTATAGTTTTTATAGTTTCGGAAAAAAGTGGCTGTGACATACGGACGGACAGATAGACATGACGAATCTATAAAAGTTCCGTTTTTTCCTACGGAACCTTAAAAAGGAAATTTATAATCCACATTTTTTTTCCATACAAGCTTTACGATTATGGGCACTAAGCAAACCAGCTTTTTTTAGGATGTCTTCGATTTGGTCGGAAATAGCCCTCCTAGGTCTGCCTCATTTAACGCATCCACCAGATTTGTAGATTGACGAAAGGCCGCTCGGACGTATCGGTGATTGGTAACGCAAAATTAAATAAAGACCAACAACACGACGAATCTATAATGGTTCCGTTTTTTACTACGGAACCCTAAAAAACAATTTGTACTTGTGACAACCCAAGAACACATCATTCGACCAAAGTAAAAAATAAAATATATTGTTTGCTTATATAAATTTATAACATAATCAACCTAATTACTTTACATATAAGTCACAAATTACCTCAACATGTGCTTAGTAACCTAACACTTTTTATCTAAGAATATTTCTGGGTATGTAGAAAGAAATCATGGCGTTGCATTATTCATTTTATTGTCTCGACATCGGACTTAGACTCGCCTGATGGTAAACAGCGCTGACGATTGAAAAAATCGTCTCAGTTCACGGTTGCCGTTACTACGCCGGCCAAAGAAATTAAATAATTTCTATTCCTTAGTTAGAATATATGTTATTTTAGATTTACAAACATGATAATAATCAGTTTATTATTTATTGTAAAAAATGACAATAAAATGTTAAATATATACTAAATTTTAAATAATGTTTAATAATTCATCTATTGCGAAATTTGATTGTTGATTTCTACTCTATTCTTTGTTCTATGGTTGTTGCGGTGTGACGTTGGAGCGACGTTAGGCGACCTATAACAGCGGCACGCTATCATGGCCGTTTTGACGTTTAAAGCCCGGGTCAGACCAGACGCGTAGCGTGAGGTGTGCGTGTTCGCAACCTTTGCGTGTGCGTGCCAGCACTGACACACCAGATTGCTGTCACGCAGAGAATCGATGCGTGTACACGTTCGGTGCAAGCTACTTTGACAGAAGCCATATTGCGAGCTTTTAGAATATTTGTCACATATTTTAACACTTAAATTCTTTAAATTTTTAAACCCTTCATGGGCGGGCGAGTCGGACCCGCCCATGGTGGGTTCCGTAGCAGCAAGTAATACAATATAAAAGTTCTTGTAGTTCGTTGATCGATTTTTATAGTTAAGTTGATTGAATTAAAGGTAAATTGCGGTTTACGATTTATGACGTTATAAAAAAAACTACTTACTAGATCTTGTTCAAACAAATTTTCGGTGGAAGTTTGCATGGTAATGTACAACATTCATATTTTTAGTTTTATCATTCTCTTATTTTAGAAGTTACAGGGGGACTAACTTTTTACCACTTTGGAAGTGTCTCAGTTTCTATTCAGTTTAGATAAAAATGATATTAGAAACCTTAATATCATTTTTGAAGACCTATCTATAGATATCACACACGTATGGGTTTGAAGAAAAAAAAATTGAGTTTCAGTTCTAAGTATGGGGAACCCCCAAAATTTATTGTTTATTTTATTTTTGAGTGACAATCTTAATGCGGTTCTCAGAATACATCTATTTACCAAGTTTCAACAGTATAGTTCTTATAGTTTCAGAAAAAAGTGGCTGTGACATACGGACGGACAGACAGACAGACATGACGAATCTATAAGGGTTCCGTTTTTTACTACAGAACCCTAAAAATCACTCAAAAATACTTAACTTAATGAAAATTGTAAAAATATACAACGGAGCTGCGCAGCACCGACTGATGTGTAAGCGTTGGAGCTCGGTCTGACACCCAACGGGGAATACAACATTATCGCAGCTCACCGGCGACCGTATCAAGAAATTCCGTAACGAAAATAAAACCTAACACACCCCACTCCGCCTACCATGTAGCTCGGCCGAGCGTTCGCTTAAAGTGTAGTGTTGTAACATCGAAATCGATTAATCGATTGTGTTTCTTTCGATTGTCGATGTTTTTAAATTGATTGTAAGGGTTTCGATCAATCGACAAAATCTTTTTTTTTTCAAAACGATTTTTTCGACAACTATTTTATAACAAATTGGTCTTATAAAGTTTCTTTAAAAATTATTAAGGAAAAATTAAAAATACTTCATTTATTTAATAAAAGAAAAAAAGTTTTCTTATCGTACACCACGCCCAAAAAGTGTAACTTGAATTAATTCAAAGAAAAAAATACTTCATAAATAAATAAATAATTATAATTGCATAAGTTGATAAAAATTGCTATGCAATAGCTTAACCGCGGCAGTCGTCGAGTGCCGCATTTTTTTATATTAAGACGCGATATGTCAGTAATGGTTGACTAAGTCGCGACTGCCGACAGGTCGCCGGACAAAGATGTGTGTTATACCTATACTATTACCTTAATTTTATCGCTTAAACATACCACTATACCATACTCGTATTATATACTACACCACATTATTGTTATATAGATAAATTTATAAAGATTATAGATTAAAATGTCACCAACTTCCAGAACCACAAAAAGTCACCACACTAAAAAGCGAAAAAAGTTAATGGTAATGTAATTAATTAGGGACAAATTTTCACAAAAAATTATTTTTAAATTTAACAAAAATTATCCATTGTCTTTCTGATTCTCATCTATTTCGATTCGTTGTAATAAGAGGCACAGCCAGTTTAGACTAGGTCGGTAAAGTGGATGGTTTTATTTCACTGTGGTAGTAGTCGCTTCCAATCGCGTTCTAGCTTAACATCAGGTGGGGTGCTGACATATGTAAGACAACATTTATCATTGTACAGTTGTAGTATGTTTTGCGACCGAATAAATAACTATTGAAAACAACATTAAAAAATATGTACATCCACTTTGTTAATAAACATAGCTCAGCGTTGGTACACTAAAAACATTTTGCAATTTCGTGTGCGATTCTGTGTTTTAGCAATTTCGCTTTATTTACTACTTCTACGTTTTACCCGCCATCTTCGCTCGCTAATATTGTTAACCAGATTAAATCAAAAACATGCACTTCTGAATACCATTTGTCTGATAAATCAATACCATGCCGCGCTGTAATAGTTGCTTAGCGTCATCTATAGAATTGTTAATTAATTATAATACTTAGTAATTATAGTACTAAACTTAAAAAGTACTTTAGCATAAGTACGTGTGCGTGTGTCTGTGCGTGTGCGTGCGCGTGTGTTATACATGACGTACATAATATATTGCTCAGCACAATATGATAATACGCAGGACAGGCTCTTAAAGGATTATTGAAGTCAGAAAATGGTTTAAGGTAATGAAATCTATTAATAAGTCACAAAATGCGAGAATCGCACAGTTACAACGGAGGAAAGGTAATTTCCCTTTGGGCATACACAGGCAAGTAACTCTTGAACGACGCGGTTGAACATTTAGGGATGCATATTCTTTAAATAAACACAGTCTAGCCCAGTGTTTCCCAACGTGGGGCCCACGCCCTACAGGGAGGCAATTTGATAGTTAAGGGGGGGCAATTTAAAATTGGACTCGACACGACTTTAACCCTTTTCGCTTTGGGTTATTTAAATGCAATGCTAGATGATATCAGTGAAAAAAAAAAGGCAAATTCTTAAAAAAATCCTTTGATCATTTATATTTCTTAAGGGAACAAAACAATTATAAATGATGTATGGGGGTGTGATAATTTTAGAAATGTTAAGTCCACCTTGCCCTAAAAAATATTGGGAAACACTGGTCTTTTATTTTGTTTTATTTAATAATTAAATTAAATAAAACAAATATTTGATAATAAAAAAAGGAGGCGGATATTTGCTCCGGATCTGGTTATCTAAGAGTGGTAGGCAATTCTGCCGACCCGGGATAGTACCACGTATACGGACTGTGAAGTGACTTAGCCTGGGATCAGTTTGTAAGTTGCAGGCTCGGCATAGTGGATGTGACTGCTACTTAAAATTATTTAATGAAATAGCATTTACCTCTATTCATGGACCACAGTCCAGCTAACATAGAGGTGTTGCTATATGTCGAGCTACAACCAAAAAAGTATCCTACTTTTGGTCTTTATTTCATGGCATTAAGACAGTCTTTTGTATGTTTGTTGGCAATTTATAAATAGAAATCTATATTCTTGTCTTAGCAACAACGAGGCCAACGAGGTCGTCTGTTAATTAAAATACAGAGCATATTTTTATAATGGCTGCTTAATGAACATTAATTTAATATGAGAATTTATCATAATTATGTTGTACCGTAGTGAACGCGTAAACATAACCGACCTACGGCAATTGGGTCACACTTGCACAAACAGGAGCAAGCATTTTTACCATACAATAATAACGCATACATGAATAAAGCGGGATCTAATCTAAAGTAATCTAGTTATTACTTTGATGTTATACTTTAGAGAGCAATATTAAATAGGTCAACAACAGTATAACGTCAAAGCATAACTAGTACATAGTACTTGTACCACTAAGTAAGTGAAACGCATAAGTTTTTATCGCGTTGCGACAATTTTTTTTATAAAAAATAGATTTTTTTAATCTTTAATACTAAGATGGCAAGTGGCGCTCCATTGTCTCTGCCTATCTCTGTGGGGAAAAGGCAGAGACAATTTGATTGTAAGATGATAATATATACTTAGATTTTATTGTGAAGCGACATCTAACCTCGTCTAGGCAGATGATTGAGAAGATACTTAGCAAAACGACAGTCAAGGGCCGTTGAGAGAGGTAGTCCTAAGGGGCTAAAGACCACATCGATGTGATTGACACATCGACGTTGGATTGAAATTGTTTGTTTGGATTGAGGTTGTCCGAGGTATCAAGGGAGATGTTATGAAGAGTAAAGAGAATTTTTACGTCAAGAACGTGCACACCTTGTCGCCCCAGCGAGTAATGCTATCAAGAACCCGGTCCAGCTTCGCTATGACACTCTCTTTACTCATCTATTCGCTCGTCTATATAAACTAGTGTAAGTATTACTCTTGTTAATAGTTTGACAAAGTAACTTAGAAGCGCCGAACCGCTTTAGTTGACTGGTGTTATTTTATTATTCAAATTTCTATACTAAAGTGCTTGTATCATAGAAACAGGACAACCATAGTACATATATGAAAATTACATTGGTACCGGCATGTATCTTATAGTCGTGCTCTCGGCTTGCATTGCACTGCCACTACACCACGGTCGCCATATTTGTAGCGCATTCGAATAGTTATCTTAAAACAACTTTGCAGTATCCATATTGCACGGTATGATTAAGTTATCGTTGGAATAAATTGGCGTGATAAAACGCTATCAGCCGTACGCAACGAGTGTTTAACTTAGTTAAAGTTGGGATAGGTTGGATGAGCATGGCACCGGATGCTATCTATTGCATACAAAGGAATACTTTGGAAACTTTGCGTATTAAAATTTAATTTCATATAACAACTTGTTATTTATTATATAAATAGTATTATTTTCTTTTTATATTGACTCGATACTCTCGATGGTAAGTCAATGTGCTCCAAAAACTACTTAGTTTGCGGTTTCCGTCACTATGCCGGCGAAAAAATAAACCTATAATATAATTGTTACCGGCTTTTGGTAACCTTTTATTAAACAACTAAATTATCACGGACTAATTTCCACGGGGATAGTCAATGCCAATGGAATGACACTTTCCACAATTTCTCGCTTCTCTTACTTTTATGTTATATTTTTGACATCTTAGTTAACTATTTAAATATATATAAAACGATGCATTTTATTATTAAATTAATACAAGCGTATATCAGAGTTTTTACACTTTAAAAACATAGTTTAAAAAATATGTATTTTAAAAACTGGCATAATAAAAATAGGTTTTACTATAGGGGTAATATGAAATATTCAACATCGGATTTGCTGAATACTTTGTAATAATGTTTGAGCGTTTAATAGGTCACGTATGTGAACTATGTAAAATGAAATCGAATACAAGCTCGTATAAACAATTTTAATAAATTGTAGCACCAATGCTTTACCTGCATGTAATTTATACTGCATATATATTAATAAGTATTTATTAAAAAGGAATACCATACCTCCCGAGTCCGGATGAATGTCATTCTTTCCCAGTATCTGGTAATCGGTTCCATTGTTTTCCATCCCAACGGCAATTGTGTGCCATGTCTCCCCCGAGTGGCTGTTACTCGGTGGTTGCGTATTATCCAATTCACTCTCTTCGCTGTGAAGATCTTTCTTTATTTTGAGCATTGGCTTCTTGTCATCATTCTCATCTGGAGCTCTTCGCCGTCTCTTGTATGGCGTGAAGTAACGTACAGGACCCATCACTGTTTACAAAGAGAAAAGTCAAGTTTAATTTCAGTTGTTACACGTACTATTTGTTGTCTCTTATCAACATATATGTCACCGTTTGATTGTAAACTGTACCATACTGCTTACAATATAGCGTATTAATTAATAATAATAATAATAATAATAAAATCTTTATTTTCAAAAACATTTTATAACAAAATATAATATAAATTTTCGATGGTTTACAATCTATTCATGTTAAACCGTCAAATTACCATTAATTGGTGTCGGCGTTAGTCCGTTCTAAGTCCATGGAGTTAATCAATATAAACAATAATTACATTACATATGTTTAAAAAAATGGCCGCGAACCTTGCATGGAATAAATTTCATTGAGATTCATATAAACCATTAGTGTGGTCAACAATTGCACACTTTAACGAGACAGGTAATACTTAATTCCTTGGCACCTTATATTGAAGGATTGGATAAAATAGGATTTTAACATCATCAATTACATGTCTTAATTTGCACGTTAACATTCTTGCTTCCTTCACATCCACAATCCTCTTTAAGATTACACTCGTAGTTGAATCTCTTGGGCACTCATGGTCTGTCATTAGGTACTTTAGGTACTCAATTTGATAACAACCCTGTTATCAATAAGGACCAAATAAAACATAATTTTATCTCCTATAGTTAGAAATGATAAATTGAGAGGAGCTGGGATTATTTTTAATATGGGATAATTTTATGATGTTGAAAAGGTTTACTGTTTGAAATAAAATGCCAATTCGTTGAAAAAAAAAAGCCTCTTTATTGCCTTCACAAATATAAAGACGAAATAATAATAATGACAATCAGGTTCGTTTTCCACACGTTTATAAAGTCTTAAGCCAAATTCTCTTTAAATATTTCCCAAATCGCAGATATGGAGTCCGATATAAACTGACTCGTAACATGTCCGCGCGCGGTTTTATGCCTCGCTATGCGGTCACTAGAAAATCATTATGCCACGGCTATTGTAGCATTGTTCTATGTATCGATTTCCAGAAGATTCTCCGTGCCTCCGCTACTCTCCGCGACAAACACACAGTTCTTTCAAACCTAGTATGAGAGCTCACAACAATATATAATAATAGGTAACATAAAGGAAAATAATATTTTCTTAGATTTTGCGCGAACAATGATTAATGAATTAAACAAATTGTATGCGGCTTACTATCGCGTTTATTTTGGTTAAATTTTACAATACTCTCCGTGACCACGATGGCTGCAAAGCTCTCGAAACGTCGGAATAATAAAATAAAATTGTAAAATCAAAACCTAATAAATAAAATAATACGATAAACGCGATAGTAAGCCGCATAAAATTTGTTTAATTCATAAATGAAAATATCTGGATCTCGAGAACAGTGCCATCCAACCTCATCAAAAAACCTTAATTATACCAAAAAGCTGTTTAGGAAGAACTATAAAACATACATATTTTTGTTACCTTAATATTTTCAAAATCTCAATTGTACTATTTACAAAGGTGGACTTAATGCCGTTAGACATCCTCTAATATACATTTATATAATAATAAAACATAATAAATATTCACTCAAATATATAATACATAATAATTTTACATAGTTTTCATTCGGACTCGACATCTCACCTCAACTTGCCTGACCATAAGCGAGAGCGACTGAAAAACAGATTCAACTTACGATTGCCTCAGTCGTCGTCACTATGCCGGCCAGAAAATATGAATAAATATAATAAATAGATACACAATAATAAATTACTGTTATGCTTAGATCTAAGATAGTTTTTCTTGTAATCAAGTCGGGAAGACTGTTCCAGTGAGAAGACTGCGAAGGATTCAGAGTATATTGACAAATTATTATCAATATTTTGAAAAGTGACGGAAAGAAAGAAAATCGTAAAAATTATATTAAATCTATATCAAACCTTGAAAATTGCAATCTTCATCTGCAGTAGTCTTCTCAACACCTTCCTTATGAGATCTGCCTGAGTTTATCGCGCGGGGGTCTGAAAGGTGAAAATACATCTTCAAATTACTAATAATTGTCTTAAGTAACATTACCTTTCTATCCATATATTTATAGTTTTGTTGGACAAATTGTAAATTTATTAAAAGAATGCCAAAATTGCAAAGGCAAGCGGATTTGTAAAAACTTACCACATGAATACATTATTAAATAATAAAAAAATTGAGTGCACCCAAAACACTGCTAAATAAACGCGATCGGTCAATCGGGAAAATATACATACAAATTACAAGTTTTTAAATTAAGATCACTTTTATTGCGTCTTTTTATCTTCATAACGAACGTACGCCGTATTGGTTATTTTCAATTAAATTTAGCAATATACAGGGTGTTACAAAATACCCCCTAATGCCGTAAGGGGGGTTCAATAGTCTCTTATAAAGAGTCCAATTATAGTTTTTGAGACCACAATGTGCATGTAAAACTTGCTGCCAAAAAAAATTAAAGAAATATTTTTAATAATGTGCCAACCCTGTCAGTAAAATCAAAGAGTAAATTACATAGAACAACATGTTTTTGTACATACGAGTTGGAAAATGAACAAATTTTAAAACTTTTTTTTATTGTGACTCGGCATTTGACAACACCCCGCTCGATGTTAAGCTGGAGTGTGGTCCATGGATGTCATAACTACGACAATTTAATAACTGTAAGTAGCAGTCACATCCAATATGCCGGCCTAGTTTTAACAAACAAACTAATCGCTGACCGTTCGTCCACGCCTGTCGTCGAACTAAGATGATTTGAATTTGACAGCATATTGTTTTTATTTTTAATTTCAAGCCATTCCATTTTGAAGCCAGTACTTTAAGCTCAGCGACCTGGGTAACGTTTCCCAACAGGTGGGTCTTAAAATGAACATGGACAAGACGAAAATCATGTCCAATGTCCATGTCGTGCCCATACCAGTAGTCGTTGGGAACGATACTCTCGAAGTTGTTGACCACTATAATTACCTTGGCCACATTGTCCAGTTAGGTAGGTCCAACTTCAGCAAAGAGGTCGCTCGAAGAATCCAACTCGGATGGGCGGCGTTCGGGAAATTGCGTCATATCTTCTCGTCAAACATTCCGCAGTGCCTGAAGACAAGGGTCTTCGACCAATGTGTGTTGCCAGTGATGACATATGGCACTGAGACGTGGCCCTTAAATGTTGGCCTATTGGAAAGACTCGTCAGAAAGAGTCGCTCAGCGGGCAATGGAGAGAGCTATGCTCGGTGTTTCTTTGCGCGATAGAATCCGGAACGAGGATATTCGCCAAAGAACCAAAGTTACCGACATAGCTCGTAGGATTCTCAAGCTGAAGTGGCAATGGGCTGGCCACATCGCTCGAAGAACAGATAACCGATGGGGAAGAAAGGTTCTAGAGTGGAGACCACGAACCGGAAGACGCAGCTTAGGTAGGCCTCCCACTAGGTGGACTGACGACATAGTGAAAGTCGCGGGAAACCGGTGGATGCAACTGACATCTTGTCGTTCGGAATGGCGTTCTAAGGGGGAGGCCTATGTTCAGCAGTGGACGCCTTCTGGCTGATGATGATGACTTTGAGCATATGGTTGAGATAGCAAACCTTTGTGAATAATAAAAATAAAAGGAAAAATGGTTAAAGTAAATGTATTATTATCCCTCTGTAATAATAATCTTTGCCATCTGACATGACAGATACTAGGGTTGGCAATATTTTTGGCTTAATATAATAATTTATTAGAATTTTTACGGCTTTTTCTGTAACAAGGCCTTCCTCTCTTTTTTCCATGGCTCACACGACATTTTGCGATCTTTCGTCTCGAACTATTGTAGGAGTCCATCTCGCCATCTCCCCTTGGGCCTGCCGCGGCGTCTTTTATAATCTGAAGTCCAATCAGTAATGGACTTTGCCCATATGCATTAGACATGCGATAGAGATGACCTGCCCACTCCCACTTCAGTTCGGCGGCTTTTACGGCTACATCGGCAATTTGTGTTTTAGAGCACAGTGTGGTGTTACGAATTTTATCTGCAAGTTTACGCTCCTTGGCTCTTTGAGAAACCCGTTGTGAGTTTTGATTTTTCGTGTGATATAATTTGAATTGAACCTAAACAAACACTAGTTATGTACTTGGAGCATACTATAGTTAATTAGTGGTGATGATAATATTAAGGATTCAGCAGTTTCAATTTTCATTTTAATAATTAATACTAAGGATTGAAGAAATAAGAACCAGTTTCGGTCGGACACTACTTTTTTATATAATATACATTTTATTATTGTTTGTGTCACTTATTTATAATGCAACAACGATTGTGTTCGCGCCAAAATAGGGGCGGTCTATAACGGACGTCAAATCGGTGGCCTTGATTCGCGGTTGTTCAGGGAATGTGGCGAACCCCTGAATTGTCTTTCGTTGCCCCCTTGAACGGCAGCCCATCGCATTTCTCTCCGGTCTCCGCGATAAGACGCGACGGTCAGTCCGACGACCGCCGTCAATCGGCGGTCACAGATTGAAAATCGCCTATTGTACAATGATTCCCATAGTACGGTGCAAATGAAGAGAACGGCTAAACTAAAGTTTCATATTATTAACAGAATACATTAAAAATAATTTTTAAAATATTAGTTAATTAAACACAAACAAACCATCAATGAAATCTGATAAACGGGCAATGCACAGGCTATACGCACGCGCCTGCAGCTAGTCAACCTTACGGGGATTAAACTCACAGCTGTGTGATACGCGGGCGTGCAACACTGACTCACGAGTAAACAGTACGTACATTGTTTAGTATGTCACTTTGATAATGCCGCCGAACTGCAGGTGTGCACTTCAAAACTCACGAAGACGCAAGTTTTTGCATCTAAACGGCCGCAAAGACAGCGATAGATAATTGCGCGTTTCTAAATCGCAAACTTTGGGGTTTCATTTATTAAATAATTAATTGATTGTTTACTAATTATTTATTAAAGCATTGATCCACTTCAAGCACATTTTAATCATTCCTCATTTATTTAATTTTTTAAAATTATTATCATTTTAATTTATGTGTTAATTTCAACTAAGGGTTTATATACGAGTTGCAGCCGCAGTGCCAGCGATTTACAATCGCAGAGCGCGTGTTAGTCGCGATCCATACGATTCTAATAGTTCGTCGCCGCGGCAGCAACAATCGCCAAATGGCTTCGTGAGTTCCTAGCCTTAGACAATTAAAAATAGTACAATATGTATTGTGATAATATTTAGTGGATTAATTCTTTATTGTGCAACATAATATAATGATTTAAAATATTTTAGAAGTATAAACACAGTTCTTTAATAGACCATGGTCTAGTGGTAGTGAAATGGTCACGCAAACTGAGACCTTCAAGCCAATGCCAATGTATTCATTATGTGCATTGGTCTTTCTCCAATCAATAACCATATTTTATTTATGTATTGATAAAACATAACTTATTCGTTTTGTCACAAAATGGATGAAAACAAGTGAAATTACTGTAGTTATGGGATTATTTAAAAATGTAAAAAAAACTAATTCAATAATAAGTTAAATTTTGGCAAAGTACATCAATTTTAAAATACCTTTAAAACACTTATTGAAATAACTTTTTAAAAGTTATATTCACATTTGAATTGCCACAAAATTTTAATTTCATGGACAAAAATGACATGACTGTTTGTAAAATATTGTATCTCACTCTATTATTTTATTTTACATTTCTATTTTAAGCTACCAAAGTGCTTGTATCATAGAAATAGGATAACCAAAGTACATAATATAACAAAGATACATTGGTACCGGCAAGTTGTTTTGAACCTGTGTGTGAAGAATTAACTATCACCTTGGTCTATTCTTGATGAACCTCTATTACTTTGTTGTTGCAATTAAGTATATATTTATATTATGAATATGTACCTGTCTGATCGTCACAGCAAGCCCCACAGGTGCAGCTGGTTGCATGTGGTAACAGCACACCCTCATCTATCAAAGCTTGAATACTCTTGCCACCAAATCTTATTGATCTCTTCCAATCTTTGCTAGAGCCACGTCCACAAAATGCTTCAAACTCACTTGGTGTGTACCATTTCATTCCATATTTGATACATTTCCCTCTACCACCTGAACCAAATCTATGTTTGTGTAGTTCTGCTGATGTGTTCTTACATCTTATGGGCAATATTGGACTGCTTGCTGTCTCTGCCCAGCTGCGTACACCTGACGATCGAGCTGACCGTGTTGATGAACTGTCATCAGGTGATGGCTGTGATGTGGAGTTGATAACAATTGCATTCTCAGCAACAGGGCCACCGGATATGAATCCGTTGTCAACACAAATCATTGGTTTGAAGTGTTGAAGGTGGTCAGATGATATCATATTGAATGCATTCCCAGTGATGACTGTGCCCACCGGCAGCGACACTGGGATGTTTATGACACTGTTCGCACTTTTGGTGGACTCACTGTCGTGCTCACTTAGCGTATCACCGTCGGACATCACCGGTATCACTATAGACTCAGAATTGTCTGACATGTCGCTTATCTCGGAATCCACGGTGGTGGACCGAGGGAACCCCGCGCGAATAACGAAACATTTACATCGCGGCACTAAGCAACACTCTCACAAATATCATTCATAAATCAACACATTGTTACCGATTTAAAATAACATTTTAGTGTAACAAAACAGTCTTCCGATAAACGCGGCGTACTCGCTTAAATTACTATCAATCACTTTACGATGCTAATAGCTGATATGTTATTCATTTTAGCTTATGTTTTTAATTTCATTATAATTAAATAACAACGAACAAAAAAGTTATAATGATGTTTTCTCGGAGTAAATAGTTCGCCAATTTCACTCAAAATGGCCAAAACCATTTCATTTTATACAACTTTGACGACCAACCCTAAAATAAATATATTATTTAAAGCAAATATTATTCAATACAGATTTTTTTTATTATTAAAATATTTTTTTATATTTTATTTTTTTATAATATAAAAAGTTTTTTTTTATTATTTAAAGTATCAAGTTTGCCGGTGTGAACGAAACGTATTTAAGCCGCGGCAATATCCACGGCCTATCGATTCTACATGAACGTCAAACTTACGCAATATAATTATTCGACTAAATTAGAGAGTCCGTAATTTATTATGTTACAGTAAGATAAAATACCTTTTTTTAATTTATCAAGTGTATACGACTAATCCTAAACATCAAACCGCGATCTAATAACGCGCGTGAAAAAATAATAATATTGTGAAAGTTGTTTATATTTGTTACTAATGGTGAATTATGAATGAAAATATGTGAATAATTTTGTTCTCTGTTTGCCAAATTATGTGAAGTTTTGTTTAGTGTTGTGTGTTACGATTGCAAATTGAACAGTATTGTAATTTTAATTAAATTATGGAAGAACTGAGAAAGCATAAGGCAATGCAAAATTCGAACCATATAGGAGTTGAGAGGCATCCACAGGTATAATTTGCTATTGACTTGAATTGTTGTGTGTTTTTATTAGGTATATACAACTTTATGGCGTCTTCGAAGTGCGCGAATTCGCGCAGTTATAGTCACGCAAGTAGGTGATAGAGCGTATGCTCTAATCTAATAAATAAAAATGCTTATGCTCTATCACCTACTTTGATGCCCGTTATATTATGTTTATTAATTGCGCATCCGATTGAGTTTAACTTCGGAGACGCCATTAAGTTTGAAATTAATTATAAAAATAGAATGAGAATTTCACTATTATAATTTATCGCCTTTTTAGTTATTTTGAGCATTTTATGTACCTATACAGAATTGTAATACACAATTTATGCACAAGACAATCACATTAAATTGTTATGCCTTTTTCCTACAGGGAACGGCAGAGACAATGAAGCGCCACTTGCCATGATCCTGACACAACTCACTCCTTCACATCCACAATTCTCTTCATGCAAGCTCTACGGTTATGGGCACTAGGCCACACAGCTTTTTAAAATGCATTCATCTACATATTCATACATGTATACATATTTGCTAAATTAACAAATTGTTCAACTTGTTCAACTCTTTTTCGCCACACTCTGTAATGTCATCCTCTCTCCCAACCTTTTACTTTGGTTTTCTTTACATTCACTTTCATGCCTTTTCTTGCTAATTCTTCAACATAGTGGTAACCATTTGTTGCAACTCATATTGCAATAATGCAAAAATATCTTGATCATCGGCATACAGGGGAAATTTTATTACAATTTCATTAATTCTATACCTAGACAATCGTCCATAAAAGATTGAAGAGACACCCATCCTTGTCTGACAACTCTTAAATGCAAAACTATTTAGACAATGAATGTTACTTTGGACACATACACTTCTTCTCTACTGTTTGGTGATCATCCCCCACAAACAAGTTAATAAATTGATCTATCACTCTATTTTCTTTTATTATCTCTTTTTTCGTCTATTATTCTTTTATTAACCATTCTTATCTCTGATCACATTCAGCTTTGATTTATCCACCCTTTCCACTTGTCCAGACCCGAATGCAGCGAATCGCTAAAAGAATTCTAAAGGTCCTGAATTCCCTCCAAATAATTCCGATGACGTAATCTATCGGGGATCGATTCATCTTCAATTAAAACCTTGTCAAGTTCCATTACAATTCACACGATATACTCTTATGCTTCCTCCACATGCTTGTTGTTTCAAAAAATGCAAACATCCATCAAAGTCTCAAACATTGACCACAACCAATTACTATCAATTACTAAATTGGATACTTAATCGGCTAGATATTTAATATAGTACCCGGTTTTCTGAAAATTAATAAAATTTTGTTATAAAACGAAAAACATCGCACGCTCAAGAGTGATTTGCAAATCCAAACCTTATTTCGCCTGAAACTCGTTTTATTCATAAAACAGAGATTCCTCGCCTTAAACAAAATATTTACCCTCATCTATACATTGTTGCTATCTAATCGGAAGTTCATTTATGTCTTTGCGATAGAACTCTGGGGATCAAGAGTCGACAAACTGTCTTTTGTACAGCCACTTTTAAAACGTAGATAATTGTCCAAATCACGAAAAAAATGGTAGTTCTTTGCAGCAAGGTCTGGCGACGAGAACTGAGGATACGTATGGTTTCTAGCTACAGCTCCTGTAGAGTTACAATGGTTTCCCGTGCAGGTCTTGCCGGTTATCATGAAGCAATCATCTGCTGTTATTGCATGACCAGACCAGAGAAAGCTATAGTGAATAGATTAGACCATGAATATAACACCATGAATAGACCACCAAACAGTTACCATTACCTTTTTATTGGTAAGCTTTGCGGCATCTGACGTGGGTCAGCCATTGCTTTTTTCGCTTAGGTTATCGTAAAGAATCCCCTTTTCGTCTTAAGTCACTTTCGTCACAATTCGATTCAATATTCCTTTATTTCTGTACCTATTCAACAAGGCAACGCAAGTTACAACACGCGTTTCTTTCTGCAGTTCAGTCAAATTGTTTCATATTTTTTATCTTATTGGTTTGATGCAAATAAGTTAATATTGTAGGTAAGGTAACATTAAACCATGCCGCTAATTCGTGGGTAGTTTGACTCGGATCGGCTTCCACCATCTCCTTCAATTCAGTGTTATTCACCTGTGTGGGTGGTCTTCCACGTGGCTCGTTTTTCAAGTCGAAGTTTACATTACGAAAACGTTTAAACCAAAAACTAACGGTTCGTTTATTAGCAGTCTCCTCTCCAAACGCAGCATTGATATTGCGAGCCGCTTCTGCCGCGTTTGTTTCGCGTCGGAACTCGTAGTCAAAGATTACTCGGATTTTCGTAGTATCCATCTTGCCCGTCTAAGCAGATTAAAAAAAAATTGAAAGTCGAAAATCGAATGTTGCAATTTTTTTAAAGAAGAACTTTATAAATGACACGTGAGAAAAGTTTCACTCACCAATCTCACGCCATGAAGGTTTTATGCCGATTCAAAGTATCTATTACTATAAAACGGCAATTTCGTATTTTAACTCCTATTATAATTTCTGATCTGTTAGAATATACATCATAAACATTTTATCTCTTACAAAATTCAGTGAGTTCTCGGCTGGCGATAGTTGGAATCGAGATGCTCTACTTGTTAGAATAGTCTTACGTTTTTCTACATTTCATTTCGTTATCAATTATTTCCTCGTCACGTTTTCTAGCTTATCCTAATCTGAAAACATTAATTCAATCGCTCCAAATGGTCTACTACGAGTCTCCAAGACGTACGCCCGGTTATCGAAGGAATCCATTAGCATCCATTGTACATTCAATCCTTCGTCGTTCATTTCCTCTCTTATTCTTATTATTTTATTAAGTATTCTTTATATTCATTTTATGTATTATAAAATAATACTTAATTATTTATTTCGTAATGATTAATCTTTTGTAACTTCGGGGTAACATTTTGAATTACAAAATATTTTTTGGCTTTATTTCGTATCCATATGGGAATACTAAATATTATTAACGGGTTTTACTTGCAAAATATATTCCTTCTTGTATTTAGGACACATAACTATTTCGGGTGTATTATAATTTTTTTTTTTGCATATCGATGTAGTTAGTGAAATGTGCAATAATTACTTATAAAAAGTATGTAGTTTCAAATTACATCTCGCTTCATTATTATTTAAAGATAACAAACGTGACTCAAAGTTTATTGTTGCTCTATATTTTTTTAAAGTAATCTGTACCTAGAATTCTGTCTGCCAGAGTACCGACGCAGGCAGACAGAATTCAATAAATGTAATAAAACATATGTCATTAAAGATGATTGGTATCATCGGTTATATATATTTAAATATACTTTTCCTAAAGTGTTTCCTTCTAAACCGTTGATTAAGGTATATTCGCTAAAAATTAAAATATCGATCGGTATTTAATTTTATGATTCGAGAAATTACTGATAATGTATTTAAAATTGTATTTTAAAGTTTTTTAAATTTATATATTAATTGTAATATAATTATATATTATATTATAATTATATATAGTAATATAATTATATTAATTGTTAATAGGTCTTTCCATTCTATTCGCCTTTAAGGACTTTTTTTCCTAAATTAATAATTTCGCTAATAGGATTTACTCTACATCTGCACTACACTTTTATATATTTTTATAGGACCTAAAATTCTTAAAAGTAATACAAAATTTTATTCTACATTCCATATCTTATACATATCTTTTTTTACTTACACAACCGCTTAGCTTCCGGCTTGCACTCCTTGCATCTTATACTCCTTGCTGCCCAAACTCATTGCAGCTCACACTAACTGCTGCTTGCACTGCTAATGGCTTAGACTTGTTTGGAACTTCATTTAAGTACATATTTTTTTATACACTTATTGGCACACGTCTGGGTCAACTTAAACATCAGTTTCCCCATTATTATTGTTTTTTTTTTCATATCCAGTCGATGTCGAAAAATATAATATTACTTAAAAATCTAGTAGTGCGCGCGCGCGCATCCCCAACACATTCTGGCAGGGTTGCCATGTGAGGTTAGGAGGAGTGAATTAAAAGACGTCCAACCCGATCCATAGTTTATTCCCGACTGATGACGCCTGCAGCGATGCATAATATAATCAACACAACATAACAATGTATTTATTTATTTCATAATAAAGTTCGCATTAAGTTCGCGCATTAAGTTTCTACAGCGTTAATTCTACTCTCATGCTTCTTCTTAATGTATGGAAGTGAAGGTTGGGTATCATTTTACACCTTAACCCTAATTTTGATTTTTCTGTTGGTCAACTGGCAGAGAATGTTAACCGGCATTAAGTTCGCGTATGCACAAACGCGAACTTAATGCCGGTTAACATTCTCTGCCAGTTGACCAACAGAAAAATCAAAATTAGGGTTAAGGTGTAAAATGATACCCAACCTTCACTTCCATACATTAAGAAGAAGCATGAGAGTAGAATTAACGCTGTAGAAATGCGGTCGTTAAGGAGTATATATGGAGTGACGATAGCGGATAGAATAAGGAATAGCACAGTGCGCGATAGATGCGGTTTGAAAGTAGATGTAGTGACAAAGATTGACAAAGGAATGCTTCGATGGTTTGGGCACATGGAAAGGATGAGTGAAAGTAGATTGACGAAAGGAATTTATAAATCTGATGTGAATGGATGCGTTAAACAAGGCAGGCCCAGGAGAGTGTTTTCTGACCAAATCGGAGACATCCTCAAGAAAGCTAGGTTGCCTAATGCCCATAACCACAGAGCCTTTATGAAGAGAATTGTGGATGTGAAGGAAGCAAGGGAGCTGTGTAAGGATCGTGGTAAGTGGCGCTCCATTGTCTCTGCCTATCCCTGTGGGAAAAAGTCGTGACAATTTGATTGATTGATTAATTGTAAAATGATAATATTAAGAAAATAATGTCTACCAGTTACTAGGTTGCAGTAAACAATAAAACATATTATATATTATATATATATATATATATATATATATATATATATATATATATATATATATATATATATATATATATATATATATATATATATATATATATATATATCAATCAATCAAATTGTCACGCCTTTTTTCCACAGGGATAGGCAGTGACAATGGAGCGCCACTTGCCACGATCCTGACACAACTCCCTCGCTTCCTTCACATTCACAATTCTCTTCACACAAGCTCTATTATATATATATATATATATATATATATATTCTTTCAAAATCTTTCCTTTTTAAAAGGAATGTAAATAAGTATACAAGATTTTATGGAAATAACAAATCTCGTTACAAAAGGAAATCCATTTGTTTCACCTTCATATCGATGTCAAAACCTTATTGGTAAAATGTACTATACCGTAAAATAACTAGGTTAACTAAGCCGGCATAGTAGTAGCAGTCGCCTTTGTTTAACCTCACTCCAGCTTAACATCAATCGCTATCATATGTCAAGTCACAAAAATAAATAAATATATATATATTTTTTCACATACATCACGTCAACTTTGCAATGTAATGTAGTATAGTATTCTTATGACCTTGTTGGTTAGATATTTTTTTATTAACAGCGATCTGTACCAAAAATTATAATTTACGAATTTGTTAAAAGTATCGTATAAGTAAAAGAAATAAAAGAAAAGTGGGTTGCACCACTCTTTAACTTCACATTTTACATTTACGTTTAACGGATATTTTATACAGAGCTAAAGGACATTTTTTTTTTATTGTGACACGACATTTGACTTCGTCCCGCCTGATGATAAGCAAGAGGAGATCCAAGAGTGACGACGACTGAGAAAACCGAGTTTGTTCTCGGCCGCCTCAGCCGCCATACATCATTCATTTTGGGTTTCTATGTACTACTTTTGTTATTTCTAATGATAAAAACATATATAAATGGTAGTTTCGATATAAAATTATTATATTAACAACCCAATTCACGATTTTGTAACAGTAAACGTAATTAAATAAGTATAAAGTAAAACTAAAATCGTAAATAGAAACTTTTTTGGTATAACCGGCTGTAAGACTCGGCTTGCCTAAATGGTTTGCAAGGGAACGTCGACTTAAAAAATAATCAAGTTACATTTACCACAGTTCTTTTATATTGTAGTGTAATCTAAAGACTAACCAAACGTGATAAAAAATAAACAAATTTTGTCTATAAAAATTTAGCATTCCGATTTACACATTTACAATACGTAATAAAATTACATAACAGTGCTTTTTATAATAAAATATTAATGCTTTTATGCAACTTGCTTCAAAGTTACTACTTACAACTCGATTAAAAGTTACCTGACCTAAATAAACTAAATCAGTATAGTGGATGATATTCAATATATTTTCAAAGATCATAATTTAAAATTTTGTTAAAAGTTTAACTTTTACACTATGATAAATTGTTATCAAGTTTTAATTGAAGCTTCGAGTTTTTTAAACTTGTTATTGCGCTCTAAGGATATATATGTAATGAAGCGAATAATTGGCCCGAGTACACTTTTGCACGGTACAACAAATAGGTGCAACTACTCTGTGCATCTCTAATTTGTAGATAAGTTATATTCATAGGCATTCACGACAGGCGTGGCCGATTGGTTAGCAAACCAGTTTGTAACGCGTAAAGTCCCGGGTTCGATTCCCATTAGGAATTTGCTCCTAGGAATTCGTTTCATAGCTTTTATTTGTAATATTTATTAATTAAATGATGCAATATTTGGTAATAAAAAGGGAGATATTTTCTTAGGGTCTAGTTTTCAAAGAGTGGTAGGCAGTGGTATCCAGTCTGCCGATCCGGGGTAGTACCACCACTTACGAGTATATAATCTGTGAAGTGATTTCGTCGCGTTTCGAATTCAGCTTGTAAGTTGCCGGTTCCAACTAGGCAGGTATAGTGAATGTGACTGCTAATTACAGTTATTGAATTGCAGTTGCATCCAACTGCAATTCAACTCCGGGGCGCTGTCGTATATCGTGTCAAAATTTAAAAAAAACAGTAAGTTTCTTTAACAATTTCTATAAGGCTCGCACTCGCAGGCCTTATAAAACTTCCCTTGCTTGTGTGTAGCTGTATAAAAGGCTACACACAAGCTAAGGAAATAATGTTAGAAATAATACTTATTTAAATAAATAAGGTTTAAAATAATACTTCTTTAATGAGATAAGGTTAGAAATAATACTTCTTTATGAAAATAAGGTTAAAAATAATACTTCTTTAAGGAAATAAGGTTAGAAATAATAATTCTTTAAGGAATTAAGGTTATAAATAATACTTTTTTAAGGAAATAAGATTAAAAATAATACTTCTTTAATAAAATAAGTTTGAAATAATACTTTTTTAAGAAAATAAGGTTAAAAATAATACTTTTTTTAAGGAAATAAGGTTAAAAATAATGCTTCTTTAAGGAAGTAAGGTTAAAAATAATACTTCTTTAAGGAAATAAGGTTAGAAATAATACTTCTTTAAGGAAATAAGGTTAGAAATAATACTTCTTTAAGGAAATAAGATTAAAAATAATACTTTTTTAAGGAAATAAGATTAAAAATAATACTTTTTTAAGGAAATAAGGTTAGAAATAATACTTCTTTAAGGAAATAAGGTTAGAAATAATACTTTTTTTTGTCCATAACCATAGAGCTTGTATGAAGAGAATTGTGGATGTGAGGGAAGCGAGGGAGTTGGGTTAGGATCATGGCAAGACTCCATTGTCTTTGCCTATCTCGGTGAAGAAAAAGGCGTGACAATTTGATTGATTGATATTATGGATGTTTTAATTTGAGAGTATATTGACATATTGAGAGTAACCCGCCGATGTTTAGCGGTCCATCCCCTATCCCGGTTTAATTGGAACCGGCAACTTACAAGCTAATCCCTAAACGCGGCTAAATCACTTCACGGACTGTATACTTGTAAGTGGTAGTACTACCCCGGATCGGCAGACTGAGCACCACTGCCTACCACTCTTAAAAAAATATTTGTTATTATTAATAAATAAATTATATACTCACTGCAAAAATAACTATTACCCCAGCAACCTGCTATCTCATTATTAATAACAGCTTTCCTAAGTGTATTTTAACGAGATGCTAATTTGACGAAGTGCGAATCGTATCTCGAATAAAACCTAAAACTTTTCTACCAATGTTGTGAATTTCAGTGCTGAAACATGAAATGTATTGGTAAATCCACTCCTACACGTTTTCTTTAGATAGCCGTTTTTTTCTGAGAAATGTTTTTTTGCGCGTCCTTTTGTGAAATTAATTTAAACGTATATTACTCGTAAATATCAATGTTTTTCGCATAAGGCGAATGTAACATAATATACCACTAGTATATTAACAATTATTTTTATTACATTTGTTCTATAGTCAAACACTACTGATTCATAATTTGTTTATTGTGGCTTAACATCAGCATTCAATCCTAACTGATGTTAAGTTGGAGTGCGGAATAAATGTCACATCCACTATCCCTGGGCCGGCATAGTGGATGTGACATTAATTGGAACCGGCAACTTCCAAGCTGATTCCGAAAAGCGACTAATTCACTTCACGGTCTTTAAACTTGTAACTGGTGGTACTATCCCGCCTTGGCATACTAGCCACAACCCAGACAACCAGACCCAGAGCAAATAACCCACTATCTTATTAACATATATTTGCTCCGACCGGGAATCGATGCCGGGATTTTCCGCGTAACACAATACGTCACAAATACAAATGTGTATTTAAAATGTTCAATATAGTTTTTTTCTAAGGTTTCTTTTCGCAAATATTGTTTGTAAAATAAATAATCTTCAAATATATCCCCGCAGCGTCAATAGGTGCCTAAGCTTTTAAAATGAAATAAACATGTTGATCTTGTATTTTCCATTTAATACAATTCTATTAAATGTGATAACGGTGATTTCGCATAATATTGGCACGGATTTATCCTAATGTTGAAACGAGGTGACCGTGGTGTAATGGCAGTGCAATGGTTACACAAACCGAGACCACGAGTTCGAGACCAATGTATCTTTATATATATGTACTTTGGTTGTCCTGTTTCTATGATACAAGCACTTTAGTAGCTTAGTATAGAAATGTAAAAAAACACATAATTCTGTATTATACTACGTCGGACGGTTACATTGGTCTGCTACGTACTATAGTCACATACTCGATTTCCGACCAGAGAAAAGATTTGTTTCGTTGTAATTACATAGTTGTAATATTCAACAATTCAAAAAAATAATGAGGCTGTTATTTGTTCCGGGTCTGTTAGACAGTGGTAGGCAGACGGTTGGTCGTCTACCGATCAGTACCACCACTTGAAAAAAGCGGCCAAGTGCGAGTCGGACTCGCCAATGAAGGGTTCCGTAGCAGCAAGTAACATAATATAAAAGTTCTTGTAGTTCGTTGTAACTTTGATTGATTTTTATATTTGAGTTTATTGAATGAAAGGTAAATTTTAATGCGTCGGTTTACGATTTATGACGCATTAAAAAAACTACTTACTAGATCTCGTTTAAACTAATTTTCGGTGAAAGTTTGCATGGTAATTAATGTACAACGTGTATTTTTTTTAGTTTTATCATTTTCTTATTTTATAAGTTACAGCGGGGAGGGGACCCATTTCACCAATTTGGTACTGTCTCTCGCGCAAACTATTCAGTTTAGCAAAAAATGATATTAGAAATTTAATAACATTTTTGAAGATCTATCCATAGATAACCCACACGTATTGGGTTTGATAAAAAAATAGTTTCAGTTCTAAGTATGGGGGGTCCTCCAAAATTTATTGTTTTTTTTTCCTCTATTTTTGTGTGAAAATCTTAATGCGGTTCACAGAATACATCTACTTACCAAGTTTCAACAGTATAGTTCTTATAGTTTCGGAAAAAAGTGACTGTGACATACGGACGAACAGACTTTTTGCCATTTGGCTACGGAACCCTAACAGGTCACAGTAGGACCGTCCCAAACAGAGATGGCGAGATACTACAATGTGTAGTTTGTGGTGAGAAATCACAGTCATAGAGAATAAGAGAATGAGCTTTTTGTTCAGCAATGCAGTATAAATGGGATATTGATATAAAAGCATGTTATTAACAATCGAGTTTATATTTATCTACTATTTCGATAACCAGCCTGGCCGGCCGTCTGAATTAAATATTCATACACAAAGGAGGAGGTTTCGATTGTCCAACATTGTAATTAGTGTGTTCCCTATCCCTACATCCCTTTTGTGTCAGTTGTCTGGTCGCCGTGGCCGGGATTACTCAATCGCACGCGTCCTTACGTCACTTGCTATAATTCTGTTTAATAAAATTAATATATTCAATTCCTTTTAATGGTGTTTATAGGTGAGACATAGAAGACATTTTGTTATTTATTCACATATTTTTTGGATAGGTAGTTCACATAGGTTGTCTAGTGCCCATAACCATAAAGCTTGTATAAAGAAAATTGTGAATGTGAAGGAAGCGAGAGAGTTGTGTCAGGATCGTCGCAAGTGGCGCTCCATTGTCTCTGCCTATCCGTGTGGGAAAAATGCGTGACAATTTGATTTCTAAATAAGCAAGCGACATTGCCCATAACTATGTATGAAGGGAATTGAGGATGCGGGAGAGTTGTGTCAAAATCGTACTATGTAATTTGCAATATGTAGTTAGTTCTCTTTATGTAGTCTTATTTATTTGAATGAAATTTTTCACAAAGTTAAATGTGAATAAATGTATCTTGACCGTCATATTATGACCAAAAAAAAAATTTTTATATACCATAAAAATCATTTCAATTTAACATAATGAAAATACGTATTACTTTGTGCGAAGTAAATTTATTTATTGCTTTTTAGTTTACTGTTTGAAGTCAATTTTTTTTGTTTAACATTATTTTATTTTACCATTTTAAGTGATGGGTAGACCGAGCAAGGATGCTTCTTGAATAAGGAGACGACGGTTACTTGAGACGGAAAATGATAAACGGAAACGATTAGACATAATGAAAAAAAAAACTTAACAAACGCACTAGTCGCCTCTACGATTTTCTCTGGTCTGCCGTCATCAAACCCTGATTTCCTTACATGGGACCACCTTTAAAATATCTTGTTTCTAACGAAAAAGAATAATCAAAATCGGTTTATAAACAACGAATATATACGGTGGAATTGAGAAACCTCCTCCTTTTTTTTTTTGAAGTCGGTTAAACCTTGATTTCCTTATCAACAACGAACTTATCCGCGAACAAACATAAAAAAGATATATGCAATCGATTTGAAAAATCTTCACCTTTGAAGCAGTTTAAACTCTGATTTCCTTATCATGGGACCACCTTTAAAATATTTTCTTTCCAACAAAAAAAAAATCAAAATCGGTTCATAAACAACGAAGTTATCCGCGAACAAACATAAAAAAACATATATACGGTCGGATTGAGAACCCCTCCTTTTGAGAAGTCGGTTAAACAATATAGGTTAAAGATCTTTTATTATAAATATGTAGACATCTAAATTTAAAGACGACAAGGATATTAATCAAATTAAATTGTCACGCCTCTTTCCCACAGGGATAGGCAGAGACAACGAAGCACCACTTGCCACGATCCTGACTCAACTCCCTCGCTTCCCTCACTAAATATGAAATCCTAATATAGCATGTTATGTTATCTCCTGTTATTCTTTTTAATGTGCCCAAACAATTGCCCGAACCCAATTCCCGTCACTCACTACGTCTTCTTTAAAATCATATCGTACACAACTTTATTCCTATTTTTTTCCGCTAATGTTGCACCACATTATTTTTATTGATGATCGACTTACGCAGCGACTCGCCTGATGCATGCCGGCTTAGTTGAAATCGGTAACTTTTAAGTTGATAATGAAAGTTTGTTAACTTGTAATATCCTACTCTTAAAATGTACCCTTTTTTATTTAAATTCCGCTTATAGTCTAGAAATGTAGTTGAAATTGTAATTTTGCATTGTTTTCTAGTTTGTTCTGTTATATACGTGAATGTAGAGCAGATATTTTTAAAGTGGAGTGCTATGTGCTATGTGTGAATACAATGTTTCCTTTCCATTGGGAAATTGCACACATGAAACTATAAGTTGTTGTAATAAGCACTAGTTTATTTCAAAACAAATCACAAACTACTTTATTTGTAAAAGAGGACGTAAATAATTTCATTTTTAATGTGACTCGACATATGACAGCACCCAGTTTGATGTTTAGCTGGAGTGTGGTCCATAAATGGATGTCACTGCTTCTGCAATTCAATTTCTTTTTTTATCAACAAATATTTGCTATATTTAATAGAAATTATTAAATATTAGAAATAAAAGCTATGAAACAAATATTTGCTCCGACCGGGAATCGAACCCGGGACTATACGCGAACAAACCAATCGCTAACCGTTCGTCCACGCCTGTCGTCAAATGTAGAGGTCAGCATACACATAACCGAAAAAACGAGAGTTTTGTTTTAGATTGTGTAGAGTAGGGCTTCGTTGTCTCTGAGTATCCCTGTACTGGTTTAGGCGTGACCACATACTCGTATTGGATTGAATATTATGAAATTAAACTGTCAAATTTTAGTACTCCTTTCCCCCTGTCTGTTCAAATTGGAACAAACATTGTAAGCAATATTTTTTACGACTTAGTCTAAATTAAACCCCGGTTATATTTTAATATTTTATTTAACCCAGCAATTCGCCGTAACACCTGAAATAGTGTCCTATATCTCTGTCCCGTGGCTGCACTCGTTCTAACTCATGTACCACGCTGCGCTATCTAGGTTAACATCAGACTTTTATATTATTCTCCTTTCTTTATGATATTTACATATTATTTATTTATAGCCAACAATCGTTTAATTAATTTTTCTTTTTTATCTTGACTCAACTTCTGACCTCGATTTGCCTGATGGCAAGCACGATCGAGGTACAAGAGTGCCGACGACTGAAAAAGTCTGAGTCACGGCTGCCTCAGTCGCCGCCACCATCTTGCGCAAGGAGAGGCCGGCATAGTTTTTTATTTATTTATTAAGGTATACACAACAGGTAACAATTATATTTAACAATAAATAATCAATTCGCAATGTTTTAAGTTTAATTATTACCCTAAATACATAGAATGGTTAATAATAATAAATACTTTGACGACAGGCGTAGCGATTAATATGTTGCGCGTAAAGACCCGGGTTTGATTCCCGGTCCGAGTAAAAATTGCAAATATTTGTAAAAAAAAAGAGGCGGATATTTGCTTCGGGTCTTGTTAACAAAGAGTGGTAGGCAGTGGCACCCAGTCTACCGATCCGGGGTAGTACCACCACTTACAAGTATACAGACCGTGAAGTGATTTGGTCGCGTTTCGGGATCAACTTGTAAGTTGCCGGTTTTAACTAGGCCGGCAAAGTGGATGTGATTATTGGCAAAGTGGATTATTGCATTGTAGTAGCAGTGACATCCATTCATGGACCACACACACTTCGGCTTAACATCAAGCGGGATACTGACATATCTCGAGTCACAATAAACAAGTAAAAATACTTATACAATATTATTTTATTGCACTATTTTCTGATTTAAACTTTGTATTGGTTTGGCTCAGCCATTCGAGTTTTCAAAGGTGGCTGGTATCTTCTTATAAAAGTATATATAAATAAACATTGATTTTGTATGATTCGTTTAAGAGCCACACTCCAATATAATTCAAAGCAAACAAAATTTGTTAATATTTGAACTTGAAATATTTTATTTCACAACTTTTATTTTTTAAAATTTTTAGAGGTCGAACGTTTTTACAAATGGAAAGTAAACAAGTTATTTTTAATCAGTAGTCAAGAGTTTTTATCAATATTCTATTATTTAGTAAGATTACTGGAAAGTGACCGTGGAAAGTTTGGCCGGCATAGTGACGGCGACTGAGCCAGCTTGGAACAAACTCGGTTTTCTCGGTCGTCGTCACTCTTGGACCTCCTCTTGCTTATCATCAGGCGGGTCGAGGCCAAATGTCGTGTCACAATAACAAAAAAGTAATTGCGGGTGATGCAGGGTTATTCCTTCATTAAACCGAGGACATTCCTAAAAAAATATGTGTCAAAGAGCATGTATTGTCACTTGTGGAAGCAAGAGAGTTGTGTCAGGATCGTGGCATAAAATTTAATGATGATTGTATTTAACAATATAGGCCTAGGAACAATCGGAGACATCCTCAAGAAAGCTAGGTTGCCTAGTGGCCATAACCATAGAGCTTGTATGAAGAGAATTGTAAATGTGCGAGAAGCGAGGCAGTTGTGTCAGGATCGTGGCAAGTGGCGCTCCTTTGTCTCTGCCTATCTACGGAAAAAGGCGTGACAATTTGATTGATTGATTGTATTTAACATATTTTGTTACCGTGACTATTATAATATGTGTTTTTGTTATGTTCTTATTATTTATTCACTTTGCATGTAACTATAAATGTGTGATTGTTGTACAGATTTTGATGTATGTAATGTCACCCACCATGTCTGTACCCTGGATTGCACCTTCACACTTGGACAGTCGGTGCATGGCTCTCCATACCACGTGCACCCCTACCCGTCGCCAGTGCGCAATTACAACGCCTTCCAAGCCAACAGCCCCAAGATGTTCCATCCAAAAGGAAATATCAGATACATCGTAAGTATATTCGCATTTCTATTAATTTTAATTCCTAATGCCGATTTACACTTCAATAAGTACAGTAGCGAGTTTAGAAATCAGACAGTTAAGTAGTAAGTAGCGTACAAACTTCGGCGAGCGAATTAAGGCGACCGTGGTGTAGTCCTAGAATACAAATGTAAAAATAATAATAATTAAATGACAGTTAAGCACGAGAAAGGGAAATACATCACTCTTTTCGGTGATGACGACTCTTTTAGGACGACAGTCTATTCAACTAAAGTAAACAATTTAACTAATTTTTTAATTCGCTGTCTCGTTGTAACGACAATACCAACTTAACACGCTACTGTACTTTTTGAAATGTAAATATGCCTTTATTCAAGCCTACAACTTGACCAAGTACAGTCTTTATTGCACAATATAATTTGCAATTCACGCTTTTGATGTTATTTAATTAAGAATTTTATTTATAAAGTAATATTTAATTAATAAATAAAACACAATTTGTGTAAAAAATGTATAGTACACGCGTGAAACAATATTTTGTGTCGGTTATTTCTGTCCTTAGCTTTTTGGACCTCCCCTTGCTTATAGTCAGGCAAGTCGAGGTCAGATGTCAAGTTTAAAAAATAAAACTGTTTTTTATTATTGAGACACGACATCTTGTCTGTCGATATAAGGTCCAAAATCGCCGATTTAACACATGATTGCCTTAGTTAGTCATGATTATGCTTCGCTTGAAGGATCCAAGGTTATAGAATGGGAGAACACATGAGATAGTAAAGCATTTCACTTGTCGATTCTTTGACAGAGAAATGGAGCCAACATGGCTTTGTTAGCTTCAATGACAGGCTACTTTATGAACGTTTATTGTATACCCTTTCAATCGTCGCGCGCTCTTTAACTTCATGAAAACAGAAATTAAAGATCCTTTGAAAAATCTAATTTTTGCCATTAATTTAATTGGTTTAATTAATTGTACAGAAATGTTATTTTGTTGTAATTGTGTATGTTTAAGTACATATAAATTAAAGAACGTATGTATTATGAGAATGTTTATTGTTTAACAACACACTTTTTTCAATACAAAATTACATAGTGTTGGCGGCTGGGGCAGCCGGGAACTGACTCGGTTATTCCAGTCGTCGTCACTCTTGGACCTCCTCTTGCTTATCATCAGGCGAGTCGAGGTCAGATGTCGTTTCACAATAAATAAAAAAACAAGTCATTTATGACAGCTACCTACGTCATAATAATACCATATAAACTATTATTCTAAAAAAAGGTAGCAGCATACCAAAAAAGATAATTATTTACAACAAATTATAAATAAATAAAATGAAAATTTAACAACATTATTGCAATGTTAGATTTACAAAGTAGTGTAAATTCATAGGTGTGTTTAACCAAAATATACAATGCGCTTAAGGCACAAAAATTATTAGAATTACTAAAGTAGTTTTCCGTATAGGGTTCATTTGCCGTAAAACATATAAATTGTATGTAAATAAAATAACTTGACTCGTACATTGTCTATAAAATACTGCGCGAATATTACTTCAACGTGCCTAAAGATTTACATGTGCAATCGAGATAGAAATGTTAACTCATAATTACTCGCAAATTACAGGCAGCACTATTTTACGAATAGCATAAAGTACAAAGCCTTAGTATAGAAGTGTAAAATAATGTGGTAATATATAGATACATAGGGATACCTAATATCTTTATAGCTAGGCTGGCATACCTAGGACAGCAGCAGAATGACAGCACTCCAGATTAAAATCAGGCGGTAATATTTATCAATCAATCAAATTTTCGCGTCTTTTTCCCACAGGGATAAGCAGAGACAATGGAGCGTCATTTACCACGATCCTTACACAGCTCCCTTGCTTCCTTCACATCCACAATTCTCTTACAATAAAGAGATATAATGACAACCTTTACCTTTTTGAAGTCGGTTCTGAATGGGCAAACATAGTAGTCTAAATGGGAATCTAATCGGAGAATTACGCGCGCGGCTGAGTGGTTATTTAATTGGTGAGGAGAAAGGCTTTTAAAAAGTAAATAACGAAGTGAAACCGCGTTACTTTATATATTAGAAAGGAAAAGCCTCTTACTGGCTGCACAAATGATAAAAATCAAAAAGTCTGCTCTTTGTGAACATCAATAAAGACATTCCGACAAATCAAATACATTTATTTACTAAAGAATTTTCTAGGAATCACTTTTACAATTTTATTTAATCATATTAATAGGTTCTATGAAAATGTACACAAAGGAGGAACCCTGATTTAAAATAAATGCCTGAATTCTCCGTGAAAAGAAAACATGCTACTATATGAGCTTGGCCTATGATCAATAATGAAATTGTGCTAAGTGCGTGTCGATAAAACTCAAAAAAACGAGTATCGGTAGCATCAACTTCCTTGTGATGATGTGGTAGCCCTTCATTTCTTATCCATGAAGAAGGTTTCCGTTTTTACCTAAAAGGCCGTTTTTACATTTAAAGATATAAGGGCTTAAAGGTTTGCTCTATAGAAATTTCTAGAAAAGTTTAAAACACTTGAGGGCATTCCTCAACAGTGATCTAGGACGTTTTGTATTCTGGCAAGCTTTAAAATGTATTCAAAAACATCAATCAATCAATCAAATTGTCACGCCTTTTTCCCACAGAGATAGGCAGAGACAATGGAGCGCCACTTGCCATGATCCTGACACAACTCCCTCGCTTCCTTCACATTCACAATTTTCAAATCTCTTATTAATAATTTGAGCTTTTAATAATTATCATCATCATCATCAGCCAGAAGGACACGCCACTGCTAAACATAGGCCTTCCCCTTACATTTCCAACTTAATTATTTAAAACAATTCTAATTGTATGATTTTTTCTGTATGTTTTCTAAAAGAAAATTTGAATTAATTATTAAGAATAAAAAACACACAATGTCCTAAGTAACCTACATTGCACCGGTGCGAGGCCGGGGCATCCTTAGTTATAAATAATTGGCCATTAATATTTGTTAGGCCAGAATTAGTATGATTATAAATAGTATTTATATAAATAAATAATTACTTCATTTATATTCATTAGGCTCTCTTTTATGGTCTAGGCCTTCTACAATGTTTTATAATATATTCGTGTGTCTGTTTACCGCCTATTATATGGTTAACGCAGTTGTTTTATTAGCAATTATTTTATTCATCATCAGCCAAAAGGCGTCCACTGCTGAACATAAGCTTCCTCCTTAGAGCGCCATTTCGAAGGACAAGATGCCAGTTGCATGCACCGTTTATTACCTGTGACTTTCACTATGTCGTCAGTCCAACTAGTGGGAGGCCTATCAGTTGTCGGTTTTGGAGCGATTTCGAGGAACATTGATTATTATAATCATTGCGCAAATAAAGCAAATTTTGTTTTCCTTTTATAGTTTACCTCTGCCAGTACAATTACAAAACTGCATGTTTTTTTTTTATTTTGGGTCGACATACCCCGCCTGATGTTAAGCTGGTGTGTGGTAAATGGTTTAGATTCAGAACATGAGTTATAGGTCTGATATAGACAACTTGGAGTTCTGAATCTGAATATATTTGAATGGGGGTCGATAATCGATTTAGACAACTCGGAGTTTTAAATCTAAATATATTTGAAGTTAATACATAGTACTCGCAAAAAAATTAATTAAATTCCTGGCGTATGGGATGCTATAGTGTATTAAATAATGGAACGTTATTTTCCACAATCCTGGTACAAACTTTCTCGTATCTGTTACATTCTGTTAAAGTGATTTAGTCAAATATATAAAATATCGCAACTCAATTCTCACAGGGAGAGGCAGGGTATAGAGCATCACTTTTACGATCTAATTAATTTAATTGCTATACGTTATAAAAATAATAAAGATAACGCAAGTACACAATGTTAAAAACATTTAATAATTTTGAAATCAAACTTCTGAAAACTTAAAATAAATATGAACAATTAATTTCGATAATAAATTAAACATGAAATGCGATAGTTCATAATAAATATCTTATTTCAACAACCCACGTGTATTTCATCGCCCTTTGACCTTGTATCCTTTAAGCCAAGAGTCAAAAAATACCTTTGGCCGGTATAGTGAAGACGACTGAGGTAAATTGAATCGATCTTTTCAGTCATGGGCGAATCATAATAAACGAATGACAACATGACAATTTAGCACAACCAGTTTGTTAGGCATAAAGCCGGGTTCGATTCCCGGTCGGAGCAAAAATTTGTTTCATAGCTATTATTTGCAATAAAAAGAGGCGAGTATTTGCTTCGGGTCTGGTTATCAAAGAGTGGTAGGCAGTGGTACCCAGTCTTTCAATCCGGGGTAGCACTGCAACTTACAGACCGTAAAGTGATTTAGTCGCGTTTCAGGATCAGCTTGTAAGTTCCCTGTTCCAACTAGGCCGGCATAGTGGATGTGACTACTACTTACAGTTATTGTATTATAGTAGCAGTGACATCAACTCTTGGACCAAACTTAAATTTATATTTATTTCTAGGACTCGAGGACCTACAGCACTCCGAGTGATTCCCCGATCCTTGGTCGAGCGCTGTGCCTCACTCCGAAGGGCAGTCCTATCCCAGGTCGTGTGTCACACCTCAACGAAAAGTTCCAGGACTCGTTGACACTGACAGCTGACACAGACGCTCTCGTCGCCAAAATAAGCGCCATGTTTCCAACGGTTAGCGAGACACATATCAAGATATTACTTAAAAAGTAAGTGAATTGTGAATTGATATTATATATTTATAGCTTTATTGATTATGCGCTAAGTTAAAAGAAGTTATTTTTAATTTGTGACTCGACATGATGTTAAGACTAAGTGTGGTCCATGAATGAATGTCACTGCTACTACAATTCAATAACTGTGACTAGCAATCACATCCACTATGCCGGCCTAGATGGAACCGGCAACTTACAAGCTGATCCCGAAACGTGACCAAATCACTTCACGGTCTTTATACTTGTAAGTGGTGGTACTACCCCGGATCGGCAGACTGCCTACCACTCTTTGATAACCAGACCCGAAGCAAATATCCATTTCTTTTTTTTTTATTAACAAATCTTTGCAATATTTAATATAATTATTAAATATTACAAATAAAAGCTATGAAACAAATATTTGCTCCTAGTGGGAATCGAACCCGGGACTTTAAGCCACTGGTTAGATATATAGATAGATAGTGCTTAGATAACGTATCTTTATGATGTATCTTTGATATATACTTCGTCCTGTTTCTATGATACAAGCACGTTAAGTAGCTTAAGTATAGAAGTGTCAAAAAAAGGAAAACCTACTCATAATGACGTCATCGGCTTTAAACCACAATACTTGTACGTATTTTTTCACCTATTATGTTGTTCACAATTGGCAAATGCGACAACAAAGCGATGTTTACTTTCTTTTGTGAGTACGTTGAGACATTATTAATTTATAATAATCCCTCTGATCGCGTAAGCCTTTATAATCTAAAGTACAATGATGCAAGAGGAGGCGAATTCTTTATACGTATGCTTTATATGAGAATAACGTGCACGCAGATTCGGATGGATGATTTTTGTATTATAAATTATAATATTTAATAATTTTATGGAATTTTTATACAAGAACTTTTTGCAGGATCCATATTTTCTGTACATATTTTCATTGTGGGAAAATATATATTTTTTCATTTGTCCAAATAATAAATTTGCATAAGTCGGAATTTTATTTTATATTGTGGCTCTACATATGCCAATACCCCGCCTGATGTTACGCTGGAATGCGGATCATGAACAGAGGCCAAAACTGCAAGTGGCACTCGTATCCACTATGCCGGCCTAGTTAGACAGACAGACGCGACTTGACTCAGCCAATGTACGTTGTATTATTATGATGACGCATCTAAATCGATAGTGCTTAAATTGACCGATGGCTATTATTTGTTTGTGAGGAAGTGTTAGTTAACAACAGGTTCATGTGGATTGCTCATTCAGCGAAATAAATCAATCAATCAAATTGTCACGCCTCTTTCCCACGGGGATAGGCAGAGACAATGGAGCGCCACTTGCCACGATCCTGACACAACTCCCTCGCTTCCTGCACATCCACGATTCTCCTCATACATGCTCTACGGTTAAGTAGATTGATGAAAGCAATTTAAAAATGTGCCGTGGATGGATGCGTTAAACAAGGCAGGCCCACGAGGGAGTTTTCCGATCAAATCGGAGACATTCTCAGGAAAGCTAGGTTGCCTAGTACCCATAACCAAATAAAGTAAAACCCCAGTGGACCCCCGATAATGCGGCAAACCTTTTGCAGGGCAGTGTCGAACTATCGAATTTGTTGGATTATAGATTATTGCCTAAGACCCCCCTATAGTCTGGAATGTTTTACCAAAGAGTATCTTGTAATCCGACAAATCACAAATCCAATGGTGGCGCGTACAAATTGTAACCTGTTCAATCATGCATTATCTACATAAGCGAAGATTGTCAAAAAAATATTTAATAATAATAGACATGTTGGATTACAGAGGGCGCCGGATTACCAAGGGTCCACTGTATTAAACATAACTTGTGAAACTATAAAGTGAAAATCCATTATATTTTTAAATAATTTATTATTTTGTTTTGAATAAGTGTTAAGGTTCGTTTATATCAACGTTGCTTGTTTTATTTTTTGACGATGCGGGATTCTTTATAGGGGCCGTGGCCTAGTGGTAATAAAATGGTCTCTCATAAACAAAAAGGTTACCTTTTCCTATGTATGAATTTTACATGCATAATCAACCTGTATTTAATTAATAATATTGTAATAATCTTCATGTAATATTTTACTTATGAATATGTGACAATAATTAATTGATCAATCAATCAAATTGTCACGCCATTTTCCCACAGGGACAGGAAGAGACTTTGAATATGAAATTTTAAATATTGGAATGGTAGGCAAACAATTTATAAAATGATACTATCTTAGTTCAGCTGACTGGGTAAAGTTTGCTTTAGCCGGTATAGTGACGGCGACTGAGGCAGCTGTTAACAAACTCGGTTTTCTCAGTCGTCGTCACCATCAGGCAAGTCGAGGTCGAGTCACAATAAAAGTTATTTTCCCAGTCAGCTGAAAGTGCCAATACTTTGTAGTGCACAGACCCGAAAGTGATTTCGGAATTAGCTTGTAAGTTGCCTTAGTAACTAAGCCAAGCGGTCGTGTGCCACTTATGAATTATTTACGCATATATTTATTAAGCGCACTTGAACATTAATAATAAATAAAATTTTTGAAGGACGACCTCTGCTCAACTTTGCAAAGGTTTTATATTAATACCTTACGTTCACAAAAATACGACTTATTAAATAGAAATTCGAAATGAATATAACAATAAATGAAAATGATGGAAAATTTTCATTTGTCCAAGTAAACACTTTTCTTAGTCCATCGACCGGGGGTAGTACTGGTGGTACTTTCAAGGGTACATTCTTTCAGATGGGTAACTGTAGTAGCGGTCGCTTCCATTCACTGACCGCACTTTTGTTTGACATCAGTGGAATTTTTTCTACGTTGTAAAAAACTACGACGTCATATTGGTGTAGGTACACCAATGGAGCATATTCGACTTAGTAAGTGTATTGTAAAGAGTCAATCGATATATTTCAATCAAATTCCGAGTCTTATCTGAATTTATTTACTTCTCTAATGTATTTGTATTTTTGCTATCAGGCATGATGACGTTTTGATTGTGTATTCAATCAAATCGTCACGCCTTTTTCCCGTGGTAAAGTTGCGCGTAAAGTCCCGGGTTCGATTCCCATTAGGAGCAAATATTTGTTTCATAGCTTTTATTTGTAATGTATTGCACATATTTGTTAATAAAAAAAAGAGGATATTTGATTCGGGTTTGGTTATTAAAGAGTGGTAGGCAGTGGTACCCAGTCTGCCGATCCGGGGTAGTACCATCACTTACAAGTATACAGACCGTGAAGTGATTTGGTCACGTTTCGGGATCAGCTTGTAAGTTGCCGGTTCCAACTAGGCCGGCATAGTGGATGTGATTGCTTCTAACAGTTATTGAATTGTAGTAGCATTGACATCCATTTATGGACCACACTCCAGCTTAATATCAAGCGGGGTGCTGTCATATGTGAGTGTCATAAGGCTCGACATATGACGACATCCCGCCAAACAAGGCGACGCTACCACAGTTAAACAACTGCAAGTAACAGTCACTTCTCACAAGCTGATCCCGAAACGCTACTAAGTCACTTCACGGTCTTCACACTTGTTATAATTTTCTACTCGAATATGTTTCGACGCGTGGATTATATATAAGTTTATTTCTTCCTTAAGCCCTTTTGGAAAATCCACACCATCTTTTACTTTACGAATGAGGACGACTAATACTACATTTATATCTCACATCCACTATGCCGGCCTAATTGGAACCGGCAACTTTTAGTAGTGATCATGAAGTCTGATCGCGAATAGTCTGTGGTAGGTAATACTATCCTGGATTGTCAGACTGGGAAAATGACCGCCAGCTGTCTGCCTACCTCACTCTTAATGTGGCTTATTGATGCCCCGACCGCCCTATACATGTTTGCATTAACTCTAATATATTGAAGAAATTATTTCTCTGTTTGTATTTGAGATTTTCGTCCGTTGTATTGGGATTAGACAACATAGTTTGTGGATATTATCTCGTGGGTTAAGCTTTAATTCATATTATTAAAGAAATCTAATTTACCGATAATATTTGTTTTAGTATTGTTGATGATTTTTAATTAAAAGTGTTTACCTATACGGTTTTTTCGGACGTCATGATTGTCTTCACTTAAAGTCCGCTTCCCCGGACATGTCACGGCATATCACATCCAAGCAATCAACTAAACTATTCTTAAAAAATTAAATTATATAAAACAATGACAATAACAATGGCGCTCCATTGTCTCTGCCTATCCCTGTGGGGAAAAGGCGTGACAATTTAATTGATTGAAATTATATAAAATCTATTGTAATAATCGCGAAATTCTTAATTACAAGTATCTAGTGTATATTAGTGCCAAAATTGTGGTTTCAAGTACAGAATCTAAAGATAATGTCAAATTCACGGTACTTCTCTCTTCATATACGATTATTTTATATTAAATGTTAAAAAAGGTTTATTAGAAAAAGAAAAGAATTATTAATATTACAAAAGGGTGGAGGCGGAATTTTGTTCATTAAATTTGCTTTTTGTTTGGTAAATATTTGTATATTTTTTCCTACAATCATCATTATCAATTGTCACGACTTAATCCCCACAGGGATAGGCAGAGGCACCGGAATCCCACTTTTCGCGACCCTGACATAACTATCTCGCTTCCTTCACATCCACAATTATCTGGATTAATAAATAACATTTTCTTAAATCATTTAATCTTCATGCATTCTTCATCATCATCATCATCAATTAATACTTTTGATTCATTGTCTTCAAAGTCGGGCTTCACTCGACTCTAGTTGTAACTCTAATTTTTATCATGGATTATTTTTCAATGTATCAACCACCTCTCGTGGGGTCCTCCTCTTAACCACGCTGAAATGTCCGCATTGAAATACAGCAAGTATTATTAGACTCCTTTTATTTTTCCATCACTCACGGCAATTTGTCGTCTCTCGCCACGAACTATTGTAAGAGTCTAACTCATCTCGCCATCTCCGTTTGGCCCTGCCGCGATGTCTTATGCAATCTGGACTCCAGCACAATACAATAGAGCAATACTCTCCCAAAATAAAAAATATATAATCTTTAACATATTGTTAATGTCAAGTAAAAAAATTATAATATTATGTTTATAGATATTTTTTATATTAAAAAGAGAAAGATTTATTTATTTCTAAACTAAGCTACTAAACGTGCTTGTATCATAGAAACAGTACAACCAAAGTATATATATCAAAGATACATTAGTACCCGTGCTCTCGGTTTGCATGTGGTGTTGCACCATTGCACACCATGGTCGCCTTGAATCCTTAATATTATTTCTTAATTAAATTGAGGACATTTTTAAAAAGCAATTACCTTCAGTGCTAGTGAGCATGTATGAAGAGAATTGTGGATGTGAAGGAAACGAGAGAGTTGTGTCAGGATCGTGTAAAAGTGGTAGTCCAATGTCTCTGCCCATCCTTGCGGCAGTGAATTTGACGAAGATTATGATGATTAGCAAGCGAGAAGCAGTCCGTTTTTTCTTCTATTTTTAACCCCCGACTCAAAAAGAAGGGGTGTTATAAGTTTGACTTATCTGTGTATCTGTGACTCTGTGTATCTGTGTGTCTGTCTGTGGCATCGTAGCTCCTAAACGAATGAACCGATTACGATGCGGTTTTTTTCGTTTGAAAGGTGACGTGATCGAGATGGTTCTTAGCTACAATTGATGAAGATCTGATCAAGAGTTTCAAGGTCATCAGCTCGTTTTGTTAGTTGCGGTAGCGATCTTAGACGTATAATAGGTATTTACTTTACTTTTAAACATATCTGTGACTTAACATTTGAAACAAAAACGTATACAAATACGTTTTTAACTGGTACCACTGAGCTACTCTGATGTTGAAACTCGAAGGTAGGAGACCTAATCCTGGATGGGCTTCTTCAGTCACCGTCACTATGCCGGCCAAAGGATCGCTTGAAGGATCCAAGGTCATAGGATGGAGAGAACACATGGGCTGGCAAAGCATTCCACTTGTCGATTGGTCTACAAAGAAAAGACGCACCGAACTTTTTAGTTCGGCTGCCGATTCGATCGATAGAATGCGGATGCTTTCCCCTACCTGTGCGGGTATTACGGGTGTGAAGGGACGAGGTAGGAACAAGGTTAAAGAGCTCATCGGAACATTCTCCGTGGTATAGGCGATAGAGGACGCACAAAGCCGCCATGTTTCTGCGTAGTTGCAGGGGCTCCAGAGTACGTGTGACCTCTGAATCTCCTATAATTCGGACAGCTCGGCGCTGCAATGAATCCAGGGCATTGAGAAGATACTTGACAGAGCCGTCCCACAAGTGCGAACAGTACTCCGCGCAAGAGCGAATTTGTGCCTTGTATAAAAGTAGGCGAAGCTCTGGCGCAAAGAACCGCCGCACCTTGTTCAGGATGCTAAGTTTGCGGGAGGTGGTCTTAATGGCCCGCTCGATGTGGTCCCTGTGATTCATATCGCTGCGAAGGGACATCCCTAAGATGTCCAGTCTGTCCGAAGTACCGAGGGAGATGTTACCGAGAGTAGGAAGGGGGATAAACGGGGATTTTTTCGTCGAGAACGCGCACACCTGAGTCTTGTCTGCGTTGAACTGAACTAGGTTCTTGTCGCCCCAATGGGTAATACGATCAAGAACCCGGTTTAGCCCCGCTACAACAGACTCTCTCACATCGGCTATCTCCTGTTTGCCGGCTGCGGGGGGGCAGTGTAGCGTCCATGTACCGTGCTGTCGTCTGCATAGCAATGAATGCTGGATCCAAGGTCCAGCATATCATTGATATGCAGAAGGAACAAGGTTGGCGATAATTGTTGCTTACTAAGAGCCATTAGCTGGACCGGAAATTAAAGATCGGGATTATCTGATGATGCACCATTATGAATCCTCTCAGATCAGCAAATTAACAAGAGATAGAACTATAGTGCTTTAACTAAAGCCTTTAGCTGGGCCGTTATCAAATTGAAGATCGGGAATATCTGATCATGCATTATCGTGAATGCTCTCAGTTCAGCAAATCAACAACAGATAATATCATAGTGCTTTAACTAAAATTGTTACTCTCTATGAGCCATTAGCTGGACCGTTATAAAATTGAAGACCTGGAGTAGTTATCTGATGATGCACCATAAGGATCCAAGGGATATAACTATTGAGCCATGACTAATGTTGTTTAAGGCTGGTTGGCGAGACACGGATCGATCGCCAAATTATGTTTTAAAAAAATATATATATTAATTACGGGCGGTGAAATTAATAAAGGGAAATCACTCACCAGGGTTTTGTCACTTCACTTTTATTAAATTTGTATTTTAAAATGAGGCGGCCGCCTCCTTAGTTCGAAGGTCCGAAAGCAAGAGAGTGTTTCAATGCCCGCGCCATGACTCGCGCACGCGCAGTGTCATTTTATTTTTATAAGGAGATAGGCAAAGGGGTTTGGGATTTAGCCCGTAATATATGAAAACCCACCACTGGTGAATGACTAAAGTGGTTTCGGGTGTCTCGGGGGTTCCTTTAAAATTTTAATTTTGTTTTTTTATATAGTATTTGTAATAATATTTATACTTTTAAATGAGCAGACATTATTCCTTGTAATATTTTTTCACATTAAATTAATCTTCTGAAAAAGATCAAGTTGTTGTTGTATAGAGCGGAGATTAATTACGAGAGGAGACCTTAAAACTATAGACTTAAAGATATCAAATTATCTAATTAATTTATAATGTATACCTACTTAGTACTTGTTTTTGAAATGTGGTAGGCAGATTGTTGGCGGTCAGTCTGTCGATCCAATCAAGTGACTCAGTCGCGTTTCGGGATCAGATTAAAAGTTGCTGATCCCAACTGGACCGGCATAGTGAATGCCTTCTTATAGTTATTTAACTTTAGTAGCAGTTGCCTCGATGAATATTTTTTTGATATTAGTACAATATTAAATAATAAATGTAAATACTAAGTTTAATATCATAATCAATCAATCAATCAAATTGTCATGTCGTTTTCCCACAGGGATAGACAGAGACAATATATAATAATGTATAATTAAGTATCTTGTTATTAATTAATTTCTTTTGTAGTTTATTTTCATTTAGCAAAACGGCCAGTCAACATTTACAAGTCTTTTGTAAAAGAATTATTACTTTTGTATTTTAATAAATGAGACAAAAGGTATATTAGTTATACGCAGATTACTGTCGCCCTTAATTATGTCTTTCCAAGTACAATATAAATAGATTTGATTATTTATTCAGTGAATCTTATTTCCTTTGACCTTTCATTCTTTTTGTTATATTTAGTATTAAGTGCTAATATTGAAGGTAGCCAGTTTTCCAAGAAGATAATATTGTTAGCTTTTATTAGCTTGACTTTTATGTATGTAACTATGTAACGGGATATTTCAAATTATTTTTTACCCACTTCTAGAGGTCTGAACAATTTGAAAAGTTGTAACGTATTAAAAACCGATGACATTACAAAATTTCATTAAATATTATTTTTGGCTGGCATAGTGACGGCGATTGAGGCAACCGAGCACTGACTCAGTTTTTTGTAAGACATCGCCATTCTTGGACCTCCTCTTACTTACCGTTCACTTTTTCATTCACATTGACATGTAAACGTGCGTACCAATAAGCGTGTAAGCGTTTTACCGATAGGATTTTAACTATCCCTTTCTTGATAGTGTCCAACAAGCGTCACGGCTTGTTGGTAAGGAAAACAAATTGAGATCTAAGAGCACTGATGATTTAAAACGTTATTATACGTCTCAGTCACCGCCACTATGCCAGCCAAGGATGTCTTTTTACGCTTTGCTCCAAGGTTCTTAAATTGTATATCGGATGGTGAGAACACCTGGGCTGGAAAGCATTCAACTTATAAATTGTTCTACAAAGGAATGGCGTGGTCTACGGCGATCGTGGTAGTGCAATGGTTATGCAAGCCGAGAGCATGAGTTTAAAACCAATGTATCTTTGATATATTTATTTTGGTCGTCCTGTTTCTATGATAAAAAAAAAACAAAATTTAAAACAAATTTTATGCGGCTTCCTATTGCGTTTCTTTTGGTTTTGATTTTACAATTTTTTATTATTGCGACGTTTCGAGAGCTTTAATATGTTTATTTCATTAATCAATGTTCGCGTAAAATCTAAAAAATTACTACTAATAAATTACTAAATTGTTAATTTTAACTCTTAGGTACTACAATCGCGAGGCAGTTGTGATAAGCGCATTGCAAGTGGAGAAACACCCAATCACAACACCTGGCCCATTGACTATGTCGCCGACTGTTGCTCGTCTGCAGAAGGGAGCATGCAGCGTTTATTCCGCTATACAGTTTGCCAAGGTAATGGAGTTTCTATTATTTAGGCTATAAGTTCATTTTTTGAATGAGTGGTTCATGAAGAGAATTGTTAATAAATAAAAGGTTGCGTCAGCGTAACATTGATTGTAATGATGATTCATAAGATGGCTTCTTTACATATATATGTATACATAGAAATATATTATACTTGTATGATATTTAAACCGTTTCTTTCTGGATCTAATATGGGTCAAGATACCTGGGTTGTGGATGTGAGGGAAGCGAGGATGTTCTGTCAGGATCATGGCAAGCGGCGCTCCATTGTCTCTGCCTATCCCTGTGAGAAAAAGGATGTGACTATTTGATTGATTGATTTATATCAGACCTTTTTATATATATTTATTTTTTGATGATTTTGCGGACCGTTAAGTGTGAAGCGAGAGAGTTGTGTCAGGATCGTGAATGGCTCCATGGGCCAGTTTTTTTTATTGTGACTCGACATCTGACCCCGACCTGCCTGATGGTCAGGTGGTTACGATTGCCTCAGTCGCCGTCACTATGCCGGATAAAAAATTAAAAAAGGGTTCTGCCTATGCCTGTGGGATTTAAGGCGTGACAATAGGTGATGATGAATTACTTATGCATTTCATTGTATTTAGGGCGTCTCCGTGTCAACTGGCTCTACTCATCACTTGACGCCTATGACTGGAACACCACAAGGTAACTGAAGTTAATACTCATAGGTTATTTTTATATATGACGACAGAGACACGTGGCCCTTGAATGTTGGCCTGTTGGAAAAGCTCAGAGTCGCTCAGCGGGCAATGGAGAGAGCTATGCTTGGTGTTTCTTTGCGCGATAGAATCCGGAACGAGGATATTCGCCGAGATGGGGAAGTAAGGTTTTAAAGTGGAGACGGCAGATGCATCGTAGGTAGGCCTCCCACTAGGTGGACTGACGACATAGTGAAAGTCACTAATAACCGGTGGATGCAACTGGCATCTTGTCGTTCGGAATGAGATTTCTATGTTCACCAGTGGACGCCTTCTGGCTAATGATGATGATGAATATGACCCTGCCTGATGTTAAGCTGGATTGTGGTCCATGAATGGAACGCGAATGCTACTACAGTTTAATAGTAACCACTATGCTGGCCTAGTTTGGTTAGCTTTTGCTTTTTTCCGGGAGGTCTGAGTTGAGCTTTGCATTTGTGAGAGTTAGAAACCAGTATAAACTGGTTTCAACCAAGCAAAGAATTCGTCGCTATTTGCACTCAGTGTATAGACCGTGAAGGGATTTAGTCGCGTTTCAATCAGCTTGTAAGTTGCGGGTTCCAACTAGGCTGGAATGCTGGATGCGATTGCTACTTTCAGTTATATATCCTTAGTAGCAGTCACCCTCATTCATCCATCCAATTAAAAAATATCCACAATTATAATATATTAATAACCTATATTTGCCTAGTGCCCATCACCATAGACCTTGTATAAAGAGAATTGTGGATGTGAAGGAAGCGAGGGAGTCCACTGTCTGCCTATCCCTGTAGCATAAAGGGGTTATAATTTAATTTGATTTTTCTAACAATTTTTTTCATTTTCTTAATATAATCGATTTTGTTTACGTATCCTTTCCATGTGTCCAAACCATCGAAGCATTCCTTGGTCAATCCTTGTCACTAGATCTTCTTTTAAACCACATCCATCACGCATTGTGCTATTCCTTATGCTATCCGCTATCGTCACTCCAAGTAGATTGACGAAGGAATTTATAAATCTGATGTGGATGGATCAGATTTATAAAACAGGAGGGTGTTTTCCGACCAAATCGGAGACATCCTCAAGAAAGCTAGGTTGCCTAGTGCCCATTACCACAGAGGCGTGACAATTTGATTGATTGATTGATTGTTTACGTATTCTTTTGCGTTGGGGATATAATTTTGTGTACCGTGTGAGTGTAGGCAGGAGGCCTCTATTTTGACGTAGTACACATTTAGTAAGTCAAATAATATTTGTAGGTTCTCCATCCCTGCTTAGACCATCGTCTGGTGCTAGCTGCTTTACGAGGGCATCTGACTCGCCATCCGTCAGGACACACCATTCACCAAAAATGAAGCTCAAGTATGTATTTTATCATTTTACATTTTTATTGTGACTTGACATTTGACCTCGACCCGCCGATGCTAAGCAAGAAGAGATCCAAGAGTGCCGGCGACTGAAAAAAACCGAGTCTTCACGGCCACCGTCACTATGCCGGCCAAAAGTGCTTTTTCATGCATAGCTTGAAACATCCAAGGTTACAGAATGGAGAAAAATTATAGAATCTGTAACATATAAACTGGAGGACCATGGCGACTGCGAATAGCTCCTTATATAAGTCAAGCTTTTATTTCTTGTGACACGACATCTGACCTTGACCCGCCTCATGATAAGCAAGAGGAGGACCAAGAGTGACGGCTAAAGGTCACTTTCACTCATCGCTTAAGATGAAGAGGTCATAGTCATACAAAGCATTCCACTTGTCGATTGTTCTACAAAGAATTGACTGCCGATTCGGTCGATAGATAAAAGATAAATCTTATAAAATCGCCCTAATTAATATAAAAGGATTTGATGCTAACAATAATTCATATAGGTAATAGCAATTAACTATTTATCATAGTTAGAATAATAAATATATATTGTAGATTCACAATATTGGCTGCCGTAGAAGGAATACTAATATAGTTTAAAGATATTACGTGACCATGAATAAATATTCATTTGACATTGAAAATTGCTAAAGCAACGAATTTGTTATAATTTGAAATATTTAAATTAATCGAAATATATTATTCGATATTAGTAATTATTATTTTGGAGCACGTTCTAAGGATAAATAGTAAAAGGATATTAACAAAACATATTTTATTAGGATATTTATTTATTGACGATAAAAAAATCCAGTGCCCTTTTACACATACGTACATTTTCTACATACATTTATATTTTATACGCGTAATCGCCTGAGCGTTTATTCATTATATTTATAATAAAGGTGGATATTTGGTTATCAAAGAGTGATAGGCAGTGGTGTCCAGTTGCCGACCTGACGTCGCGTTTCGGGATCGGCTTGTAAGTTGCCTGTTTCAACTGGGCTATGCAGTTATTTCACTGTAGTAGTATCGCCTCCATTCGTGGAGGCCATTCCAGCTTAACAGCTTAACAACAGGCGTGGCTGAATAGTTAGCGATTGGTTTGTCGCGCGTAAAGTTCCGAATTCGATTCCTGGTTGGAGCAAATATTTATTTCATAGCTTTTATTTCCTATAAAAATAAGAGGCGGATATTTGCTTCGATTCTGGTTATCAAAGAGTGGTAGGCAGTGGTACCCAGTCTGCCGATCCGGGGTAGTACCACCACTTACAAGTATCCAGTCTGTTAAGTGATTTGGTCGAGTTTCGGGATCACCTTGTAAGTTGCCTGTTTCATGACATCCATTCATGGACCACACTCCAGCTTAACATTAAGCAGGGTGCTGTCATATGTCGAATCACAATAAAATAAGTGCGAATATCTAGCAGCGAGTTTAAGTTCGCCTTTGTACATAGTGCTGGGTTTGTGTGAGGTAGAGCATTAGTGTTTGTATTTTATTAGTTATTTTATTAGATTATCGTATTAGTTAATTAAATAAAGTTTATTTTGATTTAACATTTTTTGTTTCGTGAGCTTTGCAGTTGTGAGGGTTAGGGTTGTATTACATGGCACCAGTCTCTCTGCCTACCCCTATAGCAATTGAGGTGTGACAATAATAGTTATCATCACACGCGCCAAAATCAGTTTTGGGCTATTGCGTTATCTATATTGGATTGTTATCAGTGATAGTGATAAACAAAAATTACTATTATTGGTATATTGGGCAAAACCTATTGGATTTATTATATCCATTCGTTCTATTGAATGTGCTACGACGTATACGTGCAAAATAATTTGGTAAAAAATGGAAAAGTTTATTAAAAAGTGTAAATATATTAGAAATAAATTAATTAGGTAATTTATTTATACATTATTTAAAAAAAATTGGTAACGCTTTCTAATACGAATAAAAATTAATTTTTAAATATATATAATTTTTTTTCTTTATAAAGCTACCTAAAAATCTAGTATCATAGAAACGATGCGATCAAAATTCAAATATTACTTAAATACTTAATTGGTGCCGGGAATATTACTTTTGTTATGAATTCGCGCAAAATCTAGTCTATATAGTGAACTGAACTAAAGCAACCGTAAACTTCAGCAAATTCTTTTTTACTGTTCGATATCTTGGAATTCCCCTTGCATAATTTTGAAATGTTTTGTTTATGTGTATGAATATATATGTATGTGTATGTATGTGTTATATATTTATGTATATAGGTGAGGTTTATTCGTAAATGTTAATTAAAAATAATAAATGATAAATTGTAATCCCGCATGACTCCAGCACGGGTTTTCCTAGTGGAGTATGCGGAAACAGCATGCTACGTCTTACTTTATACATATTATAAATAAATAAAATAAATAAATAACAGCAACATTACTTTATTTAAAATTGTCTGCTGGTGACTCAGTCGCGTTTTGCTAGATGCGACTGCTGCTTGGAGTTATTTAGCTATGGTACCTGTCGCCTCCATTCATGGACCTCACTCCAGCTTAACATCAGCCGCGGTACTGTCATATGTCCGGTCACAATTGAAATAAACCACACACAGGTTGTATTGTAATATTTTTGTTGTAAAATAGGGACGAACATTCTTATAAAGGGATCTGCTATCCCTAAAACCGTGGAGACATAATTTTAACGCGAGTGCAGTGTAATTTTTTTTCTTTAGTGATAGTGCAATGGTTACGCATACCGAGAGCATTATGGGTTCGAAACCACTCGCCGGTACCAATGTATCTTTGATATTTACGTACTTTGGTTGTCCTGTTTCTATGATACAAGGCAATTTATTAGAATAACCTTGTTCTTACCTCGCCCTTTCACACCCGTAATACCCGCACAGGTGGGGGAAGCATCCGCATTCTATCGACCGAATCAGCAGTCGGACTTAAAAGTTCGGTGCGTCTTTTCGTAGTAGAACAATCGACAATTGGAATGCTTTACCAGCCCACTCTCGTGTTCTCTCCATCCTTTGACTTTGGATCCTTCAAGCGATGCCTGAAGAAGCACCTTTGGCTGGCATAGTGGCGGCGGCTGGGGCAGCCGGGAACTGACTCGGTTATTCCAGTCGTCGTCACTCTTGGACCTCATCTTTCTTATCATCAGGCGGGTTGAGATCAGATGTTGTGTCACAATAAAAAAATATAAATTTAAATAAAATTATTTTAAGAGAATTATAAATGTGTCTTTCCATTGGTTCTGCTTACCACTGTAGAAATTAAGGCGTGATTATTTTTTCCAGATATTTGAAGAACATCTTTGCCAAAGCCGACGAGACAGTAATTTTGGATGTTCTGGCAAGTAAAGACAACAATGTGCAGAAGGCAACCGAGGAGTTATTGTCAATGGGCTTCACGAAGAAGGACACTACCATCGTCAAACCAGCGAGGAAGGAGAGCCCGAAGCCACCAAAGAAGGTTGTCACCATCATGAGGACCATGGAGGAGAAGGAAATAAGTAAGATTCATTTATTACAACACAAAAAGTATACTTTTTCACATTTATATACTAAGCTAAGCTACTAGACCGGCATAGTGGATGTGATTATTACTTACAGTTATTGAAATATAGTGGCAGTGACATCCATTCATGGACTACGAGGGCGGTTCATTAAGTACCCGTGTTTGAAGACAGAGGGCGTTCCTGAGTGAAGTTAGTGTTATCATCGTGTGCTGCCATCTATCAGACGGCGCTAATATAAAATTCAGACTGATTGATAGGTTAGTTTCGATTTGGCAGCCATTCGAGTCAGACGTGTTTCGTGATTTTCGTTAAGATGGAAAAAGAGCAGTATCGTTCGGTAATTCGCTTTATGTTTTTGGATGGGAAAAAGTGCGAGGAGATAAAAGCAAAGTTGGATGCTGTTTATGGAGACACGTCGCCATCTATGACCACAGTTAGATATTGGTTTAACGAATTTAAACGTGGGCGAACATCCGTTTTTGATGAGGAGCGACCAGGACGCCCGGCAGACGTGGTTACCGAGGAAATCATTGAAAAAGTCCACGACATGATTCTCGCTGATCGACAAACGAAAGTCCGCGAAGTAGCTAAGGCCGTAGGTGTGTCGACCGGAACGGCAATTAATATTTTGCATGATAAGTTGGAGATGAAAAAATTGTCGGCCCGATGGGTGCCGCGATTGCTCACGCTGGACAACAAGCGGATGCGGCTGTTAACTTCAGAGCAGTGTTTAAGGCAATTTAAGCGAGATCCTAAGGACTTTTTGCGTCGAGTTGTCACCGTTGATAAAACCTGGATTCATCATTACACACCAGAAACTAAACAACAATCAAAACAATGGATTTCTCCCGGTGAATCTGCACCAAAGAAGGCGAAGACCGTCCCATCGGCCGGTAAGGTCATGGCGACGATTTTTTGGGATGCGAAAGGCGTCATCCTCATGGATTTTTTAGAAAAAGGAAGAACGATCACTGGACTATACTACAGTGAGTTATTAGACCGCTTCGACAAAAAATTAAAGGAGACACGGCCACATTTGGCGAAAAAAAAGGTGTTGTTTCATCACGATAACGCACCAGCACATTCATCTGGTGTTGTCGCGACCAAACTGCATGAATTGCGTTATGAATCGCTGCCGCACCCCCCGTATTCACCCGATCTGGCTCCCTGCGACTTTTTCTTGTTCCCTAACATGAAAAAATGGCTCGCGGGAAAAAAAATTAGCTCAAACGAGGAAGTCATCGCCGGGACAGAGGCGTATTTCGGAGAGTTCGACAAATCCTATTTTTTGGAGGGGTTAAAAAAATGGCCGGAACGTTGGGAGGAGTGTATCTTACTAAAAGGGGACTATGTTGAAAAATAAAAAGCATTTTTTTGAAAAAAATCGTGTCTTCATTTCTAACACGGGTACTTATTGAACCGCCCTCGTACACTTCAGCTTATTATTAAGCGGGGTGCTGTCATATATCCAGCCACAATAAAAAAAACTACTAAATGTGCTTGTATCATAGAAACAGGACGACCCTCGTACATATATCAGTGATACATTGTTACCTGCAAATGTTTTTGAAAAGGGGACCTTCGGTTTGCATCATCATTGCACTACGGGTCTATGAACTGTAAGTAGCAGTTCATAGGCCGCACTTCAACCAAGCTGGATGCTGTCAAATGGCGTTTCACAATAAAAAAATCGTCTCCATTCTTGGACCGCACTCCATGTTAATTGTAAACTAAGCACAATAAATAAATATTAATCAATTTATTAAAATATCAGTCAATCAAATTGTCACGCCTTTTCCCCACAGGGATAGGCAGAGACAATGGAGCGCCACTTGCCACGATCCTTACACAACTCCCTTGCTTCCTTCACGTCCACAATTCTCTTCATACAGGCTCTGTGGTTATGGGCACTAGGCAACCTAGCTTTCTTGAGGATGTCACCGCTTTTGTTGATTAAAATATCACTCCCTAATTCACACAAGGCTAGGCTGAGTCATTGGACAATTACATAACCCCCATTGTGCTGTTACAGTAAAGAAAGAAGTCCACAAACGTTACCCGACATTGGCTGAGCGTGTTGTGGCATTGGCACTTGAAAGTGTTGATTACAACGAGGAGAAAGCTGATCAAATCCTGGCTGCGGTGGTCGACGAGGACAAACAACCGCGAAGGACATCACCAACGAGAGAGAGAGTTGCAGCAACTAGAGCGATCCCATCACCTCCACTCAGGTAAAATAATACTTTTGCATCATAATTATATTATTAAGTAGTCTGTTTACTTAATTTAAATATAAAACTAAAGGACATCATTCATTTTGGGCTTTTATGTACTACTTTTGATGAAACAATATATATATATATATATATATATTTAGTTTCGATACTTGTATTGCTAAAACTAATAACATTTTTTTCTTTTAATTGCTGTGCTATTGAGTTATTTGGAAAATAAAATAAAGATTTTATATTATCTGTCAATTAACGCTATATTTGTTCTGCTTTGAATTGTCATAATTATAGTTTGACCATTTTGCACACCTAAACTATGCAAAATAAAGGATATATTCCAATTGCATTGTAATCTTCGTACATTAAACTATTTTAAAATGTATATTAAACTGTTAATTCAATTAAACCCAAGTCCCCATACAAAATGAATGAAGTCATTTATATTATTTTTTATTGTGACACGACATCTAACCTCCGGCTTGATACTAAATATTAGGTTTTGCTAGCGTTTCGTCGACTGAACAAACTAATTCCATTTGCCATAATCAATGTCTATATTTCAGCTGGAGTAGTTGAATAAAAAATTTAATGCTTTGAGTTTGAATTATAAAGAACAGCTGCTTCAGTAGCGGTTAGTTAACATTTGTCTAATAGTAGCAGTCGCTCCATTAATGGATCGCAATCCAGCCTAATTTTTTAGGGTGTGAAGTCATATGTCGTGCCACAATTAATTAAATAAAATAATTGTTATAAGTATTCTAGGTTTTGTGTACAATAAGATTTGTTTATTTATTTTCTTTAATATACATGTGTCGCACAATTTGTCCCAATATTATTCGATGTCGTCTGCTCCAGGTTTGTCTTTTTGCACGTCGCATTCAGTCTTCATGGATTCAAATTGTTTTTATTGATCATAGTTTCCTTGTGAACAGCCTGGGCTAAAAGGCACTTCAGCTCTGCTGAGTTTAGGGATTGGTGAACATAATAGTTTTTGTGCCTAAAAATCGAAGTATTTCGAAGTATAGACCTTGGATCTTTTAAGCGTTGCGTGAAGAACCACCTTTGGCCGGCATAGTGACGGCGACTGAGGCAGCTGTGAACAAACTCGGTTTGCTCAGTCGTCATCACTCTTGGACCTCCTCTTGCTTATCATCAGGCGAGTCGATGTCAGATGTTGTGTCATATTAAAAAAAAAAGTATTTTTTCAATTCCCGATCACCAAGTTCTTGCTACACGTAATGAATAATAATATTTGTAATAATAATAAAAATAAAACTAAATAATCATATATATATATATTATTTATGAATATGTGTTGATTTATTAATTTCATTTTTACATAATTATCATGTTATTATTTCAACATAAATCAACTTTTGAAAGCTTATTGCTTACAATGCGTCCCTTATATAATAAGTAATATTAATATTCCACTTACATACAATTACATATTTTTAACCCCGAATCACCAAATATGTTCCAGTAACACTGGCACTACATATTTGTCTCATAGACTAACTAAATAATACATCAATATTTTGTTTTAAATAAAATGTATATTACGGCATTTAAGACCTCTTGTCTTAAAAATGCAGGCCGGAGCGGAGGAGGTTCGTGACATAATTCGATGACGCATGTAGTCTATGAGACTAATATTTAGTGAACTAGGGTTAAATGTGTGGTATAAACAAAATATTGAGAGCTTACACATTTTATAAACATATTCATTATAATTCATATCATTGTCATGGGCTTATTATACCATTTGTTCTACTATCTTGTTTGTGATAGGGGAGCATTTGAAAGAAAGGTTTGGTGCATCGTTTCTTTGTAGAACAATCGACAAATGGAATGCTTTACCAGCCTATGTGTTCTCCCCATACTAAAATCTTGGATGGGTGGAAGCGTGAAAAAGCACGGTTGGCCGGCATGGTGACCCTTAAAATGACATCAAAAGGTGGTAGGCAGAGGTACCCAGCCTGCCGAACTGGGGTAGTACAGTCAGCATCAGATATATCTGAGCACGCAAAGTGATCAAAAGTATCTATACAATCAGTTAGTCAAAAATATCTACACACTCATAAAATATGTAATATTTTAAAACAAATTTACTAAATTGTCTGTCGACATATTTTTGACAAGTGAGTGTGTAGATATTTTTGACTAACTGATTGTATAGATATTTTTGACGCACTGAATGCTCACATTATTATGACAACTAATGTGTGTAGATATTTATGACCACCCTGAATGTGTAGATACTTTTGATCACATTGCATGCTCAGATATATCTGATGCTGACTGTACCACCACTTACAAGTATAAAGACCGTGATGTGATTTAGTCGTGTTTCGGGATCAGCTTGTAAGTTGCCGGTTCCAACTAGGATGTTATACTTATAACTTATAGTTATTGATTTGTAGTAGCAGTGACATTTATTCATGGAGCACACTCCACAAACTTCAGTCGACCTTGCTTACCATCAGGCAAGTCAAAGTAAGACATCGAGAATGAATTTCCAAAGAATGTGTGAAAATGTGGCAGCTTAAAATTAAATTATCTATACCTACTTTGTTTGGTTATTAATATAACTTAATTATATGAAATAAAATTAAATCATTTTTCATTTACTCATAATAATGTATCGACGCACAACCTCATATTTGTAACTTAAATAAAATGAAAAATGTAATGAATTATGCATTAGACGCGTGAAAATGATCTGTTGAACTGATGGTTTATTTAAAATGTATAGATCCTAATTCAATGAGGCTTACCTCACTTACCATCGAATAAGGCGACCGTAAAGTAGTAGTAGATCAATCACCAACCAGAAGACCCCGAATGACCAATGTATCTCTGAATTTGTACTTCGGTCGTCCTGTTTCTATGATACCAGCACGTTTAGTAGTTTAGTTTCGGTTATGTAATGTAAAGAATGATTGCCTTACAATATGAGGTTGTGAGTCGGTTCCATGCAATGATATTTAGTAAAATGAGTAGATACGTTATATACATCAAATGGCACAAGTTTGAACGGTTAACCACCACGAAGTGGAAGTAGGACGGAATTATAGTTATTGAGAGCTAAAAAGAGAGAAATATATATTGCTCTGCATCGCGACACTGAGTTCATGTTTGCTTATTAACACTATCGTGCCTTATTAGGAGCGCGTATAACTTATCTAGGTGTTTTCCTATTAAAATATCATTGGTTTCATGTATAATAAACTTCATTATGTTCATTTGGTGTGTGATCAGCATTGAGGAGTCGCAGCCAGTACAACAACGGGCGCCATCAAAACAGCCATTCGCGACACGAGTTAAACATTGGGCAGAATGTCTCAAGTATTCCATTTGTTTATATATTTATGTTTGTATGTGTTTCATTCAATATAGTAGTGGCTATTTGTTTCACTAAGCTCACAATGGGGTGACATTTATTCAACATTTATATAGTTGTAGGCGACCGTGGGGACCGTTCAAAACCACTTACCACTACCAATGTATCTTTGATATATGTACTTTGGTCGTCCTGTTTCTATGATACAAGCACTTTAGTAGCTTAGTATAGAAATGTAAAAAAATAAGTTACGAAGAGGCATTGTCTTCAGTTGTCACGCCTCAGAATCGTGGAAAGTGCCATTTTCCAGTGATAATTTGATTTGAATAATTTGTGCCCATTCTTAGCTTAAAATATTATTAAATTATCATAAAATAAATAGCTACTATTTAACATAAAATCGAACGTGAACAAATTGGTCATTTTAATACAATTTCATAATTCTTTTAATTTACATTATTGTTAATTTAAGTAATTTAAATTTATATTAATTTAATTTACGTAAAGCACGACATAATGTAATTTTAATTAATATTACAGTAAGCCGCATAAAATTTGTTTAATTCATTAATTAATGTTCACGCAAAATCAAAAAAATATATATTTTTAGTAATGAATTTATAAAAATCGATATATTTAACAAAAAAAAAAATTAAAATGAGCAGGTCATGTCTGTCGCATGTCTGATGCATTATGGATAAAGTCCACTACTGAGTGGAGTCCACATAGCAGAAGACATAGCGGTATGCCCAAACAGAGATGGCGATGACAGACAGAGTCTCATGATAGTTCGTGGCGAGAGACAACAAAGAGTCATGGAAGTCTATGACAATTAAACGGGCTAATAATAATGAATAAAAGATTTATGAATGTTGTATTAAATTGACCTGTGCATTTATTAATTGTATACGTTCTTTTTGATATCCGATTATATATTATTATATTGTTTGTGAATGCATGCTAATGTGTGAAGATGTGAATATATACAGGTTGGGCAAACGAAACGACTATATGTTTGAACATCAGATGTTCCAATTCAAATATATATAATTATAGTATATGTCATCAGTGTTTGCAATGTGATAAACCAAAAAGCTTTTTAGTGGTCCTTAGTGTCAAATTTTATTAATAAAATTTATATTCATATATTGGGTTTATTAATAGGTATTTATAGTAGGCATAGTGACTACTGTTAGTAAACATATCATAAAAGCAGTTGCTTCAATCACCATGACTACGCGCACCAGCTAGAATTAGTTTTGATAATGATAATTATTTTTTAGAATGGGTTAATTCACTTAAAACTAATTGTTGTTAACCGATATTTTCGCATCTTGTAGCATCTTATCACCTTTAATTATTATATATTTTATAAATAATTGTTTTTTTTATTATTTTTTGTAATATTAATTCCAAATAATAATTTAATTTTGAAAATGGAATAGGGAAATGGGATGATTGCCATTTAGAAAAGTTGCCCTAATTAGTAGCATAAGCTTAGTGCATTTTTTATTTGCTTAGACTTTTATCTTCATAGATCATATACATGTTTTTATTTGTTTATATGTTTAATTTGTTTATTTTGTATTTACTATAATTAGAAGATTTTATGTAATTATTTGGAAATATTTGTACCTGATATAATAGATCTACCTATAGTTTGTAATTAATACAAATGTTCTATACTCTGTCTATGCTTTATACCCGGACATAATTTATTTCTTTAATAGTTTAGTTTATTACGTTCCTATATTTTCTATGTGTTAAATATTACTTAAACAACACAAGAAACATTATTATTAATAAATTATATAAAAGTTTATTAATATTTCACAAATATAGATTGGGTTATTAAATGTTAGTATTATTTGTAAAAGTTTTATGAGTCATTGATGTGGGGTGTGTGACGGATCAAATAAAATACGTGATCTTCCGTTGGATGTAATGACTTACTAACTTAATGTAGTTGCTAAGCGCTCGCAGGCGCGACGCAGCGACGCTTGCTTATGCTGCAACAAAATGCAGTGCGGCCAACATCAAATTAATTGTTGTACAGTGTAACCCCTACAAGTTTTAAATTTATATATTTGATTTATTTATGTGGTGGTGATTTATTTCACTACATTAAATTCAAAATTTAATAACAAATCATATTATTACCTTTATTAAACAGTCAATCAATCAAATTGTCACGCCTCTTCCCCACAAGGATAGGCAGATGCAAGGGAGCGCCACTTGTCACGATCCTGACACAACTCCTTCGCTTCCTTTATATCCACAATTCTCTTCATACAAGGTTGTGGGCACTAGGCAACGCAGTTTACTTGAGGATGTCTCCAATTTGGTCAAAAAACATCCTCAGGGGTCTGCCTCGTTTAACGCCTTCATCCACATCAGATTAATAAATATATCATTGGAATTTGATGTAAAATAACATTCCAGATTTGAATTTGACATTAGTAATTTTAGAAATCAATAAAAGTAGTAGGTATTGACTTTAATAAAAACAAGAAGAAGAATAACAGCGTCACAAAGTGTTGAAGCATGTTTTTTTCTATGTTAGCTTATTGTATTATTGTCACTTAAGGCGTTCGTGGTGTAGTGGCAGTACAATGGACTCACAAACCGAGAGTACGAGTTCGAGACCAACCACCGGTTTAATATATGTAAATTTGGTATATATGTATATGGGGATTGATATAACACTTAGTAGGTCGTTTTGATACGAAAATATGATATTTTAATATTTGTATTATAATATTTAGAGCCTTGCAAGTTGTTCCTTTACATAGATAGATGTGTAGTTTTTGTGTAGGAATACATATCTGTCACACTGGTTGTTATATATGTTATTAATGTCTTCTTTTGTATTTAGGCCTATATTGAAGACCACTGCCAGTATCGAGAGCAAATACAAGTCGCAGTATACAATTACATCAACTGGACCCAATGGGGCCCTACGCAAGGGCCCTAAAGATAGCCTCCTATTGTAAGTCGTATGTTTTACATTAATAAACTTATAAAGGCGACCATGGTGTAGTGGCAGTGCATTAGTTACGTAAACCAAGAACACGGGTTCGAAACCACACACCGGTACCTATGTATCTTTGATATATGAACTTTGGTTGTCCTGTTTCTATGATACTTTTTCAAGCACTGATAAAAAAATATAAAATTAACAAATAAGTTCCACTGAGAACAGGCACTATTAGGGCAACTCAAGCATTTTACTAAAATACATTTTAATTGTCTCTGCCTATCAAGCCTTTTTCCAAGTTTTAATTTCGAAAATAAAGGAAATGTAGATTTAAAGTTTTCATTTAAAGCATCATTTTAAAGTTTTTTTATATGTATAGTCACATTCAAACTGTCGACATTATTAATATTATTTTTATGCAATTTTAATAAAAGACAAAATTATTCACAGGGATGACTACTTAGTATGGAATGGTCCCAACCCGGAGCTGCGCGTTGGTCCGATCACAGAGGCGCGTGAAGTGAAGGAAGCACCAAGGTCACTCGCTAGAGGCCCTAATCCAAATAATAGTAAGGGCCCCGCCGGCCTCGCAAAAGGAAGCATGTACAAGAAATTGACAAAGAACACGAATATGAGGGTGCATTAAGTTCGAGGTACTATCAAGGAAATCATCGCTGAATATGAATTAAACCATTTACATTCGTTTGTTATACCTTTGACAGCTCATTGGTCAACTATAAATAATGCCCATAAATTGTTTATACCAAGGAATAACTTAAAATAAACTAATGCAAATTGTATAATCATGTTTATAGGCGGTTCATATATGAACAAATAAATATGTATTTTCTCCATCCTATAGTCTTAGGTCAGTGTTTCCCAACCTTTTTAAGGCCATGCCTCATCCTAACATTTCTTATGCCACCCAAACATATTACCTTTTACCTTTAAAAATTGTTTTGCTTCCTTAAGAAATATAAATGATTACAGCATTTTTTAAACCCATAACCCAAACGAATGGGTTAAAGTCGTGTCGAGTTCATTTTGAAATTGCCCACCTTTAACTATCAAATTGCCCCTCTGTGGGGCGTGGGCCCCACGTTGGGAAACACTGTCTTAGATCGTTCAAGCGACGCGTGAAGAAGCACCTTTGGTCAGCATAGTGACGGCGACTGGGGTAACCGAGAACTGGTTTGTTTTTTTCAGTCGTCGGCACTCTTTGATCTCCTGATGTCGAGTAACAATAACATATATATGTATTCATTTATTATTCGCCTATAATAATATTGTATTCCAAAATGCAATAATTTCTGAATAACTTCATCGTCAGCAAAAGTATTTGTACTTTAGTCAGACTTCTATAATAGCTGTCTAAATATATTTATTAGTTCTAAATGTATTATTTTTCTAGTCATAAATATTATATTGTCTCTTTTGTCGTCACTAGCCGACTGGAGTAATATTTCGTTTACTTTGTTTTATTCTTGTTTGAAAGAAGATGTAGTGACATGGAATCGGAAAAGGGATGCTCGATGGTTTGGGCACATAGAAAGGATGAGTGAAAGTAGATTGACGAAAGAATTTTAAAACAATTTGTTTTTAATATACTATATAATATTATCCTGTGTTTTGTTTCTATGATATTTGAGTGTTTACAACTTGAATATGTATGTTATTTCTAAACGTGATTAATTTGTGCAATAATAATTTAAGATATATTTAGTTTTATTTTAAAATATGAACATTCTTCTAAGGGCTTAGTTACTATTTGCCTCAGTTTGTCCACTCGCATAAACTATTTTTGTACGATTCGGTAAAATTACGAATTAAATTAATTTATAAAATCTTTAACACAAACTTCTAATTATACCGTTTGCTATAAAAGTAATTTATGCCTAACCCAGAGCAAGGGGACGTCCAAAAGCGACGACGACTGAAATACTGTTTTATTATACGGTTGTCTCAGTCTCAGTCACTATGCCGGCCAAAGGTGCAAACATATAATTGTATGTATTGTCACACAAACTTTTTTGCAAAAATCGATAACATCATTTTTGTGACGCATAAGTATGGAAGTGAATGTTTGGTTTGGCAGAAGAAGCATGAGAGTAGAATTAACGCTGTAGAAATGCGGTTGTTAAGGAGTGTATGTGGAGTGACGATAGCGGATAGAATAAGGAATAGCACACTGTGTGATAGATGTGGTTTGAAAGAGGATGTAGTGACAAGGATTAACCAAGAAATGCTTCGAACTTGGGCACATAGAAAGGATGAGTTAAGCAAGGCAATACTCAGGAGGGTGTTTTCTGATCTAATGGGAGACATTCTTAAGAAAGCTGGGTGGATACTTATAACCGTAGAGCTTGTATGAAGAGAATTATAGATGTGAGGGAAGCGAGGGAGCGTGAGTCGGGTGATCCATGGAGTTGAAACTAAAGTCGAGTGAAGTTAATGAATGTGAGTTGTGCTGGTGGGAACAATTTAGGTGAAGGAGGGAGAGGAACAGATGGGGGGATGGCCTCTTCCTATGGGAAGAAATATTAGATGGCTATTTATTATTGTTATTTCAGCATAATATAAATATGAAAACTGAGTGTAACCAAGCCCTTGTAAGGTGAAGTAGTAAGAAAATTCATTGTTAAATTTTATTTTTACCTAAGTTACTGTTTTTAAACAATGACAGCACCTCGAGCACCTATTGAGTTGTTGTGCAGTCCATAAAAGCAACTGCTACTACAGGTAAAGCAGCAGTCGCATCCACTATGTCGGACTAGTTGAAATTTATTTATATTTGATCTTCATAATGTATATTTTTCTAGATCCTCCTACTTTATATATTTGATCGTCATAGTTTATAATTATATCGGATCCTCCTAGGTTGTATAATTTGATCAGGAAAGAAATATGTTACAATTATACTTTTTATAGGGTTATATAAAAAACTATACATATCATTTAATAAATTTATTTGTATTACTGATGTACAAAACGGATGCCGTATTATTAACAATTTTCATCAGTTGGCACAGTTGTTAAGTACAAACACTACAAACCCATAAAAGATAATGTATTTTTTGAACTTCATAAATAGTTTAATAAGTGAAATGCACTAGTAGTATATTGCCCACGGACGGACGGACATTAGATCACTTTTTATAGGCATAAAAAGTAGCCCCCTAGTTTTAGTGTGATCAATCGCGGACTATTACAAAGATTTAATGTAAATTTAAACATATTTTTGATGTTATACGTAGGCACATTTTTAATATATCTTCGTAGGTTATCTCTGCAAAGAATCATTATGTATATATATATATATATATATATATATATTGATGAATTTATGTATTTTATGCAACTCTTGTGTTGATATATATCATTATGTCGTCCTTTAGATTTTAGTGAATTTTAGACTATTGTGTCAAACGTTTCAATTCCGTCTCATTTATATATAACGTGAATTTTATAGATTTGTCTATTTTATTAATATTATTAAAAGCATATCTGTTTTGCTAATATGACATTTTGGTCACCGTCATCTTAAATATGGTTTATTATTATATTATGGCTCAACACTCTGATGGTTACGAAGTGAAGTGCCGTACATGAATAAAGGTGACTGCTACTACCGTTCTATAACTGCAGGTAACCATTGAGTCCATTATTTATTATACATTCTGATTAAAGATGGGACGACCTCGAAGTTTTTCAAACCGAGTTAGGTCGATTAAAATATATGGATAATCCGATTCGCAAACCGAATTGATGAATTCAATTTACAAACCGAGTTCACGATTCCGACCGACAATCTAAATTGCCTAATACACAGTATGGTTTGCTATAGAATTTCGGATGTGTATGTATGACTAAATAAATTTGATGTCAGATCTAAAAATATATAATAGTTCAAATCAGTTTATTGTAGATGTTAACCGATCCAACTCGGTTTAGGCTTTAACTCGGTTTAATCCGGGTTGAAAAGTCGAGTCGTTACATTTTTAATTCTGATCGTTCAGTTGCATAAATAAGCGTCGCTTTAACTTGTAATGATTGAATTTATGAAATGTTTTTATTGCTCAGTTTTATTTTAGTATATTTAAATAATGTTAAATTTCCATTTAAGCTGAATAATTTGAAAAAGTTGCCGTAGTTTAGTGATCTCGCGAGATTTGAATATATTTCTTAAACTTACGCGGGTTCAACTAGAATTAGTAGATGATCTAACGCAAAATTAGGCATGGGCGTTTTGGTTCTGTTACAAGAGCTAAGAAAACTCATGAACACCCGTTTTAATATCCATTCTAAATATCGATACTTTTTTCATTTTATGTAGAAAGAAGGAACATGTAGAACAGTCGCTTAATTACTTAAAAATGATTAAGAGAAACTACTTAATAAATTAAACTTATAAATAATTACAATATAAAATATGACAGATAACAACACACACACACGCGCGTACTCACACACAGATTCATGTCATTACTCTTAATCTATCTATTTTTTTGTTAAATAGCGCTATGGACTTATTGCGAATTCCGAATCCACAATACGACAATTCTGTCAGTGTCAAACAGAAATGTGTGGAAATATGTGTTTGATGTTTGTGTCTTTAAAATTACTAACTTCACTGGATTAGGTATTAGGTCAAAAAAATATGTACCTAATTATCAATCCTTTAGAAAAACCTACTTTTCGCGCCAGTCGTACTATTGCCCACCTTTGTTGCACACAGAAGGCTTTATTTTCTAATCGGCGACCACAATGTAGTTTAAAAATGTACATCGAATACTATTAAAATTCATGTCAACACAATCGGTGAGCATCGAATTCTAGGGAACTATTTACTTGTAGAAACATTGGTGCCTAGCACGGGTGTGTTCGATGTCAAATGACGGACACTCACTGAATGGCATTGTCAATATATATATAATGCGATTAAAATAATAATAGGACGGTATCGGCGCCATTTTGTGACGTCTAACTCTCCAACCAACTTCACTTTAGCATGGTGTGCAAAACAATTAATTAAGTAAAATAAAATAAAAATGTCCATTGAAATCTTTTCTATTATAATATAATGTGACAATTTAATTGATTGCTTTCAAACTGTGTTTGTTTGTATGTGGGGAGTAAAGTATGTGTTATCCACACGCCTGGCGGCCAGAAGCTAGTAATTAGTTAATAAAAAATATGTGCAGTTTTTACCTGTATTTATTATAAAACTGAATAGACCAGCGATATCATCTTCAAGAATCTCCCTTTGTATCAAAAACAATACTTACCAAAATATAAATTAATTTAAATCAGTACGTTTCCGTACAGATTTAAATGAAGTTAGTCAACAGCGCATCCTATTCTTATTCTAATAGCATAGTATATCGACTGGCGGCTGTGCTAAGCAAAGCATTATTTTAAATATCCATATAAATGTTTGTTTGTTTGTTCCGCGTCTTTGGAGGTAAATGCGTATAGGACGAGTAAAATACAGCCAAAGAAAATTTACAATACTACATACACTATTATATACAATCAATCAATAAAATTGTCACGCATTTCTCCCACAGAGATAGGTAGAGACAAAAGAGCGGCACTTACCACGATCCACAATTCTCTTCATACAGACTCTATGGTTATGGGCACTAGGCGACCTAGCTTTATTAAGGATGTCTCCGATTTGATTGGAAAACACCCTCCTATGCCTGCCTCGTTTAACGCATCCATCCACATCGGATAAAGCCATTAATTCTTTAATATTTACAATGATTATTAAGTTATTATTATAAACTTAGTCTATTTATATACGATCACATATCAGGTGACGTACAAACAAACATTCATACTATCACATTTATAATAGTAAATAAGATTGTTTTTATAAGTGGCGGTGTATCTAACACATGCATCAGTCCAATCTGTGCTGCTGTTGAAACCTTAGCAAATTACCTCATTGATATCGTTAACAAACGATTTCAACTGTATGTGTCAAAGTTTCCATTATTATATTCGATAGGTCTTATAAGTTATATGCAAATTTTTGAATGTGCTGACTGTTTATAGTTAAGCATCGGCATATTGATAAACTGTTCCGATACCCGTAAAGCCGGATCTATCTTGATGAATAAATGGTGTATTGGGGAATTGGTATTACTTAAAGATGAATGAGTTGATCCTCTACATGTTTTTCCTATAAGAGACAATCGTGGTCTGGCTGGAATTAAAAGCTGAACTGGATCTCTAATTTCTTAATACAGAGAGCTTGTTTTGTTATATTTGTTAATAGCATTAGAATGAATCTAATTACAGGATAAGTACAAATAACTAAAGTAGCTATTTGTGTTACGCATTCGTACCAATACATACTACTTACTATTCGTACTACATAGTATGATGTGAATTACCAATAGAACGAGCGAAATCATGGATAAAGTCATACTTTATCCATGATTATAATAAGCCCAAATTCTAAAACGTGTATCACTAACTAATAATACAACGTAAAAATTGTTTCTAAAAGTTTGTGTTCTGTTTTCCTTACAATCGTTCTGTTTACCCCTTCCATTTTAGTATAATTTTAGTATATTAGATAAGAGAAAAATAAAACATTCCATATTTTTGTGAAAATTGTAATTTTAAATTTAATAAAAGCTAAATTATATTTTGTGATTTTATTTCTACCACCTAACTTAATTCCTAAATAAGAAGCTCCTCAAAGAGAAAAATACATTAACAATACTGGCTTTGAGACGGCCCCTGCAACTACGCAGAGACATGGCGGCTCTGTGCGTCCTCTATCGCCTATACCACGGAAATTGTTCTAAGGAGCTCTTTAACCTTGTTCCTCGTCTTTTCACACCCGTAATACCCGCACAGGTCTGATCAGACAATTGGAAGCCACTCGTGCCATACATTTGTAAAAATACTTACAGGTCTAGTTACACTTCCGAGTCGGAAACAGCACCAAGTAGTTTACGATTTTATGCCGGTCCGACTGTCTTCCGACTTGCCAGTTGACTCTAGAAACTCACAGCTCGAGAACGACTGAGTATTAAAAAAAGTCCGGCGCAAAAATCGGATGTGTATGAAGTAAATACAATCAGATAGACTGATCTGCTAGTCTGATCAGACAATCGAAAACCAAATCTGACGTGTATTCCCAGCCTTAGTCTAAATTTAGAGCTGTCAAAGCTTTAGAATTCAGAAAGCTAGCTAGCTAAAGAATTATAAGGTTTTACTCTTACTCGGATGAAACCTTTAATAACAGGATAAAGGACGTCATTACTCATGGGCTTTTATGTACTAAATTGCGTCATATCATCTCGTCAAACATCCCGCACTGCCTAAAGACAAGGGTCTTTAACCAGTGTGTGTTGCCAGTGATGACACTGAGACGTGGCCCCTAAATGTTGGCCTGTTGGAAAAGCTTAGAAACGCTCAGCGGGACAGAATTCGGAAAGAGGATATTCGCCAAAGAACCAGAGTTACCGACATAATTTGCAAGCTGAAGTGGCAATTGGGGGAATGGGGAAGAAAGGTTCTAGAATGGAGACCACGAACCGGCAGATGCAGCGTAGGTAGGCCTCCCACTAGGTGGACTGACGACATAGTGAAAGTCACTAATAACTGGTGGATGCAACTGGCATCTTGTCGTTCGAAATTCTGGCTGATGATGATGATATAAACAACCAATTAAATTGTCACGCCCTTTTCCCCACGGGAATAGGCAGAGCCAAGAAGCGCCACTTGTCACGATGCTGATCGCTTCTCTTCGTACAAGCTCTACGTTTATGGGCACCAGATAACCCAACTTTCTTGAAGATGTCACCGATTTGGTCAGAAAACAACAATCACTTCCATACATTAATGTAGGAACAAGTAGCTTATTATGAACAGCGATCCGTGACTTTTGGGACATTCTATTTTGGCTGTTCATTGTAGTACATATAATTTCTGGATGGCACCAATACAACTTACAACTTACATACAAAATATTTTAATGTATTCAATACATATTCATAGTGATGTTTATAGGATGGCGTGGTCGTAGTATGCCACCTTCCCTAACAAAACCATTCATCACGCTAACATTACATCTAGAAGGCGCCATATGACCATATACATATATATGAGATATGCAGAGCGTAGAGCTGCTTTTTAAACCCATTTCTTAACATCTCGTTCGTTCGTAATTAGCAAAATGTGCTAATTAAGCTCTTTCATTTGATACCCAACATGTCAAAGTTCGTTAGATATTACGATAAGTAAACGAATATAACTAACCAAACATTAAAAGTTAATTATTATGCAACGTGATTAATGCGCTTCGGGTTGGGGGGAATCCAAGAGGCGTGGCTTCCTTCAAATAGAGCCTCCGCGAGTCGTATAGGGACTAAGGTTTATACAATTTAGCTCATCGTCCCGGTAGTCTAGCGGAGCGCTGTGCACTTTAAGGGTTACAGTACCGGGTTCAAACCCCGGCCGGGACAGCCCCGATCAATTTACTAGGTTTTTTGTATTTTTTTATGACGCTGGTAATAACTATTACAATTAAACAACATTATCAGTATCAATTGCACGCCTTAATTTCCAAATCCTGACACATCCCTTCATCATTATACAAACTTTATGGTTATAAGCACAATTGACCCCTTGCTTTTTTGGTCTCTTTTTTAGAAATTGTTCTTGCAGTCGTTTAATTAAAAATTAACCTCATTCATAAATAAAAATAATCCAATTATATTAAAGTTGTATTATAGCAGAGACAATAACTAACCTCTAACTCTATATGGTATTATAGACTTTATTGCATTGCGCAGTGCAAGAATGAGCGCGTTGTGATTGGCCAATTGCTACGAAACATTGAATAGATAGCATGTTTTCGCATCGATTATGGGGCGTTCTCACGGAGCGATTTTAGTTGATCAACTCCGAAATCGTTCGTGATTTGAAGCGTCTGAACAGACTTTCAATCAAGTTGAAGCAATAAATATCTATTCAACAAAAGTTAAAGACCTTTCGACTTTTGTTGATTCATTTGACAGCTGACAGCGAATCGACTCGTCTGAACTTGCTCGTTCAACTTGCATTGAATAATCAGTCCAATCAGTCAGTCAATCAGCGCGATTGAGTACCTTTGTACTGTATATTGCATTCCTCTATCACCAGTATTTTGTTTGTTTGTAAAATAAAATGTGAATTGTGGCGTCCATCCACGAGAAAAATGCAAAAATGGACAGATAGTGTCCATTACGCCGTGTAATGGGGCGTTCTCACGGGGCGATTTTAGTTGATCGATATTTATCGTTAAACAAAAATTCGAAAGCAAATATTGACGGTAGCGTTCTCACGATTCGATAATAATCGACTCAATATTACACGTGTTATTACACTATCTGTCATCTGTCCATTTGAGCATTTTTCTCGTGGATGCGAACGCCATAATTTACATGTCATTTTACAAACAAACAAAAAAACTGTTGACAGAGGAATGCAATATACAATACATAGGTACACTGTTTAAAGTCGGTTTTTTTTATAAAAAATATATCATTTTATGATTTTAGACCGAGCAAGGATGCTTCTCGAATGAGGAGACGACGGACCTTAGTGCGGACCTAACAAACGCACTAGTTCCCCTCGATTTCTCTGGTCTGTACTCGTCAAACCCTGATTTCCTTATTATGAGACTACCTTTGAAATATTTCTTACCAACAAAAAAAAAAGAATAATCAAAATCGGTTTATAAACAACGAATATATACGGTCGAATTGAGAAACCTCCTCCTTTTTTTTTCAGTCGGTTAAATTCTGATTTCCTTATCATGGGACCACCTTTGAAATATCTTCTTTCCAACAAAAAAAGAATAATTTAAATCGGTTCATAAACAACAAAGTTATCCGCGAACAAAAAAGGATATATACGGCCGAATTGAGAACCCCTCCTTTTTTGAAGTCGGTTTAAAATGCTGTGAAGACTGCTATATTTTTTTAGCTATATTTTTTACAGCTAGCATACATTGTTTTTGACTGTAACTTGCGTCTGCGGGTATTCTTTGGTGGCGTGGTTTTTTGTAAGAAAATGGCTACATTGTTGTTGGCTTGATACTTGAAACGTCAACATCAAAAATGAGTACAATAGAGGTTAGTTGTCTCTGACTACAATGGCCGGTAGAGCGTCGGTTGCAGCTCATTCCGTTATTTTGGCTTTTAATGTGATTTTAAACACCGTTTTGGTAGCGCAATAAATAGTATTTTATGTGAAAATGTGTTATTGAGCCAGTGTCGTATTTGTAAAGTTGAGAATTATATGAATTCTCGTTGGAAGTTCTGTAAACATGTTTATTTTTTTGAATAAGTTTTATTGTAAATATCGGCGTGGGGCATGTTTGTGTTCTTTTATATTATGTTGTATTGTGACTTACAAATGTCACTAAAGGAGGAGAAGCGTCATAAGCAAACATCGAGACCCAGTCGAAGCTTCCACTATACGTTCAACGCAAGTAGGCAACTCTATTGTGTACACTTCAACCGCATATTTAAAGCTGAAACATGTTTTGCCAGTCACATTGAGGAACAGAGATGACAATGAGGATTGGGATCGCCGGATCCCGTTTAGCATAGACAAGTGTACAGATGAGTGTATCACTGGATAAAAAGACTAAAAGTTGTGTGAACATATTCTACAATCTGTCAAAGGGAACTTGGTATTTGGAATGCATAGACATGGCTACAGATGGCAGCTGATAGCACATATAATAGAGGTGACATGTAATAAGAAGTCACAGTTGGAGATCACCATAGTCATAAAAGGAACAAAGTCACGGATTGTATTGCCCAAAAAAGAGTATCAAGTTAGTTGGAGTTGACGATTCTAGTAACATTCAACCTATACTATAATCCAAAATGAAGCCAAAGACTCCACAAAAAAGGTGAATATTTATATATTTTGTGTTAATTTGTGCATTGTTATAAAGTTCTTTTGTCATAAAATAATATATCTACAAATATCTATTAAGATATCTTGTTCTAGATTTATTCACGTTACTGCACTTCATGAGCGTGTGCTTGACTGTCTCCATGCAGCCTCCTACAGAGAGCCGTCCATGATATTAATTTACATAATGTATGATAATTTCAGGGTGCTGGCCCAGCGTAAATTTGCCCAGGGTGTTTCAATGTTTACATTAGAGAAAAGGAATATATCACCATCAACTTCACTGCAAATCCAATCTGGGGCTGACAAAGTTGAGAAACAGGCCTTATTCTCACTTTCAGCTAATCAGTATTTAGATTGGGTTGCATTTCAAAGTGAGTATTGTTTTATTGTAATGCTGACTTTTTTAAAATTATATAACCACACTTTGATGTTAAGCTAATCCTTGAATGGAGACAAATGCTACTAGAGTCATAACAGCACATAGTTGTATGACTTAACAAATATGATTTCGCCTTTATATTAACTAATTCATAACATTTTTTACAATCCTTCTTAGTTGATGTGTAAATTGATGTTTTAATTTTAGAAATTCACCCTCATGAGAGTGACATTGAATGTGACGATCAGATAGAAGGGAAGGAGACCAATGATTCACTCATAGATTGTGTTGAAGAGAAGAAAGATTACGATATGGATAAGAAGATCAAAGGTTGGTAGAGATTTATATATTTTTTAAATACATATTTTACCCTCCGAGTAACATATACTCAGCAAATGCAACTCGTTTCCTCGTATCCTATGGGAATTAGGGTGTGACAATACGATTAAATATTTTAATCAATTGACCTAATATGTTGGTGTGTATGCCATTTGTAAATATAATATAATTTGTGATTTCACAGAAATGACTCAAAAGGCCCCTGTAATAATGTTGAAAAAATTGGATATCTCATTGCTCGCTGAAAAAGCTTCTGATATCCCAGAAAGAATTGTTACTTTAAAGAGACCCATATTGAAAAGGAGAAAATCAGCAGCTGTGATAGTAAGGTCTTCAGATAGTATGAGCTCTTCAAGTGAAGACAGTATTTTCACAAGAAGACGGTGCAGTAGAAAGATGGAGTTATCATGTGATAATTCATCCGAAGACGACACTCCATTGAATAAGCTCTGTGTCGACAGTAGGAAGAATAAGCAAAAAGTGACAAAGGCAGAAGAAGCCAAGAATGGAATAGTTGCAGAGCAAGAAGTGGAAGAAGAAAAGGAGATAGATTTTTCAAAAGTAACCATATCAACGCAGAAAAGCATCATATGTAGAAAGAGCAACCGCAAAAGTCTGTCCAAAATCGATGGTACAACGAATGATGATGATGGCACCTCTGTTAATGCAGTTGAATTAAATGAACATGTACAGAAAAAAGAAGAATCGCACAATGAACACAAAGAATCTGTCAACGCCAAAGAGGTAACAGAAATGCCACAAGACATTTTAGAGAATTCTGCAAACCTTTTTGGTATGTCAGTATTGAAGAAAAACCCAGTGATGGTTCCAGGAAGCAGTGATAAAATGGAAATACTATCTGACTTCACTGTGACACCGCCTCTACTTTTGCAGCTTAGTGATGATGAAGATGATTTGACATTCAAAGTACCAGAACTGATGCCTACCAAGTACAAACGCAAAAATTCCATTGATGCACATACATGCCCCGTTTCCTGCCTATCAAACCACAATACTGGTGAACATGAACCAAATCTCATACCATTAAATTTATGGCAGAAAAAGTGCAAGAATTGCCACATCCTTACGCGTATACGCAACACTGTCACAACAATGGCTGAAAAGGAGACAAACAATGCGGAGGATGTCTATCAATTTAAGTGTGAAAACAACAAATTAACAAACTACAGGCATAGTACGCCACAATATCATACAATGTATCTCGATTGCTTTGAGGACAACTCTCCTTATATAATTCAAATTGTTAGTTGTAAACAGGATAATAAGCCAACACTGAGCGCTAGAATATTGCGTCGCTCCCAACTTGATCCGCAATTGTTGAAGAAAGCCTCCGGTGATATAACGAGTCCGACATTCATAAAGGAGATTGTCAGCAGCTTGGAAGGGCCTATCACAACTAACCCCTCTGCCTCTACGGAGGTGGACAATGAGCAAAACAAACGGAAACAACCAAAACGGTATGACGTATTCCCGCGACCGTCGCAGGAGGCAGTAATGGTGGAGGCGCCTGTTTATAGGCCAACGGGCGCTGAATTTGAGGTACTTATATCATTTTATTCACTTTTATTCATTTTAAGAGTCACTTTGGTGTAGAATCGACTTAGTCGCTGATATACTAATTGTTTTAAAATTCCAGAATCCAATTGTATACATCGAAAGTATTCGTCCGGAAGCCGAAAAGTTTGGCATATGCAAGATAATACCACCAGCTGATTTCAAACCAACATTCAACACTGTACCTGAGGACCTCAACTTTATGTCGAGCAATCAATATATATGCAAGATGTACATGCGATGGGCGTCTGCATCAAGGGAACTGTGCGCCATCAAGACATATTTGGCAACGCAAAATGTTGTCTTCAAACGACCACCATTGGTAAGTACAAATTTAAATCAATTAATCAATTTGGCACGAATTTTCCCTCAAGACAATGAGCGCCACTAAAGATAAAAGTAAAAAAATTAAGGTTAATGCATACATATACCAAGGCGTGGTGTAGTGGCAGTGCAATGGCTACGTAAACCGAGTTGCACTGGTACGAAACCACTCACCGGTACCAATGTATCCTTGATATATGTACTTTGGTTGTACTATTCCTATGATACAAGCACTTTAGTAGCTTACTATAAAAATATATAATAATAAAAAAATTACAAACCGTTTTTCAAAGAGCAAGCATTAATATGCACTTCTAGGCTGGCATAGTAGATGTGACTGCTACTTACAGTTATTTAACTAGAGTCACCTCAGTTCCTGGACCGCACTACAGCTTAACATGAGGCAGGGTGCTGTTATATGTCCAGTCACAATTAAAAAACAGTGCTCGACAACTTCCCTGTATCAACCAGCGACTCAGAGATTATGCGTCAGGTAGTTAGCCGCTGGTCCCACCCAGTACAGTACAATCAATACGGCGGATCTAACCGATCCCACACTTGTGAAGTTCAGTCCCCTTTACCACTTCAGTCTTCTTTACCAACAGTCCACTTAACACCTTCAAATGGCGAATGGCTACATAGGTGAGGTGCTTAAAGTAAATATGTTTATTTTAGATTGATGGAATCGAAGTGAATCTTGCGAAACTCTATCACAAAGTCCAACGTATGGGAGGGTTGAGGGAGGTGATTGAGAAGAAGAAATGGACACGTGTTGCTGAGGAGATGAATTATAGTAAAACATCAAATGTTGAGACAAAATTGGACAGATTTTATTGTAAATATTTGTTGCCTTACGATACTTTAACATCAAGTTAGTATATTTAAATTATTATGTTTTGTAAAGATTATTAGCGATTTTCTCTTTCTAATCTAATGAGAAGAATTGCGAATCTGTGAGATTTGTTTTTAATATGTAACAATTGTTTGTTGTAGTGGAGCGCCAGGACATACTGCGTAGAGTTGAGGTGGAATGGAATAAAAGATTCAATAAAATGTTGTTTCGTGCCCGCAATCCTTTGTATCGCCAACAGAGGATACTAATGGAGACATCATCCGATGATGATGATGAAGATGATGATTTCCCCAGTTTGGATGAGTCGGAGGATTGTGTGTTACCAGGACGGCAAATGAATGTGAGGACATTTAAAAATGTAAGTTTTGTTCGTAACATCAATTTGTGTTTTAGATAAAAATAAATTAAATAGTGGTGGCTATTCTGCCAATCTGGGGCAATATCATCACATAAATGATTACAAATTCAACATGTAACCTCGATGGAAAGCACGATGGAGGTCCAAGAGTTGCGACGACTGCTAAAACCCAGTCAGTTCACGGCTATGCAGTTATATAACTGTAGGAGAAGCGAGGGAGTTCTGTAAGGACCATGGCAAGTAGCGCTCTATTGTCTCCGCCTATCCCTGTGGGAAAAAGGGGTGACAATTTGATTGATTGTTTGAACTTATTATAACACATACTATTATTTATTTATTTTATAGATTAGCAAAACAAATTGCAATCGTTGATTCAGTATGAAAATACATTGTCACCTTTAAACTCGATTGCAACTCTAAAATTATGCACAACAATAATTGATAATTACATAATTTAAATTACATAAAAATTAATATTACAAATCATTAACTACTAATTTAATATCTATTGATCTATCATTTAATCATATTAGGCACTATGATGAAATCATTATACTTAATTTGATTAAATGATAGCATTTGTCATTTTAATATTAAAATCATAAAAAAACATTAATAAAATCATTTAAAGACAACAATCATTAACATTATTTAATAAAAATTGTAATAATTGTTCTTTTAAAGTTAGAAAAATTGGGATTGAAAATGTCTATGTCGACATGTAGTATAATGGCGCGTGATTGATATTTTATTTTATAATTATAGATAGCTCAACGGAGCATGGAAATCCATTTCCCAGCGAACCCGAATCCAACGCCAACGCAGGTGGAGAATGCTTATTGGGAGCACGTGCTCTTTGGACGTGAACACATTTGCGTTAATACGGCATCAATTGACACGGGCGAGAAGTCATTCGGATTTACAAAGAACAAGAGTGACCCCTATTCTAGACACCCGTGGAATTTAAAGGTATGCCATTATATTCAATTACATGTCAACTTATAAATTATGTTAGTATGACCACAATGGCTGCAAAGATCTCGAAACGTCGGAAAAATCAATAACCAAACAACGCGATAGTAAGCCTCATACAAATTTGTTTAACTTATTATTTTAGTAAGTTTCAATGTAATAATGTATTCTTTTTTTAAATTGTGATTTGACATATGACATCACCCGTATCTGATTGTAGTCAGCAGCTTATACCAAAACGCGACCTTGTCACTTTACAAGCTGTACACTTTAAAGTGGTTGGATTGCCCTGGATCGACAGACTGTGGTCAATAAACAAAAATTGTCTGCCTACCACTCGTTAAACAACCAGACTTAAAGCAATTTTATTTTCTTTACCTTAAATAATTTATTTTAATAAATTTATTCACAAAGTAATTTAAGTTAATTGCTATTTTTTCACTCTTGCGAATAATTAATCGGCATCTTAGAGCTTGTATGAAGAGAATTGTGAATGTGAGGGAAGTGAGGGAGTGTGTCAGGATCGTGGCAAGTGGCGCTCCATTGTCACTGCCTATCCCTGTAGGAAAAAGGCGTGACAATTTGATTGATTGATTTAATAATGGTCATATATTTATTTGAAGGTATTAAGCAATAATCCACTATCAGTACTCCGTTCTATGGGGCCAGTGCTAAGTGCGACCGTTCCTGCCTTACATTTGGGAATGGTCTTTACGACTTCATGCTGGCATAGAGACCCGCATGGATTACCATGGATTGAATATCTACACGAGGGACCACCAAAAATATGGCAAGTACTCAATAGGGTATATGCATGTATTTTTTTTATGTGTTTAATTCACTTATTACATCGTTATAACATAATAAAAAATATAAATATTGTTGGAAAAGTTATAATTATTTTTTAAAAATAATTTTAAAACTTCGATTAAATTTGACACATTTGAACGCCATCATCTAGCGCGGGCTTTTAATGACGTCACACGTCACGACCAGTATTTGTTTACTACAAGTGTTACTGTTATTTATGTGGATTTTTAAGTTGTAATAGCTAAACAAAAACACAAAGAACAGCTATTTTTTCTCTTAAACACTACGCGCACAATATGAGCTTCGACCCCGAACGTGTCATGTGACGTCACATTTCATTCGGCCAATGGTAATGCGTTTCACTCATTTGAATTTCACTTGCTTATCTTTCACTTTTTACTTAATCTTTTATGCAATATATACAAAGAAAATTAAAAATATAATTATTTTAGCATGATGTTATTACAATAAAGAATCGGGGGAAAAATTTGCAGCAATATTTAAACCACATGCATATTCCCTATTATATATTTATTGTGACTCGACATATGACAGCACCCCACTTGATGTTAAGCTGGAATGTGATCCATTAATGGAAGCCACTGCTATTACAATTTAATAACTGATCCACTATGCCAGCCTACTTGGAACCGGCAACTTACAAGCTCCCAAGAGCCCAAAACGCGACTAAATCACTCCACGGTCTTTATACTTGTAAGTAATACCCCTTTGATAACCAGAGCCGAAGCAAATCTCCGCTTTTTTTTTATTAACAAATATTTGCTCCGACCGGGAATCGAACCCGGGACTTTTCGCGCAACAAACCAATCGTTGATCAATGGGCCATGCCTGTCGTCGATGTCGTGTATGTATGATCTAGGTTTCGCTTAGAACGGAAAGGCGCAAGTAAATAAGCGCTGTGTTCCTAGTAGTCAGAGCAGTTGCACGTTAAGCGTCAAATACCGGGTTCGTTTCCCGGCTGCAGTAAATGTTTTTCTATCCAATTTTCGTTACTAATTTATACAATTGAATTTTAGGTACGGAATACCACACGACTGGAGTGAGAATTTCCGCAAAGCAGTTGAGACATTGGCCCCAGCTTACTGTCAAAACAAGGCAATATGGCTGCCATCTGACATTGCAATGTTTCCGCCAAAACTGCTAATTGATAATAAGGTGTCGTTATCTAAAACAACCCAACAGGCTGGCGAATATATTGTTGTTTTCCCAAAGGCGTATAGCTCAAGCATTTGTACTGGATACTCGATCTCAGAGAGTGTTTATTTTGCGCCCCAGAGTTGGCTGATGACAATGCAGATTGATTTTCAGGTAACTTAATAAATTAACATAGATTTGGACTTATTTTAGCATAGTGACGGTGAATGAGGCAATCATAGGGTGAGACGGGTTTTTCAGTCGTCGGCGCTCTTGGACCTCCCCTTGCTCATCATCAGTCAAATCGAGGTCCAACGACACATCTCAAAAAAATGTAGGATTTCACGATTGCCTCAGTCGCCGTACTATATTGGCCAAAGGAGCTTCTTCACGCATCGCCTTCAACAACACATAATCTGGGAAAGCATTTCACTTGTCGATTGTTTTACAAAGAAACTATGCACCGAACCTTTTACTTCGACTGCTGATTCGTTCGATAGAATGCGAATGCTTTCCCTGACCTGCGGGCCGACCGCGTAACTCAATGACAATGAGCTTCGTTTTGACAGTTGAACTCCATTAATGAGATTTAAAATCCAAATGGCGACCGCGCACCACACTAGGTATCGATATTCATTTCCATTAACAGTTTAAGCAACTCATTGTCAGTTGAAACTCATTGTCCGAATGAATAAAAGTTATTTTTGACATTAACAGCGACCGCGTTACTTTTTGACAAATGGTAATGAATTTCGTTGTCATTCACATTGAAGTGCGGGGTAATTATATTAAAGATCTCCTCGGAACATCTAATAGGTTATTCCTTTTATATTGAAATGTCCTTTAGCTCTAACATAACATATAATTGTTTTAGGAAGTCCGTGACAGTTGCGAGCCCACAATGTTCTCGCTGGAGCATTTGTTAATATCGATTGCCAATGATCCGCGCAGTTCGCAAGCTGTCAAAATACAAATACACAACACACTCGATATTATAATACGTGACGAAATCGAGAATCGTTACGCACTCGAGAAACTTGGTGTACCAGTAAGTATTTGTTTATTGTGACTCGACATATGACAGCACCCCGCTTGATGTTAAGCCAAAGTGTGGTCTATGAATGGATGTCACTGCTACTACAATTCAATTACTGTGAGTAGCAATCACATTCATATTCAGATGTACTGCGTAATGGGTACCACTGCCTACTACTCTATAAAAGGATTGTATGCGATATTCGTCCTTGACAACAGGAGGTCCAGTAGCGTCGACGACTTAGGGAACCTTAGACTAAAACGGTTGCCTAAGTCCAAATATTTAGAATTATTTCCTTTTCTTAATCAATATCTGGCGTTCTTCACACCCACAACTAACTTCATACAAGTTTTTGTAGGGCTATGATATTTATTTCTTTAATAATAATATTAATAATAAGAAAATGCAACTCTAAATGGTGTAATGGTTCAGCAGCGGATGCAGTCATCTATTAATGTACTTTCTATAATTACAGATTAATGTGAATATGCAACCACCTAAGAAGAAATCATTCTTACATTCGTGGAATGTTGGCGAGCACACAGAATGCGATATATGCCGGCGAACATTATTCCTTTCTAAGGTAATTACATTATTATACATAATTATGATCATTAAGCAATAGTCGGCGCGGTCAGTCGTTGGATGGGTGACCACTATCAATGTTAACAAATGGCTGTTATTAAGACGATATGTCTTAACCCATTCCCAATCCAATTGTGCTGCCATCTTGTCAAAGTAACAAAACGTTATGCATTCAAGGAATTCTTTTGCTGATTGTATTGGTCAATCCCATTACAGTGCTACGTCACTATGATGTCGTTCAGTTGTGTGACGTCACGATCCAAGTGCATTATACTGGCGGCATGCTATAATGGCCGATTTGACGTTTGATCTGCTCATGAAGTTTCGTATAAATGAATAATGTTTGAAAGAACAAATTATGTTCTTTATAGTGACGTCCAATCGGCCATTATAGCGTGCCGCTCGTATAGAAATAGTTGAATAAAAAAGGTTAAATGTTAAATTTAATCTGTACAGGTAACTGGCATATCTGGTCTCGATTTGTGCCTGGAGCATGCGGTGAGAATGTTGGAGGTAAAGTCGAGCGAGCAAATCATGCAAATCAAAAAGTGCATAAATGTGATTTGCTTCTACACGGAGGACAACTTGGATGAAATTATGAAAAGTTTAAGAAATAGCATTATGTAGGAACAACTAAGTGGCTGTGAGACAAGGATTAAGTTTGCATAAACACACTCTCGCTGTAATTAGTATTATATTTGATAAAGCATTAAATACCATTGTTGCACCAAAAACTTAAAAATAGGTACATAGGTGAGTTTAATGCCTGTTAGGCATTCTCTAACAATTAACCTTTAATAATCACAATAATAAATAACTTTTAATAATACAATCATAATAATAATTTAAAGAAAAAGATAATATATTTTATATAATATTTGGCCTCTAAAACTAGATTTCAAAAGCTCTCTGAGCTTACGACACATTCTATTTTGTCTGCAATTTTCTGAATAATAATATATTTTTTATTTAACTAGAACATGTTCCATCCTTAAATTGTGGATCTTAAATTATTAAATATTAGATCAAAGTTAAACAGTACACAAAATAGTATGTATTGAAAAACAATTTCGTTTATCGTGCTAGGAAGTTTATGGTGCCTATTATCAGAATAATACTAATTGTCCTAATTGTCCCGATGTGCTAACTTAATCTCTATATACAAACGGCCACTGTAAAAGACTGTGCTATCATTTGTTGAAAGGGGGAAGGAGGGAGAGGGTGCCTTAAGATATATAGTTATAGTGCGTGTGTTTGTGTGTTTAAAGTTTATGGCCTAATGAGAATAATAGTGATTTTTGTGAAGCAATAATTGTAGAAATAACTTAATGCGTTATGTGGTGCGTAAAGTGATCTGCGAACAGCCTTATTAATTTTGTGCCTTACTTTTAATACAGAGTTCATATATAAACTGTTGATACAATATCACTACCATTGCATATCAATCTCAATATTATATCATTTTCATATTTTTTTTGTATCATAGAAACAGGACAACTTAAATAGCGGTATCCTACGTATCTAGGATACCGTCATGTGGTTTCAACCATAGCTTCTTGGTTTTCTTTTTTCATTGTCAAAGTATCATCTTATAGATCAAATTTTATTTTGTTTTATATTGCAACCGGTTCACGCAAACCAAGATTTACCAGTTCATCTTTGATATATGTACTTTATAGTCCTGTTTCTATGATACAAGCACTTTTAGTACCAGTTAAATATATAACGGGATTTTTATTTGTAATGGCCTATCCAGGTTGGTGTAACCTATTACGCAATTAGTTTAGAGGTATAGCGCGAACGAACCGTAAAGTAGCCATGTCCACACTATCAGATTAATGTTACATTACACCAATGTGGACAGGGGCCCTAAGTTGACAATACAAAATGCAATCGTTAGTGATGCATCTTTATTAAATAATTATTCAAATTATTGTATTTCAGTGGTACTAATGAATTATTCCACTTGATCGGCGAAGGTTGTGTTTAGGCACCTATTAGGTAATATTATATATATATATATATATAGCGAGATTTGACATTCCGTGTGCAGTGAAAGTGAAATTGTTATGTAGGGTAAATTCACTAGGCCGGCATAGTGGATGCGACTCCTACTTGCATATATAAATGTAGTAGCAGTCCCCTCATGGACCGCACTCCAGCGTGACGCCAGGCTGGGTGCTGTCCTATGTCGAGCCATAATAAAATAATGTGTGATACTCACAGATCTCACCTTTGCGTGTGTAAAATATACCACCGTTTCGATTAGAATATGTAAAGATGATATTTCACGTAATTTCAATACGCAATTTTTATAAGTATCAAATTAACGGATGAATAATGAATTGTGGATGTGAAGAAAGCGAGAGAGTTGCGTCAGGATCGTGACAAGAGGCGTGACAATTTGATTGATTGATAAATAATGAAATTTGACATTATACAAGCAATCAAATGTGTAAATTGAAATTACGTGAGAATACCGCATACAATATACTCATTTTTAATTACCATTTATTTGTGATGATTGGCTCGTGTTTGCCTGCCAATGTTTTATTAGGTTGTTTAAAGAAATTTATGGTTTTTAACCTTAACTATTCTATCACGAAAATGTAGCGTAGAGCCTTCACGCCCTGTGACCCAATTTAAACTTTAGCCGGCATAGTGATACTCCCCATGCTTTCCATCAGGCAAGCCAAAATCAAATATTGCATCTTAATAATAAAAACTAATAAGAAAATAATTCATGATTGCTTTTTTTTAGTATAAAAATCGTACTGTTTTAAATCGCATAATGAAGATGTGGTTATGTGAAAATTATTATTAAACAATCTTATAATTCATAATAGGCCTTTATACATTTATGTTCATTTAGATTTTAAAATTTAATATAAACAAAATTTGTTCAAAAAAATATTTTAATTATATACCTGAACTTTTCGGATCTTATTAAAATTACTTACTAGGCATAGTGGATGTGACTGCTGCACTTGGGCTTAACATCGAGCTGGGTGGTGTCATATGTCGAGTCACAATAAATATTAAAAAGTCATTGAATGTAAATGTATAGAGTGCCATCATCTAAATTATGGTAATTAATGCTCAATTAATTATTAAGGGAATTTAATGTAAAATAATAATAGGTGTTATATGCATTATAAGAACCAAATGGATTTGTTCAATTTGTTTTTTATAATTGTATTTATTTTTTAATCATGTTTTAATAATTCATGGCAATAATTTTGCATAATACATGTATTTTTTAAGTAATATTTTTTTAGATTTATTATATTGGTATAATATTTTTGCTTATGCAAGTATTTTTGCGTGACATTATACTAATTTTTTTTCCTAAATATAAGTATTTTTAAGTTGGTATTTATTTTGCATAATATCAATAAATTTTATTTGCACCAAAAATACTCAAAAATCAAATAAATTATTATGTTAAAATAAATTGTTTTTGCAAATGCGAGTAGTTTTTTAGGCATTTGCCTTTTTGGGCCCATTATGATTTTTTGATAATAAAATTGATATTGTATGATATTTTTTGCAATATAATTATAATAATTTTTAAATATTTTTTTTATCATTAAGCATTTTTGCTTTTTCATGTATATTTTTATGCATAACAATATTGAATTTTTTATCAATTTTTACAAATTCAATTAATTTTAAATAATTGTTTATTTATAATTAGGAATATTTTTTATTTAAACCAAATTACTAAATCAAATAACTCAAGTATTATTATTAGATTTTTTTGCATGTGCAAGTATTTTTTTAAGTTTTTTCCTACCATTAATAATAATAATGAATTGTTAGTAAATATGTATAATTCACATTAATTATATATGAACAAACAATGCCTAATTCAAATTAGCTTTTTGAAAGTATATATATATATATATTGCATATAATAATTATTATATAAGTTTTTAGTAATTAACACCAATTAGTCATTATTCCTGATATTTGCAAATGGATTATAATGATTGTGACGTTAGTTTAGTATGAGTTCAAGGCTGCATTACAAAAGTACTCGTTGGTTTAATCAATGTTCCCAGTAATAATAAACTAATTGAAATTCTCAGTCATATTACAATATAAAATATATTAATTATGTAATCGGGGTAATACACATGACAGTACTTAACCCACATTTTAGACACAAAAGGACATCATTCATTTTGTATGGGGACTTGGCCTAAATTGTATTAACAGTTGCATATACATTTTATAATAGTTTGATGTACGAAGATTACAATGCAATTGGAATATATCCTTTATTATGCAAAATGATCAAACTATAATTATGACAGTTCAATGCAGAACTGTCAATATGGTGTGTCTTTGTGATTGACAGACGATACAAAATCGAAACTACCATTTATATATATTTTCATCATTGGACATTACAAAAGTAGTACATGAATGAATGATGTCATTTAATCATTAAAAAGTTATTACAAATAACAAAACCAGTCAGCAAATACATTTTAGTAGTTTTAACAGGCAACAGTTGCTGGCTGGTTTTCTTAACGACGAATGTTTTCGCTGCTATGATTGTGAAATGTAATCAATTAGCAGTTCAAATTGCATTCGATGTGTTAATGTGAATAATGGGTTTAATATACACCGTATGTTCCCCGTGTTGATTGAAGTATTCAAATAAGACTTCTTTGTTCTTTACATAAATAAAATGCCTTATATATAAATAAAAATAGAATATATTTTTGTGAATTTGCCTTATTGTATAAAAAATAAAATTGGGTTCTTTTTTCTTTGTATGGTACTTCAGTGAACTTGCTGTAAGCTTACTTATTCATGATTGTCTCTCTGTATGGGTAGTACAATAAACGATGAACTCAAAATGTTTCTTTTATTCCATTTACCTACATCACAATAACACAAACTAACAAATAATGTGGTAAGTGTGGTTTCGTTATTAAACTCAAGATGCCTGATGGTAAGCAAGGGGAACTTTACAAGAGCGCCGATTACTGAAAAAAGAATTCGATTAGGTCCCTGTATAGTAAAATGTCCCGGGGGCTAAATGTATAGGCATGTGAGGTAGCTTTTACACAAACCGGCGTAATAAGCCCGGCAAGCAATCGGCTAGTGTAAACCGGATCCATTGCCGTGGGTCTGATCGGCGTCTATTATATAGCTATCGGCCGGACTCACGTATACACCACAGAACACGTACAAGCTTCCACACAAGCCGTCAGTCTGAACGTTATAGGCTGATAGAATTAGCTTTTAAGAACCATATTCATATTTATGCAAAAAAAGTCGACTTCTGACCTCGACTTGCCTGATGATAAGTGAAGTCTAAGAGCGCCGGTGACTAAAACATGACTTATGCTTGGTACTATGCTGGCCAGAAACGAAGAAACGCACTGCCTGTTCGCAAATGTGGACCTACCACCAAGCAAGTAAACAAAAGAAGTGTTAAAAAAAAATTTAAAATAATCGAAAGCATGGTTCTTTAGAGCATAATATATTTGTCGGAGCATCGATATTGTACTTCTACCGATATCTATTGAGCTTTATCGGTACTAAACGAAAATGTCAAGTGAGATTCACACTTGGCGGGAGTTGATACAGGTGGTTAATAACACTGATGGTTGACGTTTACGCTAACAGGTGTCACTATGACATTTTGTCGAGCGGTTGGTAACACTGACGTTTGACGTTGACATTAAAAGGTGTCAGATTTGACATTGAGTCGGGCGGGAAAGAACTAACCGTGGATTTGATCAATATTATTTATGGACCGCACACGATCAATATTATCGACCATATTGACAATAATGTTGAACATTTTCGGGGTTTTCAATATTGAATTGACAATAATATTGTAGATGTGCGGTCACCATATGGCGAAGACGGGAGACAGTGGTTCTGTGTGAGGTGTATGCCAAGCTGTATTGAACTTGCCACGTTTTCGAAAATTAATCCGATTAAACCCGATTGGTAACTGACAGTAACAATAGACGTCTATAGACAAGAATTTTCGGGTTTCCACCATGACTGACCCACCTGATAGCGAATCAACCTCGTTATATTTATCTATTAGCGGTCACCTCTATTTATGAACCGCACTCCAGCTTAACGCGCGGTTGATGTCATATGTCAGGTCACAATTTAAAAAATGTGACTCACCTCAATAATATCAAACGGAATCCGTTTGTATAAAAAAATGGAATATTTCTTAAATATCTAAATAAATAAGTTAAATACATTCTGAATAAGCTTCTTATAATATTTTCTAAGAAAATTTATTCAGTTTTTTCCTTTTAAGAAACTTATTTGTAAAAGTTCCATTACCCCCCGACAACAAAGGTATTGAGATTACATTTACAACAGGAGTTTATCCACCTACGCATTTCACCCCCGTTGTAGGTGCGAGGCAATAAGGATGAGGGCAGGGGTGGTCACGTTTATAACAATACAATACTCCGACAGCCTCATTATCATTGATATCATAGAGTGCGTATAATTATTCCTTTTATTATAATTAATATTTTATTAGAAATATGACTGAACACCGCCTAAATCTATACTTTTTAACACGCTTTAGCTTGACTTGTATGTATGTAACGGAATCTTTCAAAATAATTTTCATTCACTTCTAGAGGTCTGAATAATTTGAAAAGGAGACTGATACGCTTTCATACAAACTTCGTCCATATAATCGTCCAGCACTTACTAGTAGAGCCATCTCTTGAAAAACATATATAATAAAATGAAAATGGTATTAATGAATAGCCTAATGATTATTTAAATTTTACATAAAAATATGGCGCCATATCTAAGAGCGAAGTTTTTAGTGGTTTAGTAAAAGTGAGATTAAGTAACGACATATGCCTCCGGCCGTCTCCTTTGTACACGTATTAAAAACGTATGATAAAACACTAATTCCATTGAATATATTTTTTGGCCGGTATAGTGACGGCGACAGCGGCAACCATAAACTGGCACGTTTTTTTTCTGTCGTCGGTACTCTTGGACCTCCCCTTGATTACCATTTTTTTACTTTTTAGTTCACATTGTCATATAAACGTGTTTTTTTTAGTTTTTAACTATTTTTAATTTGTTCTACAGCTGCATTAGGGATTAATACCTCAAATAATTGGGGCAAATGATATTCTCACATCATCATCATCAGCCAGAAGACGTCTACTGCTAAACATAGTTTACATAGGCCTCCCCATTAGCACGCCATTTCGAACTACCAGATGCCAGTTGCATCCACCGGTTATTCGTGACTTTCACTATGTCGTCAGTCCACCTAGTGGGAGGCCTATTCTCACATATTATTACTGAATCATTTTGGGGATCAGCTTTATAGTTGCTGGTGGCAACTAGGACGGCACAGTGGATGCGACTGCTACTTGTTATTGTTTAACTGTCGTGGCATCGCCTACAGTTAAAATGGGATGTCGTCATATTATGTTGAGACACAATAAAAAACAAATTGTTCACGCACTCCCAATTTATATTAAAAGTTGTACGTATATATATTTTTTACTTTGATTATGTTTATTTCATATTTTTTATAAGGATTCCTTGATTTTTTGATTTTTAAAAGATTAAAGGAATATTCTTAAACATTCAAGAACTTTTGTTTTGTATAAGAAAGTACCTATTAAATCCTATTAAGATAAACGCGGAAAATTTTTAAGAACTTCTAAAAATAAGATTTCTTTTGTCGCTTATTGGATACGTATTTAAAGGGAGTGTGTAATCAAAATACAATATTTATTATTGAATTATTGGTAAGCATTTTAGAATAAGGAATAGCACAGTGCGTGTTTGATGTGGTTTGAAAGAAGATGTAGTGACAAGAATTGACAAAGGAATGCTTCAATAGTTTGGGCACATGGAAAGGATGAGTGAAAATAGATTGACGAAAGCAATTTATAAATCTGATGTGGATGGATGCGTTAAACAAGGCAGGCCCAGGAGGGTGACATTCTCAAGAAAGCTGGGCTGCCTAGTGCCCATAACCATAGAGCTTGTATGAAGAGAATTGTGAATGTGAAGGAAGCGAAGGAGTTGTGTCAGGATCGTGGCAAGTGGCGCTCCATTGTCTCTGCCTATCCCTGTGGGAATAGGCGTGACAATTGGATTGATTTATAATATATTTTTTAAATTTCTATACCAACCTACTTTGGTAGCCTAATATAGAAAGGAAAATAAAAAAATCGCTTAGTGGCTGGTCTCGCGGTTGCGTGGTGCTCTCGCAACCGCGATCAACTCATCATCAACTGCAACTTACGAATGGTGGACGCGAAGTACGTGCTCTTAAAAAATATATAATACGCTGGTTGCGGCGACCACGTTTTATGCCCTAATAGTAAAAGGAAAAATAAATCTTAACACACGAAATCCATATTATTCCAGTAGACTTACCTGTCTTGAACATTTATTGCATGTAAGCAACGTGTCATGAAAATGAATGCTTGAATAAATACTAAGTAACGTCACATCACTAAGTAATCGTCACATCTTAGAAATAACCGCTTATTTATCCAATATCACAGCATTTATCCAAGCCGCAATAACATGTCAATTCCCTGAATAAATTTTTCTGACATGTTTTGCGGAGGACAATCACACTCAACGTACACTCAAGAAATTTCCACGCACAAATTCAAAAGACACACAGACTTAACACAGATCGTAAACTTTTCTGTATAAGGTTTTTCAATTCGACAAATTAAAAGTAATAATTAACTATAATTAAACTATAAATAAAAAATATCATCTAATGACGTCGCATCAGAGATAGTCCCTAGGAGACTGCCAACATTTCCCCTTTGTATAGCGAGGATAATACGTTGGCAGAAATAATTGCTAGCCTTCCTATTTCCAGCTGATAAAAAATGCTATTTAGCATTAAGATCGCCCATTGTATTGTGTTTTTATTATTATATTTCTTTACAAAATTTAGTCTCAATATTTTCCTACAATATGTGGTCAATAGCTCAGCCTGCCGATCCGGGGTAACTTACGAGCGTACAGACAGACCGTGAAGGCTCTGTCGCGTTTAGGGATCACCTTGGAAGTTGCTGGTTCCATCTAGGCCGGAATAGTGCTACATGCGGTTATTTAACTGTACTAGCAGTCGCATCCATTCGTGGACAGCTCTCCAGCTTAACATTAGGCAGAGTGTTGTACAAAATATATAAATTTTTTTTTTATTTTTTTTTATTTATTAAGGCAACAAACAGTAATCAACAAACAAGTAACTTAAAAATAAATTTTACAACAATACCAGATAGTGCCGAAAAGTTATACAGTTTGTGGTAGATATAAAACTAGTCATACAGTGTAAACAAAATAAAAATTGAAACAAAATAGGATACTGTGCTAAAAAAAAAGAGAAATTAAAAGAAAATAAACATAATGTTAAATCCTTAATTTATGTTATTGAACACAACTTCTCAATTAGCATTTTTTTGAATCTATTAAAGGGTACATGAAACATATCTATATCACTGAATTGATCATTATAAGTTTTTAAGGAGCGGCATATAAATCGATTCTGCACATAGTTTCGCTTAGAGGTTGGAGGCACGAAAATTTTAAAAGATACTTTACGTTGGTTTGAACGGGGTGGTCGAATCAACGCTTGCGAACGGGCAATAAATGGTATTTTTTTCAACAATACAGGAGTATCTACTAGGCTATGAATAATTTTATATAAGAAACAAATATCTGTTAGCACCCGACGATTATTTAGCGATAGTAGTTTGTACTTACCTAGGGAGCTACTGTAAGTATTATTATATTTATCTTTGCTGTTATTATTTGTTATATCGTTGTAGTTTAAAATCTTAATAAACTTTTTCTGGACTCTTTCTATTCTGTTAATATGACATTTGTAGTATGGACTCCATACCACACTACCGAAATCCAGAATTGATCGGACAAACGCATAATATAGTATTTTTCGCGTAGTTGCCTGTTTAAAAGGTTTACTAATCCTGTTAATAAAACCTAAATTCCTAAAAGCTCTTTGAACTATTGAGTCTATATGATTATTAAAAGATAATTTGTCATCCAATATAATTCCCAGGTCACGAGTGCTCGTAACACGCTTAAGGCTGAGATTGTTTAAGGTGTACCGATAAAGAATTGGTTTACGTTTTCTAGTATAGCTAATTACTTGACACTTTTCAACGTTTAAGAATAATTGATTTAGGGAACAGTATTCAGATAAAGATATTAAGTCAGACTGTAATTTACTGCAATCGTTGGCGGTGGTAATTTCTAGAAAGAGTTTGGTGTCATCGGCATATAATAGTTGGTCGCTATGTTGAAAGTGATCACATAGGTCATTGATATATAGTGAGAAGAGCAATGGGCCCAAATGTGAACCCTGAGGGACACCTGACTGTATAGGAAGAAAATTAGATTGAAAACCCTTCAGACATACCGCCTGACTTCGATTTTTTATATAGGATTCAATCCATCTAAGTAGGTTTCCGTGTATACCGATTAACGAAAGCTTGTGTATTAATCTGTTATGGTTCAATTTATCAAAGGCCTTGGAAAAATCGGTATACACGACATCGATTTGTTTATTTTTCTCCATTGAGTTTAATAAAAAGTCAGTAAATGTAATTAAATTAGTATCCACACTTCGCAACTTCACGAATCCATGTTGGTTTAGAGAAATGTAATGACGAGTCATGAAGGATAATTGTATAGTGACAATTTTTTCTAGAATTTTACCAAATAAGCATAATTTAGATATAGGTCTGTATTCGGTGAGTAAATCGCGTTTAGCATTTTTAGGGATTGGGGTCACAAGAGTTTTCTTCCAAAGTTCGGGAAATTCACCATACATTAAAGAATGCTTGTAAATTAGAGTTAACGGTTTTGTGAGTTCGCTAGCACACTGCGAAATAAGTAATGGATGAATGTTGTCATATCCACAGCCTTTGTGTATGTTGATACGTTTAAGTTCGGAGCCGACAATTTTTTCATTTATATTGATTGTGCTAATGTCTACGCTTGATTTAAGATATACATTTGTAGCGGTACATCCATCAGTGGGTACACTGTTTTGTGATTCAATAAATACAGACTGGAAATAGGTGTTAAATGCATCACAAATCTGTTGACCACCTCTTAAGCTAACACCCTGGTATTTCATTTCACATGGTACAGTATTCCTGTTGTCTTTTTTTGATTTAACATATGACCAAAAGTATTTAGGACTTATTTTTATTTTGGTCTCAGTAAGTTCTATATAATTGTTGTAACATTCCGTTTCCATTTTCCGAAACCGACTACGTAACATAGCGAAAGTTTGGTAATCTTTTTGATTGCCATAACGTATCCATTTACGATGATATTTACATTTTTCTTGACCTAATTTTATAAGTGGTTTACTGTACCATGGGGGATGTTTTG